>VZQC01008723.1:81363-99037 GCA_009823505.1 Rhizomys pruinosus | reverse complement strand
ACCACCCGCTTTCTTTTTGGTTACCATTTGCTTGGAATACTTTTCCTTCCATCCCTTCACCTAAGTTGTTGCCTATCCTTGACATTGAGATGGGTTTCTTGTAGACAGCATAGAGATGGGTTTTGTTTCCCTTAATCCATTCTCCAGTCTATGCTTTTGATTGGGGAGTTAGCCCATTAATCTTTAAGGTTACAATTGAACGATGGATGTTGCTTCCTTTCACTTATTATCCATTTGGACTTCTCGCCTCTGATTTGCTCCTATGGGTTATGTTTTTGTTAGTTTCTTTTCCTAAGTGTTTGAGGATAGTTGCTTCTATCTTCTGCCCTTTGAATTGCTTCAAGTATTTTATGAAGCGTTGGTTTTCCAGACATGTATTCCATCATCTTGTTTATGTCATGGAAGATTTTTCTCTCTCCTTCAATTATAGTCGACATTTTTGCTGGGTAAAGTATTCTGGGTTGGCCTCCACAGTCCTTAAAACACGGGAATGCTTTGCTCCTGTTCTTCTTGCTTTCATGGTTGAGGCGAGAAGTCAGTTGTAATTCTGATGGTTTCCCTTTGTATCGTGACTTGTTTTCTTTTGTGGCCCTCAGAATTTTGTCTTTGTTTTGGGCCATCTAGCATTTTAACATGATATGCGTTGGGGTGTTTCTTTCTGATTTTGTCTATTTTGTGTTCTATTTGATTCTTGTATTTTTATGGGCTTGTCTATTTTTCGTTATTTGGGAAATTTTCATCTCTTATTCTGTTGAAGATTTCCTGATCAATACTTATTCTCTTAATTCTTCTCCTTCCTTCTATTCCTATGATGCGAGGTTGGTCTTTTCATAGTGTCCCCCTAATTTCCAGGTTGTTCCACTTTTGGTATTTTTAAATTTTATAATCTTTATTTGAGCTTTTTTTAATTGGCTCTGTGTTATCTTCCAGGTCCTGATATTCTTTGTTCTGCCTCCTCCATTCTATTTCTGAGGCTTTTTCCTTTTATTTATTCTTGTACTTGACTGAGTGTTCTAATTCCTTTTTTGTTTCCCCCTGTGTTTTCTTTAGACCTCCATTTCCTTTTTGAGCTTCTCAATCTCTTCTTTGTGCTCTCAATCTCTTCTTGGTGTCCTTTCTTCTTTGGTTGGCTTCCTTTTTCAGTGTTTCTACTTCCTTTCGTTTTTTTCTCCCTCTAGTTTCTTAGGAGTTTGTCATTCTGTTCCTTTAGTTCTTTCTGAAGTTTGTCATTGTATCCTCTAGTCTTTTTGAGTTTTTCATTCTCTCTCTTTAGTTCATGGACTTTCTTCTTTATTTTCTTTCATTCTCGCGTATGTCTGCAATCATTCGTCTAAGCTCTGTTCCTTGGTTCTCCTCAAAGGGGTTCCCATTGTGGCGCTATCTCCTACAGGGTTGGTAGGGCCTGGTGTGGGCGTATCCTGTGCCTTTCCCTGTGTCCCTTCGTTGTGTCCCTGGCATATGGATTTCCCTTTTGTGGTTCAAGTCACATACGACTTTTCACTATATTAGTTGATGGCTTGCTTGCCTCCTTCCGATGCTTTTTTTTTTTGATTTTATTTTTTTTTATTTTTTATGGTGTATTGACTTGCTAGGTTTTCAGGTTTTCAGTTTTGTGTATATATTGGATGGTGGAAGCACTAGTAGTCTTCTCTTTCTGTTCTGACGGTTCTCCAAAGAAGACCACTTGGCTTCTTAGCAATTCACTTGGCGCGGCGCGGGGGGGGGGGGGGGCGGGGAGGGGGGGGAAGGTGTATTGTGTGCCTCGATCAGCCCGAGCCCGGTTCCTCTGGGCCGGGGAACCCGTCGACGGGTTCACAGAGGGACCCTCTCCCAGCTGCCCCCGCCAGACCCGCCCTAGAGCTGAGGAGCCTGTGCTGCCTGGCCTGGCGCTTTATGGCGTCTCCCCTGCGGACCCCGGTTCCCGCCCACAAGTCCAGCCGGCGACCAGCGCAGAGGGAAACGCGACCCTGCCCTCCCGAGCGCCTGGTCCCTCTGGGCGGGGGACCCCGTAGAAGGGTTCACAGCGAGACCCTCTCCCAGCTGCCCCCCGCCAGACCCGCCTAGAGCTGAGATGCTGTGTACCGGCCTGGCCGCGTTATGGCGTTTCTCCCTCTTGTTTGGCTTTTTAGTAAATATATCACCTGATGTTGCTCATCAACTTGCTTTGTAATGTATGAGACGGTAAAGTACCGTGCTTTTTACCTGCATACAATCCTATTATCAAAATGGGAAAACCATAAACCATGCTTTGGAATTAACCTCGAGTTTATTTTCAGATGTCCTAATTTTGTTGTATCTGTGACCTCCATATGGCATATTTTGGAATTATATAAATGAGAAGGACAGCCAAAAAAAAAAAAAAAAAAAAAGGACCAGGCTCCAGGGTGACTGGAAATCAGAACACTTACTCCCACACATTGGCCTAGTGGTTAAGAGTGCCGACTGCTCTTGCAGAGGGACCTGGGTTCGAGCCACAGCCCACCCACATGGCCGCTGAGAACCGTCTTTAACTCCAGTTCCAGGGGAATCTGATTACCTCTTCTGACTTCCGCGGCATTGCCGACACGGTGCGCAAACTCCATGTGCAGACCCGTCACATTCAACACATATGAAAATAAATTTTAAAAATAAAAAAATAAAGACAAGATTCATTTAGCCAGGAATGGTGCGGACACGTTTAATCCCGCATTGGAGTCAGAGGGCGGCAGATCTCTGAGTTCAGGTTCAGCCTTGTCTACAGAGTGAGTTCCAGGACAGCCAGAGCTACAGGACGGGGGGAACCCTGTCTCAAAAAAAAAAAAAAAAAAAAGGAAAAAAAAAAGAAAGCTCATTTATAAAAATTCATCAAGCTAGGAATTCTCAAGTTTCATTTTATTGGCCTGCTACCTAAAAATGACAATAAATATAGAAATTATAACAAACATTTCACTGAAGGTAATAGACTTTGGAATTAAATAAATATGATATTAAATTCACGTGGAAATAATATGTCCAAATGAAAGTTAATTTACTTCTTCGAGACTTGCTTTCTCTACCAACAATAGTACCATAATGATAGAAGTATTTTATAGTTTCATTGGAAATAACACATTTGAAAAATGCTTCTTTAGTTTACTATATCAATCACAAAATTCTGAAAAGCTCCGAGTCATTTATTATTGGGTCATTCTTTCATTGCTTTTAAGAGAAATTGAAATCTGTGTGCTACAATAATAAAAAAAATTTATTTCCATCATTTACTGAGCAAAGACTATATGGGTGATTGGTTTAAAAGAATTCTTTCATTTTTTTTCCAAGTATATGGAAAATACAGAGTGTCATACTGGATTCATCTGAGTCTGTGCATCATGTGGCTGTAAGACATCTATTTGACTTAAGAGCTGAGGAGCATTCCTGGAAAGATGTAAGAGTTGAGGAGGCAGTCAAACACATTCAGATCGTGGGGCTGGAGAGATAGCCTAGTGGTTAAGAGCACCTACTGCTCTTGCAGAGGACCCGGGTTCCATCCCCAGCACCCACAGGGCGGCCGAGAACAGTCTGTAACTCCAATTCCAGGAGAACTCCAGTTCCAGGGGAATCTGAGACCCTCTTCTGACCTCCGCAGCATTGCACGACACGGGTGCACAAACCTATATGCAGACAGTACATTCATACACATACAAAAATAAATAAAATTAAAAAAAAATTAGTGGCTGGAGAGATGGCCTAGTGGTTAAGAGCACCAACCGCTCTTACAGAGGACCTGGGTTTGATCCCCAGCACCCACATGGCGGCCGAGAGCCGTCTGAAACTCCAATTCCAGGAGAACTCCAGCTCCAGGGGAATCCGAGACCCTCTTCTGTCCTCCACGGCATTGCATGACACGGGTGCACAGACCTGCATGCAGACAGTACATTCATACACATACATAAATAAATAAAATTAAAAAAAATCATTATAAAAAAATTAAAAGAAACCCATTCAGATCAGTCAGGAGAAGTCAATACCATGGAAAGAGCCTCATCTCTGCCATTCAAGATCAACACATTTGTGCCTGAAAACCAGGAAAGGGGACATAATGCCAAATTTTAAAAGTTGGCAACAGCATGCTATTAATAATTTAAAAATGGAAAGTAGGAAAATTGCGAAAATGTAAAAACGTCACTATTTATAAACAACTGGATCTTTTATCTAGAAAAACCTAAGTTCTACTTATAAACTGATAAAAACAGATTTCAAAAAGTAAAAGTGCATGACAAAACCAATGTAAAATAAGTAACATTTTATATGCCAGTAACAATCTGAAAAAAGAAAAAAAATCAAGAGTACAAGAAATGAAAAAAATTCTTTACAATGAAAATTATGAAACAATATAAGAAACTGAAAAGATATAAAAGAATGAAAAAGCAGTCCATATTCATGGAATGGATGAATTAATATTATTAAACAATACTCTCCAAGTAACCAGCAATTGATACAATCTTTATGGGTATTTCAAATGTATTCTTCACAGAAAATGATAAAAAAAATCTTAAAATTGGCATGAAGTTGAAAAGACTGAACAGTAAAATAATTCTACTAAAACTACCAAGATGGAAGCATCATACACCTCATTTGAGACATACTACAAAACCGTAGCTATTGAAACTGCACGGCAGTGGCATGGATATTGACTAATGACTCCGAGGACTCCTAAGTAACCCCACATATGTATAGAGCTAATTGGCTTTCAAGAAGGCATCAGCAACATGCATTGGGAAAAGGATAGCCTCTTCAGTCAATCATGCTCCATATCTTTTTTTTAATTTAGATTGAATGATAAAACTTTATTATCATTATTATTATTAGGTTTCAATGCACAAAGGAATATATTGAAAAAACTTGTTGGAAAAATCCACATTCTTACTAACCAGATAAATGCACAGTTAGCATTTTAGAATAGCTCATTCTAATTTTCTCCTTTTCCCCAACTTTTCATTGAAATATAAAATTTCTGAAGAAAAATGCATAAATTATTAGTATAGATACCAGTGGATTTTCATATTGTACAGATATGTGTAACCAACAACTAATTAACCAACGGTGTTATGAGCAACTAGAAGTTCGTTTCCCTTGTTAGAACACTCTATACCTTAACTGTAAGTACCAGTGTACATTTTAGCACCATATATTCATTTTGCATATTTTTGAGCTTTATTTAATTGGAATGATGCCTTATAATTTTTCTTTTCTTTTATTTTTTTATTGATGTTTTGTGTATTTCATGCATCATTTTCCAATTCAGTTCAGGCATATATCCCCTTCCCTTCCCCCCACCCCACCCCTACCCATCCCAGATCATGCATTCTGCCATAACTTTTCTGCATCTTTGTGTTTTTTTGTTTGTTTGTTTGTTTGTTTTGTTTTCATTTTTTTTAACAGTAGGTGATAATCTGTGAGTACAAGCATCCATATCTATATGTAGAGGAAACTAAACTTCTGTCTCTCATTAATGAAAATCACAAACCCAAATAGAAGATCTAAAACTATGAACATTCTAGAAGGAAATACAGCAGAAATGCTTCTGCTTCAGGACATTGGTATGAGCAAATTTCTTTTAGATAAGATCCCCAAAGCAGAGACAAGAAGACCAAAAGCACAAAGATATTTTTTCAAACTAAGATGCTTCTGAGCAGCAAAGGAAATGGGAAAAGATCCTTGTGGACCATTCATCTGAGTAGGAACTAGTTTCCTGAAGATATGAGAAACTTAAACAACTGAGTTAGAAAACCCAAATAATCCAGTTTAAAAATAGGTAAATTATCCAAACACATATTTATCAAAACAATATATATACATGGCTGACATGTGTGCTAAATCTGTTCATTGGGATCAACTGGCCATGATCCCAGTTTAAACAGCTAACAGCAGCAAGAGAAAATAACAAGACTGGCAAGGATGTGGAAGAATGAGAACTCTTGCACACTCTTGGTGAGAGAGTAAATTAGTACAACTAATGTGGAAAAGCTATGAGGTTTCCCTGAAAAACTAAAACAGTACTCCCAACCACTCAACAGTGCTAGTTACTAAGTATGTCTTCAAAGAAAAGGGAACTAGCATGCTGAAACAATGACTATACTTGCAGACTTATTGTAGCATTGTTCACAGTGACTGGATGTATGGGGTTGACCTAGATACCCTTCAGTGCATGTGTGGAAAAATAAAATGTGGTGTATATATTCAGAGGATTCACTTACAGCAAAGGTACAATCCTAACACATGCAGAAACACGAATTAGCCTGAGGGATATTATGGAAAGACAAATACAGTACCTACTTGTGCATACATGGAAGCTAAGAAATGTGTTCTCTCAAAGAATTCAAGAGCAGGATAGTTGACCAGAGCCTGGGAGGGTAGAGGAGAGGAAGGAGGAAATTGGCGAAATATAAAAGTATCAAAAGCCAAGAGTATTGGGGCTGGAGAGATGGCCTAGGGGTTAAGAGCGCCAACTGCTTTTGCAGAGGACCCTGGTTCGATCCCCAGCACACAGTTCCAGGGGAAATCTGACACCCTCTTCTGACCTCCGCGGCATTGCATGACATGGGTGCACAAACCTACATGCAGACAGTACATTCATACACATAAAAATAAATTAAAAAAATAAAAAAAGTTTATTAAAAAAAGCCAAGAGCATTAAGTTCTAGTGTTCTATGTCACAGAGGGGTAACTATAGTATAACAGTATGTGATTACATCTTACAATAATTAAGAGGAGTTTGAATATTTCCAAAATTAAACAGACTAGCGTGGCTTGATTATTGCAGATTGTTGATGTTTTAGGATATCTCCTCTTTTTGTGAAGATGTACAATTATTGTAGAGGTTAAAAAAATTGAAGTTTGCCGGGCGTGGTGGTGCACGCCTTTAATCCTAGCACTTGGGAGGCAGAGGCAGGTGGATCTTTGTGAGTTCAAGGCCAGCCTGGTCTACAGAGTGAGTTCCAGGACAGCTGAGGCTACAGGGAGACCCTGTCTCGAAAAAACAACAACAAAAAAATAAATAAATATAAAAATGGAAGTTCAATTGAAAAAAAAAAAACAAGTGTGCAAGGTCACATGGTTTCTCAGATTAGTAGTGGACCCTGTATGCTCTGTGTTGTGTACAGTGAGGAGAGTGCAGGCAGTCAGGATGAAAATGTTGAGTAGTATGATCAGATAACGTGCAGCAAGGGATCGGAGGAGGTGTGGGACTGTGGCCCAGCTGACGGGAGGGACCCTACTGCTCAGGCCATAGCACCCATGTGCTGTGAGATATGGCAAGAGGCCGGGAAATGACATGTGTGTTAATTTTGTCAACTTTCCTTACAACAGATAATAGCTGATAATTTTTTTCAGGACTAGAGTTCAGAATGATTATTTGGTTTAGTTAGGGTGAAAGTAAGTCCAGCCAATATTTTCATTTCAAATGAACTAATGTTTTTAATTGAGTGTGTGAGTTTTGGAAGCACTTCAGAGCTCTTGAAACCACTATCTAAATTTGTTTTCATTCATCAAATCTCTCTTTCTCCCTCTCCATATCCATGTCCTTCTCCTCTCTCCTCCAACCCCTTCCCCTCTCCCTCTCTCTCCCGTTCTATTGCCCTCTCTCTTTATTTAGAATTTGCACCTATGGATTCAATGTTCCCTCTGCAGTTTCCAGTACTGGAGTAGGCAAGCTGGAAAAGTGGATTTATTCACCAATTAGTTGCGGCTGGGATGTGGAAACTGGCCATTTTATTCCTCCATTATTCTCTAGAAAATTGTCTTACGACAGTTAGTCCCTTTCTTCTGGCTTAGCCCTGGCACAGGAAATAGGGCAAGTCAAAAGAACTGTTTTTGCAAAATAACTAAAGAAAAGGAAACCATCTTTAATTTGACTTTGCAAGCATCTAGTGGCTCCATGCAATCTTCTGTCAAGCCTTTTCTTTAGTGGGGAGTTTCCCTTGGGGATGGAAGGCATGATCGTAGTTCAAGCACAAAGACTGAAATAAACTTGGTAATAAGAATACATTCATGGGCTGGAGAGATGGCCTAGCGGTTAAGAGCGCCGACCACTCTTACAGAGGACCGGGGTTCGATCCCCAGCACCCACATGGCGGCCGAGAACTGTCTGAAACTCCAATTCCAGGAGAACTCCCGTTCCAGGGAATCCGAGACCCTCTTCTGACCTCCGCGGCATTGCACGACATGGGTGCACAGACTTGCATGCAGACAGTACATTCATACACATACAGAAATAAATAAAATTTAAAAAAAGAATACATTCATTCCTATTTTTTTTCATATATAGATAGCACTTTAAGAGGCACAGTAAGATGTAGTTTTAACTGAGACAAGCTGCCCTAGTTCACATTCAGACTTTGTGTGTGTGTGTGTGTGTGTGTTGAATGTGTGTGTGTTAGATGTGTGTACTTGTGTGTGTAGTGAATATGTATGTGTGGTGAATATATGTGGGGTGTGTGTGGTGAAAATATGTGGTGAATGTATGTGTGTGTGGTCAATATATGAGTGGTGTGTGTATGTGTGTACAGGCACTGGTCAATGCAGGTGTTAATGGCTATGTACAGAGGCCAGTGGAGTCCTGCTCTATCCCTTTCCACCTTAGTCTCTTGAGAAAGGATCTCTCTTGGAACTCAGAGCTAGCTTGCAGCCACAAAGTCCCAACTTTTCCATCAGTCCCCACCCAGGCATGGGACGATGTCCGGTTCTTGACATGGGTTCTGGGGCTCAGAACTCAGGCCTTCATGCTTACTCAACGTGTTCTCTTACTGATCCATCTGTCCAGCCTTTCACTTCTTACCTGGGGGAATTTTAGAGAAGTTACTTAACCTTCCCACACCTTGCACTTCCTCCCTCATCCATGAAGCAAACCCAATCCTCAGAGGAACTTGTGGAGCTGGGCTCCCTGTCAGGTGCTCTGTAAATTGCAGTGGATTCCAGGCTCATCAGCCCCAACAGAGAGACCTAGTTAGAGGGATGAGCAAGTACTCCCATTTTCTTCCTTTCAGTTCACCCAAGTGACAGCAGAATTTGGTCAAAGTAAACACTTCCCACCCAGGAAAATGAATTGTACACTTTACTAAAGTCATAGACTTGTTTAATTCATAATTCATGCCCGATTTTGAGACACGTAAAAATTTAAATCCAACAAAATTTTGACAATGATTTAGTTATACATGCTTCTTTTTTTAACAAGGTAATTTTTAATTTTATTTATTTATTTTTTATGTGTATGAATGTACTATCTGCATGTAGGTTTGTGCACCCTTGTCCGTGCAATGCCACGGAGGTCAGAAGAGGGTGTCGGATTCCTCTGGAACTGGAGTTCTCCTGGAATTGGAGTTACAGATGGTTCTCCGCCACCATGTGGGTGCTGGGGATCGAACCCGGGTCCTCTGCAAGAGTGGTGGGCCCTCTTAACCGTTAGGCCATCTCTCCAGCCCCAACATGCTTCTTAATAATTAAAAAATTAAAGGCCGGGCGTGGTGGTGCACGCCTTTAATCCTAGCACTTGGGAGGCAGAGGCAGGCAGATTTCTGTGAGTTCAAGGTTAGCCTGGTCTACAGAGTGAGTTTCAGGACAGCCAGAGCTACAGGGAGACCCTGTCTCAAAAAGACCCCCCAAAAATAATAATTAAAAATTTAAATGTGAAAATCCAAAGTGTGTTGATCACACAGATTATCAGAAAACACAGTGAGCATTAAAGAAAAACCAATCCTATTCTGTCCTGAAAATGCCCAATATACTATGTGGTTTCTGTAAATAAATTGCCATGTTATAAATGACCAATATCGCTAGATTTTTCTGGTGACATTGCTTAATTATAAAATTTTTAGCAAAACAATACATTATCAAAATTGTGGATATATGAGGTTTTGGTTAGGAAAAACAATTTTTTTTTTTTTTTATTGGATGTTCTTGTGTTGTTATACATCCTTTTCCAATTCAGTTACAGGCAAATTTCCCCTCTCCTTCCCCATCCCACCCCTCTACCCCTAATCTCCAGATCTGCCCATCTCTTGCTGTAACTTTTCTGCATCTTTTGTTCCTGCTTTTTCTGTTGTTTGTTTTGTTTTCATTTCTACCACAATAAATACTAATTTGTGAGTATCAAGGCATTCCTCATGGTGAAAACCAATTTGTGAATCAGTTGCTGCCCGATAACACCACACTGCTATGGTCTCCACATCGCAGCAGGCGCTGGGGCTACCCTGTATGTTTCCCTCACATCAAGGTTGCATCCAAAAGCGCATGTGTCCAGGTTTCTATATATTGCTGATGTCTTCACCATTTAACCCCAATCGCAGCCCTACATTCTACCAAGCCCGGCCTCTTGCGCAGAATTGTTGCCTAGCAGAAAAGGGGCACTAGCGTGGATGAGAACAAAACCCCTTCCTCTCCCGACGCTTGATGTCCTGGTCTCATAGTCAATTCTGGTCTGTTTTCTTTCATGGTTGCCAGTCTTAGTTTCCAGGTCATACCCTTTCCGATGCCTACTAATGAAGCACATGGCAACCAGATATATAGGTTATTTAAACAGTTCTATAATATTATAGTCTCCTTATTCGACTACCGGTACTTAATGATACAAAGCACATCGCGCAACTCTAGATATACGTAATTATCAAAACCCAGATACTAACATCTGTCTATCGGCTTTCACGGGTAATTACTTTGGGTATAGTACCACAGATGTTTGGGATGTTATTATATTAATTCATGAATTACATTCTTCTTCTATACAAAACCACGAACCATCATTCTTATGACCATTAGTAGGGATCTTAAGCTTGTGGACATCACTCCCTCGGGTGTTACTTCCTCCAAAGAGAGACGCTAATATGCCCAATCGCGATTTGGACGTATACATACAATATCCGGCTGCCACTGCTGCACCGTTTTTCCAGGCAGATGACGTGTTTAGGCTGTAGCTAGTGCTGACAGAGGAGTCTTGTTTGATTCAAAGAGACCTATATTTGCCTTATTAGTTTAGTGGCCTTTCGTGGTAAGATAACATGGTTCTACATCCTACGGTCGCGCATTCCATGAACCAACTGCTAACCTGCCAGAGTGCTCGGGCTCATTCCGCATACATCTTTCCCATATTGTTTAGTATCGGCGTCGTCTTCTAACAAGACAGGCGCCTTATCGCCTACTCTCTCCTGCAATTAAACATTTATCCCGTTTTGGGAAGGCAAGGAGCCGTTTACCTATATGCTGGGTCGCTTGGATCCCCTGCCCATTAAAATCTACCTTAGAGCAGAAATAATTACCATTGCTGTGTCAGGAGCTCCTGAATTACAGTAATATTTATGTTGGTAAGGTGCATAAGACTTAAGGAGACTTAGTTAGGCATTAGTATTTGTTCTGAATAGAAGAATAAGATTCCTTATTCATAGTTTCTATGTTCCAATCCAAAGTCAATAAGAAGCCTATCTTATACTGATTGTATCAAGAGAATACCTCAATATAACTAAGCTTGCTCGCTAATCTACATGCTGTAACGAGAACGATCGCTCCATTAATCACTACAATATTTCTTTATATCTATAGGGGGGAGTTTAGAAAAGTACTCTTGTCATTTAAAGAAAACCTTTGCAGACGAGCACCTAGAAGGTAAGCTCATTAGGATTCATTAAAAAAATAGTTGTTACTAGCAGGATCCACAGAGAGAGGCCTGATGTCTGCAACAATCTAAGGCATTTCTTCCCCTCAATACCCAGAGGAGTCAATACTTCTTCTGGCACTTTCTGGCACATCATTCCACTCTCTGCACAAGCTGCATTTTCTTCGCAGCCATCTAACGTTTGGTGACTCGTGCTTTCTGCTTCTGAACATACAATCCTTTCCCATAGTTAATTTTAAGATTTGGGTTGCAAATCTTAAAACTTTTTCAACAAAAAGTTTTCATATCTATCTATATATCCTGCCCTTTTCTTGATTTTAAAAAGGTTTAATATATTTTTGACCCTAATGAAGTCTCAAAATTAAGCATTGTTTTTATTAACATAACCTCAATAAGGGTGAGAATCAAGGCCACAGGATTTGCAATCCAAGTCACCCCATGCTGTTTTGTGGTACTCGTGATGTAGATTAACCTAAGGGAGAAACCAAAGTTTATTTTTGATTAAATCATCCTTAGTACCGGTGAAAGAGCAATTGCTTACCTATGGTCTGATCTACCCAACCTATGAACAGCACGTCAAAATTATAGAGAACATTTGTTTATTAGCCAATACCAGGCATAGTAATTGTCCGTATACCAGATTTTAGTATTAAGCAATGTTGGGACTTAACAGGCAATCCTTCATATCCATCAATTTAACTCAGACTGACATTGCCGTTTTTATCAGGGAACTTTCAAACCAATGTTGTCCCAATATGCACATAACTTTACTTTAACTAAGTCCTCAAACCCATGCCATCCTGGGTAGACAGAAAGTCTGGCCAAAAACGGGATACCTTGTTTTAACTCACATAATTAAACCATTGTCACCAATGAATATACACCCGAAATGTCCCTGCTCCCGACCCCGGCTCTCACCCCTCACCTGCAGTCCACCATTTTCAGTCCAGTCTTCCTGATGAATTCTTCCTGTTGTTGTTCTTTTGAATATGCATTCCTCTGCTCACAATGAAAATATTAATATACTGGGGTTATTGGTACTAGCGTCCACATTTGAGAGATAACCATTTGTCGTGGTTGTTTTCCTGGGACTGGTGGTTACTTCACTTAACACTGATGTCCTTTCGAGCAATCCATTCATTTTACCCTGCCAAGTGAGTTGTGATGTGCTCTTCTCTAACTGGCTGACAATAGAAATATCCACATCCCTTGCTGTATAATAAATGATCTTACGCACATTATTCTCTATTTCCCACTCGACAGTCTGACCGGATAGCGGCATCTTTTAGGGCTTGATTCCACGTTTTTTTGTCTATTCAGTGAGACAGAAGTGGCAAATTACAATCATTGCTGATGCATTTGTAATCTCTGAACAGTGCAAAGATCTAGTCAATGATTGAATAGACGCAGTCAACTACACCAGGACTCATTAGATTAGTAGAGTACTGCAACTTCCGGTGGTCAAATAGCCTAGATCATTTGAATTATTGCGAGTAATGGGTCTCCACACTGATCCTCCTTCCATAGTGGATTAGCTCGCATCAAGTTTCCAGCCATTTATACACCAAATCTCAACGCGACAGAGTGTGCATGAATATTACCACTAATATTATCTCGAACGATCGTTCCCTTTCCCCGCCAACACACCTACATACTCGCTATGGCCACGTTGACGACAATTCTTCTGTTCCTTTAGCACTCACTTCAGCCAGTCTCTATGGCCAGGTAAAAGTGTTAAGGAGACTATCTGAAAGTGGATTTTTTACTCATCTTTGTCATTATCTGGCCTGATACTTGATTAAAGCAGCATTGATAATGAACACATAACCTCTAATGGCTGTTTCTCTCACAGTTCCGATATGCCTCTAAATCGCTACATCTGTGAAGAAGTCTCTAAAGCTGTTTCAAGATCTATTGTCTCCATCTTCTGCAGATTTTGATTCATTGTTTTTCTTTCTTCTACTTGTTTATTATGTAGTAGGCTTGATATAAACTCTGCGTAGCCACTTAATGGCCCTCCTGTGGGTGGTATGATTATCTGCTGTGAAGTTTTCATCCCATTCTGTGGGTTTCTTCTCTTCACTTCTACATTATATGCTTTCCTATATTCCGATTGCTGACAAGAGAAAGACTATGTTGATGTTTAATGAACTCCCATCTGTGTCATACTGTACGACGCTTACATCTTCGTGTGGCAGCTGCTTGTACGATTGTTAATCGGATTCAGTCTTTTCCTACACCTGCGTCGTTGCACTAGGAGTCTGTGCCATAAAACGGTTTCTCTATTTTTCACCATCGCAGATGTTTTTGGGGATTTCACGTTGAGGAGGAAGTCAAGCTATCCCTGTTTGCTGATGATATGATTGTCTACTTAAGGGATGCTAAGAACTCCACCAGGAAACTCCTAGAAACGATTAGGAGCTTCAGTAAGGTGGCAGGATACAAAATAAACCTAGAAAAATCAGTAGCCTTTCTCTACACCAACAGTAGGCAGCTGAAGAAGGAATACAAGGAGACCTTCCCACTCACAATAGCCTCAAAAACAATAAAATACCTAGGAACAAACCTAACCAAAGATACCAAGGACCTCTACATCAAAAATTGTAAACCTCTGAAGAAGGAAATTGAAGAAGACATCAGGAGATGGACAAACCTCCCATGCTCATGGATTGGGAAAATAAATATAGTAAAAATGTCCATTCTACCTAAACTTGTATACAGATTTAATGCAATCCCAATCAAAATCCCCAAGAGTTTCTTCACAGGTTTGGAAAAAAGAACCCTCAATTTCATTTGGAAAAACAAAAGACCCCGAATAGCCAAAGCAACTCTGGGTGAAAAGAGCAATACAGGGGGGATCACTATACCAGACATCAAACTATGCTGCAGGGCTATAGTCACAAAAACAGCTTGGTACTGGCACAAAAACAGACCAGTTGACCAATGGAACAAAATTGAAGATCCAAACCTGAGCACATACAATTTCAGCCATCTCATATTTGATAAGGAGGCCAAGAAGACACACTGGAGGAAAGACAGCATCTTCAACAAGTGGTGTTGGCAAAACTGGATCACCACCTGTAGAAGAATGAGGTTAAACCCCGACCTCTAACCCTGTACAAAAGTCAATTACAAATGGATCAAAGAAAACCTTTTTGAATAACTGAGAGATGGGAAAACAGTAGCAAAATAGATTCTCTTGTCTTCTTCATTTGGAGAATAAAGTCAAAGCGAGTTCACAGCAAGCATGCACATGGAATAGTCTTTCCACATGTACTGCCATTCTTTAAGAAAACAGATCATTTGGAATAAATTGACCTTGGCAGAGGGCCCCAGTTTTAATTTTCCAGGGAATGGAGACACAATATCCATCAAGTCTCCTCAACTATTGAGAATAATGCTGTTTCTGGCATACACAAGATCTATTCTGAGCTGACACACATACAGTAACTTTCAACTGCAGGCTTACAAATGCGTCAGCACAATGAACCATTACGAAGCGTCCCCTTAGAAAGATGACTTAATTTTAACAGTCTCTTCTGGTTTTGTCCTTTCCAGGGAATGGAGTTTTTAAGGCTCTCCTTTTTATTGGTCTACAAATGAAGGTAGGTGGCCAGGTGCTATTACAGAGATTTGTCTGGAAATCTGGTGCTGAATTTGAGGACATTTAAACTTAGAAGGTTGTGTGATTTTAATAATTAGGAATTCGAATGTTATATTTATGGAAATGACGGGTACAAGAGGGAGTGATTTTGTAAGTCATTAGCTGAAATAAGATTATAATATCTAAATTTAGTCTGAATATCATGAAAGTCATTAAGGATGGATGTATTCTTTCTTAGGTGCAATTAATTAGGTGGCTGGAGAGATAGCTCAGCAGTTAAGAGCATTCACTATTGCAGAGGACCCAGGTTCAATTCCCAGCACCCATATGGCAGGTAACAACTGTCTGTAACTCTAGTACCAGAGTTCTGACCCTCAAGGGGATTGCATGACATGGGTGTACCTACACACATCCAGTCAATACACTCCTACAGATAGAATAAAAAAAAAATGAAATTAACTTGAATTCGTGGAATTTCTGTTGACATTTTAAACCTTTGCTAAAGTCCTAGACTTTGATTGATAATTTTACATTATTACTTAGTTTAAGTTTCCTATGAAGTTGGAATTGTTTCTAAAGCAGATTTACTCAATTGATCTTGGTCTGCAAGCACTGTTCTTTTGTGTTGTAGTCTTTTCTCAGGAATACATTCTGCTCCCAAATGAACCATATTATTGAGATATTTCATATGTATGAATTTTCCCATGGTGCCTGGTTCATAATATTTACGTCAAAGTAGGTCACAGGCCACTGAAACTAGTTTCTTTTCTCCAATGCAGAAAATAGAAATTTGCATCTTTCCCAATTTTCTCTGAACAAACTCATCTGTTAGTAGACAGAAGAGGATTCCCCATACCTAGGAGGAAAGAATGCACATGACTCTGAACAGACAACTGGCACATAAAATCAGACCCTTTTAGTCCAATCAGATCCCAACACAGTTGTACACATATTCATCATGCCTATGAAATTGTGATGGTTAATCATGGTTGTCAAATTAACTGAATTTGAAAGCAGCTAAGGGACAAAGCTCTAGGCACATTGTGAAGAGTTTTCTTGATTAGGTCGACTGAAACAGGAAGACTCAATCCAAACATGAGCGACACTATGGTGGCAGCCCAGATATAAGAGATTTCAAGGGAAAAGCTTTTGCTTTTTGCCTACTTGTCTTCCAATCATGAAGATCAGTGCATCTACCCTATGGCCACCTTTGCTGCTGCCATCTTTACTGGCATTGGAACACAGATTATTCACCTTCCAATATACATTGAAGATCAGTGGCTTTCCAGGAATCCTTCAGACCTTTAGTGCCAGAGTGTGACTGCTTGTAGACTGAGTAGCTACTGTTTTTCATCTCTTTTGGACTACCCAGACCTTATCATGGTAAACCAATGTAATGAATTCTCTTTTATTTTATATTCGTTTTATAGGCTCTATTCCTTTAGAGAATCCCAACTAATACAGGAATGAAGTCTCAGAAACAAAAAACCACAACAAAACCACCAACCAAACAAACCAAATGATAAAAATAAAACAAAACCTCCAAAAGTGGTTTGAGAGCTTACTGATAGATGAACTCATTGGGTCACAGAAGGTGGTTTGCACAGAGAGGCCTTGGATGCTCCAAGTCCTGTCTCCTGGATCTTCCCCTGTTTATTGCTTCATTTGTATCATTTGTAGTGTCATTTACAGTAAATATAGGAAGTTCTGTGAGCAATCCAAGCAAATTAAAAGTCATAGAGAGGGTTCAGGGAACCATGGGTGGTTGACAGCTGGTGACTCAGAAGTATAGCTAAAACTTGTCCTGGGCTGGCAACTAGCATCTGATGTGTGAGGGGGAATTCTCTTAGGGACTAAACCTTCAAACTCTGTGTCCTGACAGTATCTCCAGGTAGAAAGCGTCAGGACCAAATTGCATTAGGAGAGCTTCATCTGGTATCTGCTGCTATGGAACTGCTTGCTCAGTCTGTAGGTAAACCAGTATTCAATGCAGAACTGATCTGTGTTGTAAGTTAGAACGGAGGACACTGAGTTTGGATTCCCTTTTCACCTAGGTCTAAGCAAACAGAGTCTTTGAGAGGCTGAAGAAGAGTAGTAATGAGATTGAGAGGAATCTCCAATGCACCTAGTCAGAGCTGTGTGAACAAGGGGAATTAGTACAGCCGTTTTAAACTTCATTCCTTCCTCTATAAAGTAGCAGCAGTAGTTGAATCTATCATTGGTTTGTACTGAGACAGCACATGCAGAAGACAAGTGGCCTTAATATTTATCTATCTTCCCTCTGTGGCAAATGGAGCTACTTTGCTTTATGAGTAAATATTTTTCAAAGCCAACTTTTTTATTGAAGTTCTGTGCATTTCATACAAAATTACAAATCAAATCTAGACCTCTGCCCCCCTCCCTGCCCCCTCACCCCACCAGAGCTCATGCATTCTGCCAAACATGTTTTT
>VZQC01008723.1:57660-80289 GCA_009823505.1 Rhizomys pruinosus | reverse complement strand
ACATTGTGAAGAGTTTTCTTGATTAGGTCGACTGAAACAGGAAGACTCAATCCAAACATGAGCGACACTATGGTGGCAGCCCAGATATAAGGGATTTCAAGGGAAAAGCTTTTGCTTTTTGCCTACTTGTCTTCCAATCATGAAGATCAGTGCATCTACCCTATGGCCACCTTTGCTGCTGCCATCTTTACTGGCATTGGAACACAGATTATTCACCTTCCAATATACATTGAAGATCAGTGGCTTTCCAGGAATCCTTCAGGCCTTTAGTGCCAGAGTGTGACTGCTTGTAGACTGAGTAGCTACTGTTTTTCATCTCTTTTGGACTACCCAGACCTTATCATGGTAAACCAATGTAATGAATTCTCTTTTATTTTATATTCGTTTTATAGGCTCTATTCCTTTAGAGAATCCCAACTAATACAGGAATGAAGTCTCAGAAACAAAAAACCACAACAAAACCACCAACCAAACAAACCAAATGATAAAAATAAAACAAAACCTCCAAAAGTGGTTTGAGAGCTTACTGATAGATGAACTCATTGGGTCACAGAAGGTGGTTTGCACAGAGAGGCCTTGGATGCTCCAAGTCCTGTCTCCTGGATCTTCCCCTGTTTATTGCTTCATTTGTATCATTTGTAGTGTCATTTACAGTAAATATAGGAAGTTCTGTGAGCAATCCAAGCAAATTAAAAGTCATAGAGAGGGTTCAGGGAACCATGGGTGGTTGACAGCTGGTGACTCAGAAGTATAGCTAAAACTTGTCCTGGGCTGGCAACTAGCATCTGATGTGTGAGGGGGAATTCTCTTAGGGACTAAACCTTCAAACTCTGTGTCCTGACAGTATCTCCAGGTAGAAAGCGTCAGGACCAAATTGCATTAGGAGAGCTTCATCTGGTATCTGCTGCTATGGAACTGCTTGCTCAGTCTGTAGGTAAACCAGTATTCAATGCAGAACTGATCTGTGTTGTAAGTTAGAACGGAGGACACTGAGTTTGGATTCCCTTTTCACCTAGGTCTAAGCAAACAGAGTCTTTGAGAGGCTGAAGAAGAGTAGTAATGAGATTGAGAGGAATCTCCAATGCACCTAGTCAGAGCTGTGTGAACAAGGGGAATTAGTACAGCCGTTTTAAACTTCATTCCTTCCTCTATAAAGTAGCAGCAGTAGTTGAATCTATCATTGGTTTGTACTGAGACAGCACATGCAGAAGACAAGTGGCCTTAATATTTATCTATCTTCCCTCTGTGGCAAATGGAGCTACTTTGCTTTATGAGTATATATTTTTCAAAGCCACCTTTTTTATTGAAGTTCTGTGCATTTCATACAAAATTACAAATCAAATCTAGACCTCTGCCCCCCTCCCTGCCCCCTCACCCCACCAGAGCTCATGCATTCTGCCAAACATGTTTTTCATCTTCTGCTCAAAACAGTAAACTTCTGCGAGAATTTTGAGAGAGACTGAGATCACAAGGAATATAACATTAACGTTTTCAGTTTGCCTTACTATGGGTACATTTTATTATCAAGAGTTAAGTACTATATATACATATATATATATACATATATATCTATATCTATATATCTATATCTATATCTATATCTATCTATCATCTCTCTCTATATATATATATAGATATAGATATATCTATATCTATATCTATCTATCTATATATATCTATATCTATATCTATATCTATATCTATATCTATATCTATATCTATATCTATATCTATATCTATATACTTTTTGGTCTTTTCAAGACAGGGTCTCCCAGTAGCCCCAGCTGTCCTGGAATTCTCTCTGTAGACCAGGCTGGACTTGAACTCACAAAGATCCTCCTGCTTCTGCCTCCCAAGTGCTAGGATTAAAGGCGTTCACCACTGTGCCTGGCTTAGTACTGTATTTTAAACAACATGTGGTGGCACACACACCTTTAATCCCAGTGCTTGGAAGGCAGAGCTGAAAGATCTTTGTGAGATCAAGGCCTAGCCTGTGCACCATAGAGAGTTCTTTGTTAGTTGGAACTACAGGGAGACAAACAAAACAAAACAAAAATAATTACCCCCCCAAACCTATATTTTGATAATTGCCAAATATTACAAAAATTAAAAACATTAAAGAAAATCCTTTAAAGACAGTGTAGAGATCAGGAATAATTTTTCAAAGATTTATTGTGTATGTGTGTGCCTGTGCATTTGAATGCAGGTATCTCCAGAGGCCACAGGCGTCAGATCCTCCTAAAATGAGCTTAAAGGTTGTTGTAAGCTGGCCAAAGTGGGTGCTGGCAAGTGGATCTGGTTCTTTTGGAAGAGCTTCACATGCTCTTAACTGCTGAGCCATCTCTCCAGCCCTAAGAAGAATTCTTTATACCGGTATAGTATCTTAACACATAAAAGCACTTTGGGAGCATTGGACATGTATGGGAGTCATATACTTAGAAAAAAAATTAATGAAAAACTTAGAAAACATTTTAGGGCAAGAAGCATTCCCCACTTGCTTTTGTATCTAGAGCCTCACAGCAAAGCATTTATAATAGGTTGACACTCAATCATATTTATTCAGCATAGAGTGAATGAATTCATGAATAAAAGATTAAATTTCTACAGAGAGCATCCAGAAATTTGTACAAGAAATGACACTATTCTCTTTTTTAAATATAAAACTGCATTTTTCTCTCCACTTGAGAAATGAAAAATCCACAATCCTTTTCTTTATTGATATCTTAGAAGCATGGTCTTTTCAGGTTATTTATTTATACAGGATCACCTTCCAGATGTGCTGCTCTGTGTCACCTGGGAAACATTTATCTTCACGTGCTCCTAAATCTCTCTTAGATGATTCATACTGGATTTCAGTCCAACCACCTTTAAAAAAATAAAAACAAACATTCCCTAAGGTGCCCAAGTTCATACAGTTCCAATACACCATATAAACGACCATAAACCATATGCTCAGGAGTCTAGAATAAATAGTCCTTTTAAAAAACAGAGCTGCCAACAAAACTGAGATTCCATTTTTAAATGATTTTCTGCAAAGTAAACATTTTCCAAGCTTGATCTTTGTGTAATTTTTCACTGGCATTTTTCAAGCTAAAAAATAAGTCTGCACATGTTCTTTTTGTAGAGAAGGGTTTAATACTCTACTGTGTCACCAAGTCCCAGGGAGCTAATTTGTTCTAAAGACAACATTACTACATCAGTACAGCACAGCTGAACCTCCAGCTAACCCTATTCTGTTTGCTTTCCATATCCCAAATGAGGCCTTCTTCTAGAATGTCCCCTCAGTTCTGGGTTCATTTCTTGCTAGATGGAAAATATGTACATATAAACTATGCTGCATTTGTATACCAGAGGAGAGACAGCATTCTGGCAACTTCCAAAGCAACACACACACACACACACACACACACACACACACACANTCTATATCTATATCTATATCTATATCTATATCTATATCTATATACTTTTTGGTCTTTTCAAGACAGGGTCTCCCAGTAGCCCCAGCTGTCCTGGAATTCTCTCTGTAGACCAGGCTGGACTTGAACTCACAAAGATCCTCCTGCTTCTGCCTCCCAAGTGCTAGGATTAAAGGCGTTCACCACTGTGCCTGGCTTAGTACTGTATTTTAAACGACATGTGGTGGCACACACACCTTTAATCCCAGTGCTTGGAAGGCAGAGCTGAAAGATCTTTGTGAGATCAAGGCCTAGCCTGTGCACCATAGAGAGTTCTTTGTTAGTTGGAACTACAGGGAGACAAACAAAACAAAACAAAAATAATTACCCCCCCAAACCTATATTTTGATAATTGCCAAATATTACAAAAATTAAAAACATTAAAGAAAATCCTTTAAAGACAGTGTAGAGATCAGGAATAATTTTTCAAAGATTTATTGTGTATGTGTGTGCCTGTGCATTTGAATGCAGGTATCTCCAGAGGCCACAGGCGTCAGATCCTCCTAAAATGAGCTTAAAGGTTGTTGTAAGCTGGCCAAAGTGGGTGCTGGCAAGTGGATCTGGTTCTTTTGGAAGAGCTTCACATGCTCTTAACTGCTGAGCCATCTCTCCAGCCCTAAGAAGAATTCTTTATACCGGTATAGTATCTTAACACATAAAAGCACTTTGGGAGCATTGGACATGTATGGGAGTCATATACTTAGAAAAAAAATTAATGAAAAACTTAGAAAACATTTTAGGGCAAGAAGCATTCCCCACTTGCTTTTGTATCTAGAGCCTCACAGCAAAGCATTTATAATAGGTTGACACTCAATCATATTTATTCAGCATAGAGTGAATGAATTCATGAATAAAAGATTAAATTTCTACAGAGAGCATCCAGAAATTTGTACAAGAAATGACACTATTCTCTTTTTTAAATATAAAACTGCATTTTTCTCTCCACTTGAGAAATGAAAAATCCACATTCCTTTTCTTTATTGATATCTTAGAAGCATGGTCTTTTCAGGTTATTTATTTATACAGGATCACCTTCCAGATGTGCTGCTCTGTGTCACCTGGGAAACATTTATCTTCACGTGCTCCTAAATCTCTCTTAGATGATTCATACTGGATTTCAGTCCAACCACCTTTAAAAAAATAAAAACAAACATTCCCTAAGGTGCCCAAGTTCATACAGTTCCAATACACCATATAAACGGCCATAAACCATATGCTCAGGAGTCTAGAATAAATAGTCCTTTTAAAAAACAGAGCTGCCAACAAAACTGAGATTCCATTTTTAAATGATTTTCTGCAAAGTAAACATTTTCCAAGCTTGATCTTTGTGTAATTTTTCACTGGCATTTGTCAAGCTAAAAAATAAGTCTGCACATGTTCTTTTTGTAGAGAAGGGTTTAATACTCTACTGTGTCACCAAGTCCCAGGGAGCTAATTTGTTCTAAAGACAACATTACTACATCAGTACAGCACAGCTGAACCTCCAGCTAACCCTATTCTGTTTGCTTTCCATATCCCAAATGAGGCCTTCTTCTAGAATGTCCCCTCAGTTCTGGGTTCATTTCTTGCTAGATGGAAAATATGTACATATAAACTATGCTGCATTTGTATACCAGAGGAGAGACAGCATTCTGGCAACTTCCAAAGCAACACATACACACACACACACACACACACACACACACACACACACACCCTTTGTTTCCTATCTTACAAAATAAGGAGTCACTTCAGTGAGACAAAATGCTTAGAATTTCAGTCAGAACTGCACATTAAAGCCAGGTCCCCAAAGAGAAATTGTGAAAAACAGAACAAATACAAATCCCACTGCTTAGTGTTTTGCCCATGTCTTTTTATTTCTTCAATTTCAGACACATCTTACTATGACATTCTTGTTCATTTGACAAAATGATAACAGTTCTTTCCCAAACTGCCAGGAAAATAACTTGCTTTTATCCAATATTTTTCCCTTAGCTCTTTCTTTCTCTCCTATCTAAAAGATCAGAAGGCACACTTTTATGGGTTATTCATTTCTTTCAAGTTTAACTGACTGAGCTCCATCTAAACATGCTGGTGTTTGATCCTCTTCTGTGCTGATGAGGTGATGTGATTTTCCCATTTTTCTCCAGAAAAGTTGTGAAATGCTAGAAACCTGAAATAGCTCATCATTCAGTCTTCTCCTAGTTGGACAAGTTGGCAGGTTTTCAATTAATGTTTTCCCAGTTAGAAATTGTAGAGAAAAAGACATTATCCTATTTTTCATCTTAAGAGGACCCATCCAACAAGCTATGTGGTTTACTGATTAGTAGGGCAAATCTTAACTAGTTCAGATAACCATAAGTAACCTAGGACCAGATCTTTGGCTACTAAAATAATAGTGATAATAAAGATAATCTAAGCCAAAGTAACTTACTTGATGATGGAAGAAATAAACGGCATTTATTACACTCATACACCCTTATCTACAAAATGTATTGCAAGGCTAGAAAAGAAGTTAGTGTGAAAAGTATTATTCTCTGTTCAGAACCAAATATAAAACTAAAGTCCTTAAGCTATGCACTTAAGCAAAATATATCAATACAGGAGCTCTGACATCAGCAATGGATTATTCTTCCAGGGAGATGTTGGCCAGGGGATCCAAGGCCCCACAAAAGGTAAAGGCTCCTTGCCTCTAAACTGGGATACCTGCAAGAAGAGAGGCGATAAAGCTCTGTTGCGAAGACCTGATGGTAATCGTGGGAAAGATGTATTGAGACCACACATCAAAAGTGTACAGATGGCCTCTGGAACACCAGAGAGTGTTACAAAGGCACTAAATCAGTAAAGCAAATAACGGGTCTCCTTGAGTCAAGCAAGGCCCTCCATCGTCAGCACCAACTACACCTCACCTGCCTGGAAATACTGTGCAGCAGAGGCAGCCATATGCCTATATATCCCAAATCTAATTGGCTTGGGCTCTCTCCTTGGAGGAATAAACCCATGGCTGATGCAGCAAGCTTACATCCTCTACAGGTTAGGAGATGTTATAAGCCACAAGTAAGACCTGTGTCATATTTAACGGGGGGGAAATGTAATTCATGGATTAACATATCATCCACATATGTGTCTATACCAAAGTAACCTACCAGGAACTATTAGTAGCTGTTTAAATTACCTATATTTCTAATTGCTGTTTGCTTCATTAGTAGGATCGAATGTATTCCTGGACAAACTGTCAGCCCATTGAAAGGAAACAGCCAGAATTGACCAGAGTCCAAGACAACAGCTCCAGAGAGAGTGGACTGTTTTGCTTCTCATCCACCTGTGCCCCTTTCCTAAGCCTAGGGAACAATCTGCGGAAGAGGGGGTGTGGGTAAGTGTGTAAGGGCTGCGATTGGTGTGAATGGTGAAACTACAGCATGTAGTCTGGCCACTCATTTGATAACTTGATGAACATTACAACCACCTCAACCGCCCCGCTGGAATGGGTGGGGCTGTGGAGGTTTGGGCACAACAGCCTGCAAATTGGTTTTACATGAAGGTGCTTGTACTCCTGGATTATCACTTATAGCTAAGAAAATGAAAAAAAAAAAAACTGAGAGAAAGATGCAGGACAGTTATGGCAGAATGCATGATCTGGATGGGGTGGGGGTGGGGGGAAAGGAAAGGGAAATATATTTGTAAACTTGAATTGGAAAATGATTATATGAAAAGCGCAAAGCATCAATATAAAAAAGTTAAAAAAAATAAAATAAATAAATTTTAAAAAAAAGAACAGAAGTTAGGAATCCACTGGGATTTCTTTTCTTTTTCCAGGGCAAGATATTGAACTCAGTTCCTCGCAAATGCTAGATATTCTACCAATAGAAGCATTCATTAGGGAAAAATTAATGTTTTAGTATAATACTCTTCTATCATATCCATCTTTGTTTTAAAAGTGTCTAATCTGATGTATTTTTAAAATGCAACAATTTATGTCTATTTTACAAATTGAAAAGCAGTTTTAAAATGTCTCAAATATAGTGACAATGCAGATTAATACATTATTTGAAGAGAAGGAGATAGTTGCTGTCTAGAGCATGAATTATATACTCTCTAAATTCATACTGAAGCCCTCACCCATTACCCCAGAGCATCGCCTTATTTGGACATAGTTTTTTTTTCCCTCAGATATAACCATATAATGAAGTCAACAAAGTGAGCTTAATTGGACATTTCTCATTTTTATTTCAAGAGTGAAATTTGGATACACACATACACTCATGCTGGAAGAACACAGAGGAAGATAAGGGGAATATTTAAAAGGCAAGAAATGCTATAGGCTCCCAGAAGACCACCCAAGCTAGGGAAAAGGCAGGAACCAATGGTCCTTTATCCCATTCACAAGAAATCATCCACAACACCCAATTCCAGTCTTCAAGCTGGAAGAACTGAGGCAAGAAGTGTTGGTTTGTTATGGGAAGCCTTAGCACACTGGTGCATCCTTTCCTTCCCATTCTGAACTCCTAGTGAATTAAGTTTAAACATCTGAGTCAACAATTTTGTGCCTTTGTTCTATATCAAATCAACCATGAAGGTCTTCTAAACATGTATACTCAGTCAGAACCTCAAAGGCTACTGAATCAGAATCACTGGAACTATCAGAAATACACATTAAAGAAAAAGTCTCCACAGGTGTAGTATCCTTTGTTAACCAGCAGTCATATTTATGGATGAGACTAAAGATTTAGGGGTGATGCTCTTCCCTTATTTGGAGGGACACATGCCCTCGTTTTGTCATTTTTAGAAGCCTCATTGGAATGACTTCAAACTTGGCTATGTATCAGGTTCATCTGGGGAACTTAAAAAAACCACAATTGCAGGCTGTACACAGATCAAATAAAAGAGAATCTCTGGGGTGAGTTCCAAACAACAGTATTTTCTTGACTTCCATGTGGTTGCAATGTGTACTGAAGACTGAGAGCTTTAGGTTTAAGTTTAAGAAAGAAAAGTTATAGGCAATGACTAATCCCTAATTAACATCCAAGGAGCAGATATTTTTTATGTAACCCAAATAAATCAACCAACGTTCAACTCAAACTTCCTGAACTGATACCTTTTCTGCTTTCTCTTTCTCTATTACACCTTTCATCTCTCTTAGTCCCTCAGACTTTTTCTAATCCTCTTCTCATGGTATCTAATCTTTCTCATTCTGTCTTTTTTTTTTTTTTTAATTTATTTTATGTTTTTTTTTTTTTTTTTTTTTTGCTTTGTGCATTTCATTCAGTTCAGGCTTATTTCCCTTTCTCTCCTCCACCCCACTCAGGCAGGCCATCTCAGATCAATGACAAGCATTCTGCCAATAACTGTCCTGCATCTCTCTGATGCAAAGTATTTTCATATTATAGCTATAAAGTGAATACATGAGTAACATCCTTAACATTAATGCAAGAAAACCCTCCCCTAATTCCTGCGCCAAAAGGCGGTTGTGCCCAAGCCCCCACAGCCTTACCATCCAGTGGGGGGTGATTGAACAGGTTGTTTGTTCAATCAGTTGATCAAATATGAGGTGCTCCAGACTACATTGCTGTATGGTTCTCACCCATTATCACGACGATCCAATTACGTAGCCTCATCATCTACCACGCCCCCTCTTTCCGCAGGTTTTCCCACGGCTTAGATAAGGGGCACAGGTGGGATGAGAAGCAAAACAGTCATCTCTGTAGCTGTTGACTTGGACTCTGTCAATTCTGGCTGTTCCTTTCATGGCGGCAGTTTGTCCAGGAAAACCTTCGTCGATCCTACTAATGACGAACAAGCAATTAGATATATAGGTATTAAGCAGCACTAATAGTTATATGGTAGTGTTACTTTAGCATAGACACATGTTTGATATGTTAATCTGAATTCATTTTCCCCCTGTTAGAAATATGACAAGGGCTTACTGTGGCTTATAACATAACCTGTAGAGGATGTAAGCTTGTGGCATCAGCCATGGGTTATTTCTCCAAGGGGAGAGCCAATAGCCAATTAGATTTGGGATATACAGGCACATGGCTGCCTCTGCTGCACAGTATTTCCAGGCAGGTGAGGTGTAGCTGGTGCTGACGGTGGAGTCTTGCTTGACTCAGGGAGACCCATATTTGCTTTATTGGTTTAGTGGCCTTTGGTAACACTCTCTGGCATTCCAGAGGCCATCTGTACACTTGCATGTGTGGTCTCAATACATCCCTCCCATGTTAACGTCAGGTCTTCGGCAGCAGGGTCTTATTGCCTCTCCTCCTGTAGGTATCCCAACTTAGAGGCAAGGAGCCCTTACACAATCATAAATATATATTCTCTGTTCTTAAGTGGAAAAATAGGAAACTGAATTTATGCACATGAAGCATACCTTTGAGTTTGATTCTATCATCTTTCATTTTTTTTTTTTTTGGAAATTATTTGAGTTGAAATCTTTTATGTTGATTTAAGACATACTATCTCCAAACTCAATATGCTTTTCCACATTTGCTTAAATATACACATCTCTGACTCCCAAGTTTCTGTCCTTATATCCAGAGAACACTTTATAGTACTATTGAGTGTAACGTAAGGCTCAGGGCTAAGGAATTCTGGGATATGTGGTGTGTGGATGGGCATACTTTAAAAAAAATCCTTAGTCTATTTCCTTGTGTTTTTCTGAAGAATATTGACTATTTCCTGGTGACAACAGCTGCTGGAAGGTGAGCAAGAACTCAGACAGTGTAGGAAGAGGAGAGCATTGAATTTCTCACTACTGAGGAAACTTTTAACAGCGCCAAGAGTGAAGAACTTCTAACTTAGGGGCCTGGAGAGGATTGCTCAGGAGTTGGGGGTCACGCTCTGCTCTTGCACGGGACCCAGGTTTGCATCCTAGCACACACATCAAGCAACAAGTAACTGACTGTAATGCCAGCTCTGGAAGATCTGTTACCCTCTTCTGGCATCCATGAGCAGCTGCCCTCATGTCTGCATGCATGCATGCACACACACACACACACACACACACGATTAAAAATAATGGCATAATTATTTTTAGTTTAAGAGCAATTGTATTGCTTCAAGAATTTCATACGATGAATTTTTGTTATATTTAGACCTCCTCCTCCTCCATCTCCACCCTTGAGGTTATGATTAATGGCTGTGGACAGCATATAGTTTATTTTGGATGGAGTTTCATTTCCTAGGATCCTCTCCTAGGAAATCTTGATCTCATTTTCTGGATATGATAATATTTTCCTTTTATCATAGTATCATTCTATTGAGGATCAGGCTCTTTTTCATTTGGGTCTTAACTATATCATGGAAGTAATAGCTTAGTCTGCCCAGGGAAGGGGACACAGTTGTTTGATGTCAAATTAACTTGCCCCAAAGTAAACTAGCATTAAGTGTACATCAGACCAAGCAGAAAAATGCCACATGTTTGTTGCCTACTTTGAATCTTTATACTAATTTTGCCTGTCTTTTTAAATTCATTTTTCTACTTTCTTCTATTTTTATTCTCTTTATCTTCACAATTATTGTAAAAGATGTAGCTTTTTAAAAAGCCTCCTTTTATCATTCATGGATTTATTTATACAAACATGTCAAAGTTTGTTGTAAAACTTGGCAAAAGTTAGTTATCTAGAAATGCCAAAAAGAACGCGGGACTGGAAAACATTGGTTTGGGTGTTACGGACAAGGTTATTTCACCACATTTAAAACAAAGGCAAGAACCTGATTAGGATTCTCTTCCAAATTACCAGTTGTTTGGGTTGTTATTCAATGCCCCAGTTTATTAAGTGGGCAAAATGATTACTTGTGGTCAAAGGGGTTGGATTGCTTTTCCTGTTTTAAGATATCTATTATTGCTATCTATTCTGAAGAATGAAAACAGAAGTGTCAATTCTAAAAATAAAAAGAAATCTACAGTCAACTGACAGAGAAGTTGTTTTCTGATGAAGGCTGTGCAGAAACACAAGGAACCATCTTTCTCCAGTTTAGATGTCCCAAACACAGATGAGAGTCACCAGTCCTATTAAACACAGTGAAGGTATCAGTTCCCAATGGCTCAGTAACAAACGGCTACAACTCAGGTGGTTTAAAATGTCAGACGTATTCTCTCCTAGGTCTGGAGGATGAAGTCTGAAATCAAAGGGTCAGCATAGCACTTTGCTAACTTGTGACTGACCAAATCTGTGAAGTTCTCATTTCCAAACTCACAATCACAGGTACCAGGACAAGGTTGTAGCAAGAACATTTCCACAAACCCTTACACCACCTAAATTTCAATGATAGGAAAACCTATATATGTACTGAGCATATATATTATTTGTTCATTAGCTGTCACTGCCTCTTTAAAAATTATTTAGTAGTATTTTGCTCTTAATCTTAGTTCTCATTTTCCATTGTCACTTTGCTTTTGAAGAACTGGTATTAATTTTTATTCTCCAGATTTCTTTTAGCTTTGTATGTTTTAGATTTTTGTTTTGGAAAATGTCAATCTTTTCAAAGCAAAGAAAATAATATGATGAAGGCACATGTATGCAACACTCAATTAAAACATCAACATGTCTACGACATTACTTTTACCCCCTTTGTCCACCTCCCACATTTTCTCATAGGCTTGAAGCAAATTTTAGCCATTATTTCATTTTATCGAGAATGTTTGAAAGCCTATTTCCACACTGGAAATGTAATAAAAATATGTGTATCCCACTTACAAATGTAACAATCCATTTACATTAAAGATCTAGCCATTGTCCAAGTTTCCTGTTTCTCTGATTTTCTTATGTATTTTGCATACATACACTTGTTCTTTAAATTTCAAGCCTTTATTGTACAACTGGAGGGCCTGGCCTTTGATTTTTTTTTGAATCTTTTTCTGTCTTTTTTTGTTGTTTGTTTGTTTTCAGTGCTGGAGATCAGACCCCATGCTTCACGCATGCTAAGTATGCATTCTACCATTGAGTCACAACCCCAGCCCTTCCCTTCTTACACATTTACATGTTATCAGGAGTCTGACAGATTTTGTTTCTTCTGTCACAATGAAATGCCCAGATGAATCTTTGGTTTTTTTTTTTTTTTGTGCCAAGACCATATCTTGAAGGAGCCCAGGGCCTTCCAAGCTTCTGGTCTTTACATAGCATTTTTCTAGGGTTGTTCTGGGATTCATCTGCCTCTTGGATAGTGTTTTCAAGACTTTCTGTATACTATGAAGAACATTCTCCCCCCAATCCCCAAATAAGGATTATTATAAATGTAGTAGAGGTCTTATTGTCTTTGAGAGCTTAGATAAAGCCCAGATGGTTGGCCATAACAACCACAATGAAATTTAATTTTAAGATGTAATAAAGGGAACTGAATGATGGAGTCACTAGCTCCCTTAGACAGCAGACTGGATCCTCATCTCTTCATAAAGACATAATTGGAAGCCTGTAAGATTTGATTTTCTTTAGCTATGGTAGTAGGCCCAACTGCAAACACCCCTGTGGAGAATCAGCCAACAGTCATCCGACAAACTAGTGCAGACTGATATTATTGCTTCTTTGGTTTTAAATTGCAGTATTGACCCAGTCTTTAAAAGTCTTGGTTTAAAATAATGCAAATTCTGTATCCCCTGACCCACCCATTCCCTCTTTTGCAATATATATATATATATATCACTCACCTTGGGTGTATGGGGCACTGGTGATTATGACAGAAGAAACATAAAGGACTCCTAGGTAGCCAGAACTGAATGGAAAAAAAATAAGTGTCAAATCATAGCTAACACTTATAAAACATATCTAAGCAATGTAGACAGATTAAGTGTACTTATTCTTCTGACCATCTGGCAAAAAGCAATTCAAATATACAATAAGGCATGATTTTCTTAGTTTTCATTTGGTAAAGTTGGAGTATGGAAAAAGAAAAATCATATTAGTATATAATTCAATGGAAACAGTAGAACTCTGAATTGAAGAGGGGAAAATTGGGGTTTTATCTGCTAAAACTGTGAGACCTTTACATGCAAAGTTCCAGACATCTGGTTGCCACAGCCTCAGGGCCACAGCAATAAGCAGGCAAGAAAAAGGACTGTGTCATTCTCACAAACTCTGACCTCAGACTTGAAAGAAAGCCAGTGTTTTAGTACTTGGCAATGTTATTTTATTGACACATGTCAAATAATTCTAATTTATGGTTATATAATCCTACATCTTGAGGTTTAGATTTGCAACACACAATGGAATTTGATACAATGGTAATGTTTAATATTAGAGCCAAGTGAAATGAGAACTGGACTTTTTATGTTGAGTTTCACAAGTTATAAGGAGAAGCAGAAAGTTAAGTGTTTGCTTCTTTGACTAATTCTATGGCTTTTGAATGTACATACATCTTAACTGAATCAGGCTTTTAATTAAATTGAAGCTTAATTTCATGGATGATGATAACAAAACATATCTTATGCAAGAGACTGAAGCTTATTACAGATACAAATGTCTATGGACAGAATCTGCAATGAGGAAACAATCTTTGCAGGGAGAGTGCAATATGAAGTGTGGCCATTGTTGACCATTTCATATTTATTTCCATAAATGGATTAAATTTTCATTTAAATCAATAACTTTATTGGTAATAAATGTGGAAGAGTGTAGAACATGATCTACTATAAGAGTGCTCAACATCCTTAATAATTAGGATACAAATCAAAACCACTTTAAGATTTCATCTAACCTTAGTCAGGCTCTCTAAGAGGAAGAGAACAAATAATACCAAATGCTGACAAGGATGTGGTGAAATCCTTCATCGCTGATGGGATTGCAAACATGTGAAACAACTATGGAAAGCAGAGTGAAAAATTCCTTTTTTTTTATTTTAACAAGTTTTATTTTACATGCTTCCAAATCAAATAATAGCATTAAAACTATATACGCATAGTTGTCATTAAAGCTAATTAAGATTACTAAAGTTTTTCCCATGTGAATTTAGGGATTTTTTTCCTAAACATTACATTATCAAATGTCAGATAGCATTATAAAATATATTGTTCCTTAAAGAATTTCAGAGGTAAGTTCTGAGGTTTCTGGTCTCAAAATCTTCATCAATCAATCAATCAATCAATCAGTCACTATGTAACTTTGTTACCATTATCTTTATTTTTGGTGAAAGCATTTAACATCAATCCTCTTAGAATGATTCAAGCATACACCACAAAATTATTCATGACCATATTGTACATTAGATTCTCAGGGTATACTCATTTTGTATAGCTAAAATTTTGTAGCTTTTATCAATAATTTCTCATTTCCTGCTTCTACTGATAAAGCCATAGCCATATAGCATTGCTTTATGTATGCTTTGTTATAAAACTCTACATCCTAAAATAAATAAATAAATTAATTAATTAATTAAAACACTATATCCTTATTCAGTACATTGTTACTTCATTTGCATCAAATTTGCAGCTAAGAGCTTGTACTTTATGCTTTGAACAAAGCTCACAGAACAATGTATTTTCTACTTGAGGCATGTCACAGCCTATTTGTATTCCAGTACTCCAAGCAGCACATTGACTCTGTGCTTAGGGAGCATCTATTCCAGCCTTTGATGTTCATGATTCTACTATTAGCTTTCTTTTTCACTCCTTAAATATAGCAAATTTACAAAGTCTGAAATCAAACTATAGGTTAATTGCAAAGCATATTTAGGGATTCACAGTTTAACCATAAGCTTGTATACAATGTAAATATAAATTTACATTCCTAAATTACATAATGAGTTGATATATATTTTAACTTAAAAATGATTTTTTTCTTTCTCATAAATCTTAGAACTCAGAGAACTAGAGACATATACTTCAAGCTATATCTGTAACAATAACAGTCAATGTGATATTATCTTTACTGACCACTTATCCACTTTGACTTACACATAAGGATTTGGTGTTAGGAACCACAAATGAGGGATAACACATGTTTTTCTTTCTTTTTTAATAAAATATTTTATTGATGTTTTGTGTATTTCATACATCATTTTTCAATACAATTTAGGCATATTCCCCTCTCCCTGACCCCTACCCCAGCCCAGTTCATGCATTCTGTCATACATATCTTGTATGTTTCGCTCAGTCTTTTTAAAGATTTTCTCTGTAGAGGTTTATTATTTTCAGCATAATTTAACTGTATCAGTTAGTTCTTTGACACAGTCCTTATGTTGTTGTTGTTCCCTCCCATTTGTATTGCTCCAAAATATGCCTATGTAAACATGACATATATACCAAAATTATGCCCTCCAAAAATAAATTGTATGTTAATTCCAAAATATGTTTAGGAATTCACATTTTTCCCTTTAATTTTACATTACTCTATAATATGAATACATACCTTCCACCCATAGAAGGCAATTACAATGTCTGAAAATGAATGGTAACTTAATCCTAGTGCCTGTTAAGAGATTCTCATTATAACAGCACAGTTGCTTTAAGATAAAAAGAAATATAACAATAATGTTGCTCAGCTTGCCTTTCAACTGAGGATTTGGTGCTAGCATCCAGAAATGAGGGAAACCATTCCCCATTTGTTTTTTGGGGCCTGTATTACTTCACTTAGCATAATGGCTTTGAGTTCCATCCATTTACCTGCAAAGTTCAAGATGTCATCTGTCTTTACCACTGTGTAGAACTCCATTGTGTAGGTGGAACACATTTTTGTTAACCACTCATCAGCTGAGAGGTATTTGAGTTGGTTCCAGCTTTTTGCTATTGTGAAAAGAGCTGCAGTAAACATAGATGTGCATATATCTTTGCAGTATGATGAGTCTTGTGGGGATATGCCCATGACTGGGTCAGGCGGCAGGTTCATTTCGAGTCTTTTGAGGAGTATCCACACTGTTTTCCATAGTGGTTATACAAGTTTACATTCCCACCAGCAGTGGATGAGTGTTCCCCTTTCCCCACAACCTCTCCAGCATTTGGTGTCTTTGTTTGCTTGATCTTAGCCAGTTGTATCAGAGTGAGATGAATCTGAGAGTGGTTTTAATTTGCATTTCCTTAATTATTAATGATGTTGAATACTTTTTAAAATGTTTCTCAGCCATCTTTACTTCCTCACTGGTGAAATATTTGTTCAGCTCTTTACTCCATCTTTTGAGTGAGTCATTTGTTTTCTTCATTGTTTTTTTGAGTAGTTTATATATTCTTGAGGTTAATGCTCTGTCAGATATATCACTGGTGAAGGTTTCCTCCCACTCTGTGGGTTTTCTCTTCACTTCCTTAATTGGTTCTTTTGCTGTACAGAAGCTTTTGAGTTTGATGAGGTCCCACTTGTCAGCTGTTGACATTATTTTCTGCACAGCTGCTGTTTGATTTAAAAGGTCTTTTCCTACTCCTATGTCTTGTAGATTGCAACCAACTTTTTCTTCTATCACTTTCAGAGTTTTGGATTTCATGTTGAGGTCTTTGATTTATTTGGAGTTGATTTTTTTAAATATTTTATTATTTTCATTTTATGTGTATGACTATATATTGCTTGCATGTACGTGAGTGCACTGGTGTCCTGCAATGTAGCAGCGGGAGTCAGATTCCCCTGGAACTGGAATTAATGACGGCTCTTAGTTGCCATGTGGGTGCTGGGAATTTAACCTGGATCCTCTGCGACAACAGTCAGTGCTCTTAACATAACAGGTGAACTATCTCTCCAGCCCCTGGAGTTGACTTTTGTACGGGTGAGAGGTAGGGGTTTAATTTTGTTCTTCTACATATGGTGGTCCAGTTTTGCCAGCACCATTTGCTGATGATGCTATCTTTTCTCCAACAAGCTGTTTTGGTCCTTTATTGAATATGAGGTGGCTGAAACTGCATGAGCTCAAGTTTGGATCTTCAATTTTGTTCCATTGCTCAATGGGTCTGTTTTTGTGCCAGTACCAGGCTGTCTGTATGATTATAGCCCTGTAATATAGCTTAAAGTCTGGTAAGGTGATTTCCCCTGTATTGCATTTTACGCTCAGAGTCACTTTAGCTATTCAGGGTTTTTTGTCTTTCTATATGAATTTAAGGACTTTTTTTTTTTACCAAGTCTGTGAAGAAACTCTTGGGTATTTTGATTGGGATTGCATTGAATCTGTATATTAATTTGGGTAGAATGGACGTTTTTACTATATTAATTTTTCCAATTCATGAGCATGGGAGGTCTTTCCATCTTTTGATGTCATCTTCAATCTCTTTCTTCAGGGGTTTAAAATTGTTGGTGTAGAGATCATTGGTATCTTTGGTTTGGTTTGTTCCCAGGTATTTTTGAGGCTGCTTGTGAGTGGGAACATCTCTTTTTATATTCCTTCTCCAGTTGCTTGTTGTTGGTGTTAAGAAAGGCTCCTGATTTTTCTAGGTTAATTTTGTATCCCACCATTTTACTGAATCTCTTAATCATTTCTAGGAGTTTTTCTGATGGAGTTTTTAGCATGCCTTAGGTACACTATCATACCATCTACAAAAAGGGATAGTTTGACTTCCTCTTTTCCAATTATTACTTCTTTAATTTCCTTTTCTTGCCTTATTGCCCTAGCAAGTTTTTCAAGCACTATATTGAAGAGGAGTGGCAGGAGGGGGTAGCCTTGATAGGTTCCTGCCTTTAAGGGGAATGCTTCTAATTTTTCTCCATTTAGGATGATGTCAGCTGTGGATTTGTTGTATATGGCCTTGATCATGTTGAGGAATGTTCCCTTCAGTCCAATTCCCTCTAGAACTTTAAGCATGAATGGATGCTGGATCTTGTTAAAGGCTTTTTCTCCACAATTGCAATGGTCATGTGATTTCGATCTTTCAGTCCATTTATGTGTTTTATGATATTTATTGATTTATGTATTTTGATATATCCCTGCATCTCTGGTATGAATCCAGCTTGGTCACAATGGATGAGCTTTTTGATGTGGGTCTGTATGTGATTTGCAGGTATTTTGTTGAGAATTTTTGCATCTATGTTTATTAATGAGATGGGTCTATAGTTTTCTTTTTTGGTTGTGTATTTGCCTGGTTTGGGTATTAGAGTAATGCTGGCTTTATAGAAGGAATTTGGGAAATTTCCCTCTGTCTGTATCCTTTTGAACAGTTTGAGTAGTAATGGTTGTAAGACCTCTCTAAATGTTTTATAGAATTCTGCTGTGAAACCATCTGGGCCTGGGCTTTTTTTAGTTGGGAATTTTTTTATTACCTTTTCAATTTCCTCTAATATGGGTCTGTTTAAACTGTCAATCTCTTCTTGGTTAAGTTTTGTTGATTCCCAGGATTTCAGATATTCACCCATTAAGTTTTCAAATTTAGTATAGATTTTTGAAGTGTTCTCATATGATTGTCTTTTGTGATGTTTCCCTTTTCATTACAAATACTATTGATTTGGAGTTGCTCTTTCTTTCTTTTGGTTAACTGGGCTAGAATTCTGTCTATCTTGTTTATCTTTTCAAAGAACTTCCTTTGTATTCATTGATTTTTTTTTCGAGACAGGGTCTCCCTGTAGCCCCAGCTGTCCTAGAACTCACTCTGTAGACCAGGCTGGCCTTGAACTCACCAAGATTCACCTGCCTCTGCCTTCAAGTGCTAGGATTAAAGGTGTGTGCCACCACTCCTGGCTATGATTCTTTGTATTGTTTTCTTTGTTTCTTTTTTTCTCTCTTTTGTTTGTTTATTTTTAGGATTCTACAAAGTAATAGCACAGTGTGTGTTAAGATAACGTGATTGTTCATTTTGCCATATAATTAGGTAATTGGTGCATTTTTTGAAGTGAGCCAAATTATTAAGCATGTAAAACCAATTGCAAGTATCTAATGTCCAAATTTTGAACAACCCAAAGTTCCCTAGTCCAATTGGAGATGCTTGTATGCACAGGCATGTTGATCAAATAGGAGGTCCAGTCTATATTGAATCTCATGATTCACCCCATCTCTCCACAGCACTTACATTCTACCACGCCCTAGGCTGTTGGAAAGGGGCACAGGGGGGCGAGAAGCAAAACAGTCTATTTCTCTGGAGATCATTTTTGGACTCTAGTCTGTTCAGGTTGTTTCCCTTCATAGTTGACGAACTTATCCAGTGATACATTTTTAGTCATACTAACAAAGCACAAGCAATTGGATGTACAGGCATTTAAGCATACGAATTATTATGCAAGCTAAACTGTGAGCATAGACACAGATGCTTGGATATCACCCTTTATAGAGAAACCAAAATGTGGTTTCTCTATAAAGGGTGACAAGTTCTTATGTGGCTTATAACATCTCCTCACCCTAGAGGACATAAAGCTTGTGGCATCCACTGTGAGTTATTCCTCCAAGGAGAGAGCTAATAGCAATTAGAATTTGGATGATACTATAGACACATGCGTGCCACTTTTGCACAGTATCTCTAGGCAGTTGGAGGTGTAGGTGATACTGATGGAGGAGCTTTGCTTGTCTCAGGAGACCAATATTTTGCTGTATTGCTTTAGTGGCCTTTGGTACGCTCTCTGGCATTTCAGAGGCCAGTTGGACATTAGCAGTGACGTCTCATAACATTTTTTCATGATCACACCAGGTCTTTTTCGACAACAGGACTTACTGCTTTCTCCTTGCATATATCCCATTAAGGCAAAAAGGCCTTTATAATTTTGGAGGGGTTTGAATCCCCTAGCCACATCTCCTAGGCCAGAATAATTCATTGCTGATGTCAGAGCTTTCCTGTACTAAAGATATTTTGCTTAATTACAATCAGCTTATAAAGACTTTACTATTGAATTTGGCTCTAGATAGAGAATTATCTTTTCACAGTTCCATGCCTATCAGTCAATTAAAAAGGGTAGTTATGCCTGTTTTATAAGAAATTACACACTATACAGTTGGCTCTAGTTTACAGTTTAGGGAATGACTTCAATTACCATCATGTTTTTCTTTTTCCATAAAGGGAGAGTAGGAAGGTTTCTCAGCATCTGAAGGTAAACTTCATTAGGGCCCATTATAAACAGTTAACCCCAATATTATCAGAGAGATGCTCAGTGTCTGTGAACTCAGGCCAGTCTGAGGTTCCGCTTTCTTTAATGTTCAGATGGGTCAATCCTCCTGCTGGCATTTCCCAGTCCATCCTACACAGCCAAAAGTTTGTCATTTTCAGGCATTTAGTTAGTGTATTTTTACCTGTGGGAAATACAAATTCCTCCCATTGTTATTTTCAAAATCAGAAAAATTGAAAATTTTATCAATAGGCATTGGAACCAGAGTTTTCCATTTGTATCCCAGAAGGGATACTACCCCACCTCCCACCTTTTTTTTTTTTTTTTTTTTAAATTTTTATGTTTTGACCTATAGATCTCTAAGTGTGTATTACACATACCCCTAAACAGGAGCGAGGTGTAAGTTTCAATTAAATTTACCAAACTGTTCCTTGATTATTATGTTTATTTGGGAAGTAAATTTAAGTTAATTCTTTAAATTGTCCGACAAGTAAAAGAAAGTGTTACAGATGTGATTGTTGATAATTCAGAAAAACATAGAGACCATTTGTGTACCTTAACCCGAAAGTTACTGTTGGAAGTTCAAATACAAATTATAAATAAAATAATTACATTTTAATTAATATTCCCCCAGTTAGTTCAAATGTATTAACCATTTTCACCGAAACCTACAACCAAATTTAACTAATCAACATTTCACTAAGCCTTAAAATATCGTATAATATGGGGATAAAGCTTGGGCAGAGTTGGTACCTGCCAAATAAATTTTACCCATATAACTACTTTGCTCTTTAAAGCTATATGACTGGACTATGACTTCAGAGAAATCAAGTCCATTAACTTATATTGGTTTATTTTGTATTTCTGTATAAATCCTACTGAAATACTCTCTATATAAATATGTTATTTTTTAAGTATAACCTTTTTAAACTGCAAATCTTACAGAGTGGATTTTAATGACTATCTTCCTCCAAGCTCTGCCTTCTTCAGGCCTGGCATGAAAACCTGCTTTAAAGACTTTTCAATATCTAGCTCCTTCTTTTTTTTTTTTTTTTGTTAGGTAAAGCATCCTCATATAAAACCATTTGCAAGCATTGTGGCCCCAAACCACACATAGTCCAAGGCTCCACATCCAGCTGGAGGGGCTTGAATGTTCAAGCAAGTTGATCAAATAAGTATCAGACTGGATGGCTGTGGTTTTAAACCATTCACCCCACAAGCCTTACATTCTACCACTCCCCCTATTCTGAAGATTGTTCCTTAGGCTTAGAAAAGGGGCACAGGTGGAGAATCAGAACAGTCTACTTTGTCTGGAGATGTCATTTTGGACTCTGATTAGTTCTGGCTGTTTCCTTTCATGGGCTGACCGTTTGTCCAGGAATAACCTTTCAATCCTATGGTCCTCAGAGATGTTTGATGCCTGTAGCAGTCTGAGGATTTTCTTCCTTTTAGCGTTAAGATGGGCCAACTTCTCTGCTGGTATTTCTTGGTACAACCTGTATCCTTTCTTTCTCAGCCGTTGAGTTGGTGACGTTTTGACCTGTGGGAAAATACAAATATTTTCCCATAGTTAGTTTTAAGATTAAATTGAAAGTTTTTGACAAAAAGGTTTAATATGTACTGTATCCCCCCCTTTTTATTTTAAGTTTTTTTTTTTTTGTTTGAATTTTTGACCATGAGTCTCAAAAAGGTAGTTGTAGTACACATACCTATAGGCAGGAATCAAGGTGTAAATTTCATTAAATTATCTAAGCTTTTTTGGGTGACTGTATGTTGTTAATTGGGAAGCAAACGTTAATTCCTTAAGTTAAATTATCCTACAGGTAAAAGAGAATGTTACAAGATGATACTGTATAACACGAAAATTAGAAGAGAACCTTTGTATATGTTAATCCCAAAGTTATTGTTATAGAATTTAAGTAAAATACCATGTAATTTTAAATTAAATATGCATTAATAGAATATAGACCTGTCCCTCTTCCGCCCCTCCACCCCTCCTGGTTCACCATTCAGTCAGTTTTTGATGCAGTCTTTCTGTTGTTGTTCGTTTAATATGCTCATCTCTCCACAAGAAATATTAACAACTGGGTTATTGATGCTAGCATCCACAGATGAGGGATACCATTCATCATGTTGTTTTTTCTGGGACGGTGTTACTTCACTTAATATAATATCTTCTAGCTCATCCATTTACCTGCAAGTTCATGATTTGTCTTTCTTTACTGCTGCATAAACTCCATTGTGTACATGTACCACATTTTTTC
>VZQC01008723.1:0-53856 GCA_009823505.1 Rhizomys pruinosus | reverse complement strand
TTTTTTTTTTTAATGTAGGCACTTAGCACTATAAACTTCCCTCTTAGGACTGCTTTTAAAGTGTCCCATAGGCTTTGCTGTGTTGTATTATCATTGTCATTCGGTTCCAGGAATGTTTTTATTTCTTTCTTTATTTCTTCCTTGACCCATTCATTATTTAGGAGAGTGTTGTTTAGTCTCCATGTGTTCTTGTAGGTTTTAGGGTTTATCCTGGTGTTGATATTGAGTTTTATTGCACTGTGGTCTGATAGAATGCATGAGATTATTTCAATATTTTTGTATTTGTTGAGCTTTTCCCTGTGTCCCAGTATATGGTCTATTTTGGAGAATGTTCCATGGGCTGCAGAGTAGAAAGTGTATTCTCTGGTGTTTGGGTGAAATATTCGATAGATGTCTGTGAGGTCCATTTGGTGTATTGTATCATTCAGTTCAGATGTCTCTTTGCTTATCCTTTGTCCTGTTGGTCTGTCTAAAGGACTTAGTGGGGTATTGAAGTGCCCTACTATTAGTGTGCTAGGGTTAATTTGAGCCTTGAGATCCTGAAGAATTGTCTTTACAAAGTTTGGTGCACTGGCATTTGGTGCATATGTATTCATGATTTTGAGATCTTCATCATCAATTGTTCCTTTAATAAAGATGTAATGGCCCTCTTTGTCTCTTTTGATTTCTTTTGCTTTTAAGTCTGTTTTTTCTGATATTAGAATAGCAACACCTGCTTTCTTTTCGGTACCATTTGCTTGGAATACTTTCTTCCACCCCTTCACCTTAAATTGGTGCCTACATTGAATTTGAGATGGGTTTCTTGTAGACAGCATGTAGATGGATTTTGTTTCCTAATCCATTCTCCCAGTCTATGCCTTTTGATTGGGGAGTTTAGCCCATTAATATTTAAGGTTATAATTGAAAGACGAATGTTGCTTCCTTTCACCTTATTATCCATTTGGACTTTTAGTCTCTGATTCTACTCCCGTGGTTATGTTTTTATTAGTTTCTTTTCCTAGGTGCTTGAGGATAGTTGTTCCTTTCTTCTGCCCTTTGAATTGCTTCAAGTATTTTCTAGAGAGTTGGTTTTTCCGGACATGTATTTTATCATCTTGTTTATGTCATGGAAGATTTTTCTCTCTCCTTCAACTCTAATTGACATTTTTGCTGGGTAGAGTATTCTGGGTTGGTATCCATAGTCCTTTAACACTGGGAATGCTTTGCTCCATGTTCTTCTTGTTTTCATGGTTTGGGCTGAGAAGTCATTTGTAATTCTGATGGGTTTCCCTTTGTATGTGACTTGTTTTTCTTTTGTGGCCTTCAGAATTTTATCTTTGTTTTGGGCATCTAGCATTTTGACTATGATATGCTGTGGGGAGTTTCTTTTCTGATCTTTTCTATTTGGAGTCCTATGTGCTTCTTGTATTTGAATGCATTTGTCTGTTTTTAGTTTGGGGAAATTTTCATCTATTATTCTGTTGAAGATCTGATCAATACTATTCTCTTCACATTCTTCTCCTTCCTCTATACCTATGATGCAGAGGTTTGATCTTTTTATAGTGTCCCATATTTTCTGGTTGTTCCACTTTTGTGTATTTTTAAATTTTTCATATTCTTTATTTGAGCTTTTTAGTTGCTCTGCGTTATCTTCCAGATCTGATATTCTTTGTTCTGCTTCCTCCATTCTATTTCTGAGGCTTTTTCCTTTCCTTTCTTCTTGATTGGATGAGTTTTCTATTTCCTTTTTCATTTCATCCTGTGATTTCTTTAATATATCCATTTCCTTTTTGAGTTTCTCAATCTCTTCTTGGTGCTCCTTACTTCGTTGGTTGGCTTCCTTTTTCAGTGTTCTTATTTCCTTTTGGAGTTTGTTTTTTTCTCTCTCTAGTTCTTTCTGGAGTTTGTCAAGCCCTTCCTTTAGTTCTTTTCGAAGTTTGTCATCATATCCCCCTAGGTCCTTTTTGTGTTTTTCATTCTCTTCAGTTCTCTGAATTCTTCTTTATTTTCTTTAATTTCTCTGCATAGGTCTGCAATTATTCCTCTAATGTCTGTTTCTGGGGTCACCTCCAGGGGGATCCCATTGTAGCTATCTCCTACAGGGTTGGTAGAGCTTGGTGTGGTGTGGAATTATTCTGCACCTTTCCCATGTTGTCCCTTCGTCATGTCCCTGGCATGTGGGTTTCCCTTTTGTGATTCAAATCACAAATGCCTTTTCAGCGTGTTGAAGGCTGAAGGCTTGTTTTGTTTTGCTTGCCTCCTTCTAATGCGTTTTTCCCCCCTCCTTTTTTATGGAGTGTTGACTTGTCTAGGTTTCAGGCTTCCACTTTTGTTTATATATTGGATATTGGAAATCTAAGTCACTCTTCCTTTCCTGTGTGCCGGGCTGCTCCAGTTGATCCTAGCAGGTCTGGAACCTGAGCCCCCAACACACGACCTCACTATGGCACCTGAGCCAGACCCAAACCCAGGGCTGCTTCTGGCTACAAGGGGGAAGGGTGACCCAGCTGGGCAGCCACACCCTGCAAGGGCTTAGGGCTCAGATCTTGGCCTGCCGGCCACCAGCCCCTCTGCCCCAAACCAGCAAATCAATTGTCTAGCACCCTGAGAGTCAATCTGTCCTAAGTTTTTACCTGTCTGGAGCAGTGCCAAGCTGCTCCAGGTGATCCTAGCAGGTCCAGAACCTGAGTCCCCAACACACAACCTCACTATGGCTTCCGAGCCAGACCCAAACCCCTCTATGTTTCTATTTCACTGGTATCTGCTATGATTGTTACTTCTTCCTGTCTATTGGGTTTAGGGTTCATTTGTTGTTGTCTCTCAAGTGTTTTTAGCTGCAACTTTAGGTCATTTATTTGTTCCTTTTCTGTTTTTTTTTTTAATGTGGGCACTTAGGGCTATAAATTTCTCTCTTAAGACTGCTTTTAAAGTATCCCACAGGTTTTGTTGTGTTGTATTGTCTTTTTTATTTAGTTTCATGAATTCTTTTATTTCATTGTTCATTTCTTCCCTGACCCATTCATTTTTCAAGATTGTGTTGTTTAGTCTCCCTGTGTTCTTGTAGCTAGTTGGGCTTATTCTGGTGTTAATATTGAGCTTTATTGCACTTTGGTCTGATAGAATGCATGAAATAATTTCAATCCTTATGTATTTGTTGAGATTTTTTTGTGTCCCACTATGTGGTCGATTTTGGAGAATGTTCCATGGGATGCTGAGTAGAAACTCTATTCTCTTGTGTTTGAGTGGAATATTCTGTAGACGACTGTGAGGTGCATTTGTTGTATTGTATTGTCAGTTCCAATGTCTCTCTGTTTATTTTTTGTCCAGTTGATATATCCAAGGAACTCACTGGGGGTATTGAAGTCCCCCACTCTTAGTGTGGTGGGATTAATGTGTGTCTTGAGGTCCTACAGAATTGTGTTTATGAAATTCTGTGCACCTGAGTTTGGTGCATAAACATTTAGGATTGTGAAATGTTCATGGTTAACTGTTCCTTTGATATGGATATAATGGCCCTCTTTGTCTCTTCTGATTAATCTTACTCTTAGGTCTATTTTGTCTGATATTAGAACAGCAACTTCTGCTTGCTTTTTGGTACCATTTGCTTGAAATATTTTTTCCATCTTTTCACTTTAAGTTGGTGTCTGTTCTTGAGGGCGAGATGGGTTTCTCGTAGACAGCATATAGATGGATTTAGTTTCCTAATCCATTCTCACAGTCTATTTCGTTTGATTGTGGAGTTTAGACCATTAATATATAAGGCTTTATTGGGAGATGTGTGCTTGCTTCATTTCACCTTATTTTTTGTTTTAATTCTTGGTCTAGGTTTGTGTTTCTGCTGTTATGCTTGTTTTAATTTCTCTCTTTTGTTGCTTGGGGAGAGTTGCTCCTTTCCTCTGTTGTTTGAATTACTTCAAGTATTTTCTGGTGTTGGTTTTCTTTGAAATGTATTCTTTCATTTTGTTTATGTCATGAAAGATTTTTCTTTCTCCTTTATTTTTGCTGGGTATAGTAATCTGGGTTGGCATCTAAAGTCATTTAGCACTGGCAATACTTTGGTCCACATTCTTCTGGCTTTCATAGTTTGCACTGAGAAGTCAGCTGTAATTCTGATGGGTTTCCACTTATATGTAACTTCTTGTTTTTCTCTTGTTGCTTTCAGTATTTTGTCTTTGTTTTGACCATCTAGTGTTTTAACTGTGATATGGCATGGGGAATTTTTTTTGTAGTTTTGTCTATTTGGTGTTCTATGTGCTTCTATTTGTATGGGTTTGACTTTTTTCAGTTTGGGCAAATTTTCTTCTATTATTCTGTTGAAGATCTGATCAATACCACTGTCTTTAGGATTCTTCTCCTTCCTCTATCCCTATGATGATGGTCTTTTCATAATATCCCACATTTCTTGGTTGTTCCATTCTTGTGTTTTTTTTTTTAATTTTTCAATCTTTATCGAGCACTTTAGTTGTTCCATATTATCCTGAAGGTCTGATATTCTTTTCTCTACTTCATCTATTTTTCTTCTGAGGCTTTTTTCCCATCCTGTCCTGTTGATTGGTTGAGTGTTCAATTTCCTTTTTATTTCATCCTGTGATTTCTTCAGTATTCCCACTTCCTTTTGGAGCTTGTCATTTTCTTCTTGTAGCTCCTTGCTTCACTGGTCAATTTCTTTTTTTATTTCAGCCTGGAATCTTTTCAGTGTTTCCACTTCCTTCTGGAGTTTGCCATTCTCTCCCTCTAGTGCTTTCCAGAGTTTATCATTCTCTCCTTCTAGTTCCTTCCTGAGTTTGTCATTCTCTCCCCTTAGTTCTCTGATTTGTTCTTTATATTCTTTGATTTCTTTGAATATGTCTACAGTTGTTCTTCTAAGGACTTTGTCTTGTTTACCTTCCAGGGAGATCTCATTGTGGGGATCTTCTATAGTACTGGTAGAGTTCAATGTGCCTTTATTATAAGCTTTTCCCATGTTGCTGCTTTTTCATTGTTTTTGGCATGGGTTTTTGTTTGTTTGTTTGTTTGTTTGGATTCTGGTGTTAATCTCAAATGTTAATATGAAGGACTGGTTGGTCAGTCTTTCTGCTTCCTGCTGGGAGTTCCTCTCTGTTGGCTGTGCAGCTTATAATTACTAACACTACCCACACTGGATCATCCATACCACAGGACCACAAGCTTGAGTAGGGCTGGGGAGGGGGGTGTTGCTCCCTTGGCAGATGTGCTGGTACCCTATTGTCCTGCTGTCCACCTGTCTAGCTCTGCCCACACTGCTTTGCAGGCTGGTAACTGAGGTGGGGGCTTTCCAGGTGCTCCCAAGCTGCAGGGGGTGGGGGCCACCAGGCAGTTCCCTTGTTTGTTTTTCTGAGACTGTTACCTCACTTAGTATAACAGCATCCAGTTCCACCCATTTGCCTACAAATTCCATGATGTCATCCTTCTTCTGTGCTGCATAGATATCCATTGTATAAATGTACCACATCTTCATTATCTACTCATCAGTTGAGGGATACCTGTACTGCTTCCAGCTCTTCTCTATTGTGAAAAGAACAGCAATAAACATGGTTGTGCATGTATCTCTCTTATAGGATGAATTGTTTCTGTGTATACCTAAGAGTGGTATAAATTGGGTCAAATGGTAGGTTTATTTTAGTGTTTTAAGAATTCTCCATAGTGCCTTCCATAGGGGTTGCATGAGTTTGCATTCCCACCAGCAGTAAATGAGTGTTCCCCTTTCTCCACAGCCTCTCCAGCATTTGGTGTCCTTTGTTTTCTTGATCTTAGCCAATCTTACCAGTGTAAGATGAAATCTTAAAGTGGTTTTGATTTGCATTTCCTTAATTACTAATGATGTATACTTTTTAAAGTTGTTTCTGAACTATCTTAACTTCTTCTCTTGAGAGGTCTCTGTTCTGATCTTTAGCCCATCTTTTAATTGGGTCATTTTTTCCTTGGTCCCTTGATTTATGAGTAATTTATATACTCTGGATGTTAAACCTCTGTCAGATGAATCACTGGTAAAGAGTTCCTCCAAGTCTGTGAGTTTTCTCTTCATCTCTTTATTTCTTTTGCTGTACAGAGACTTTTTAGTTTAATGTGCTCTTACATGTTGATTGTTGACCTTAGTTCCTGCGCAACTGCTGTCTGACTTACAAAGTCTTTTCCTGTATCTGTATCTTGTAGATTACTGGCAATATTTTCACCTAACATTTTCCAAATTTCAGGTTTAGTATTGAGGTCTTTAATCCATTTAGAATTGACTTCTGTATAAGGTTTTTCATTTTTGTACACAGGGTGATCCAGTTTTGCCATCATCAATTGCTGAAGATGCTACCTTTCCTCCATTGAATGTTTTTGGCTCCTTTGTCAAATATCAGTTGGCTGAAATTGTATGTACTCGAATTTGTTCTTCAATTTTATTCCATTGATCTACAGGTCTATTTTTATGATAGTACCATGCTGTTTTTAAAATTATAGCTCTGTAGAATTCTTTTTTTTTTTTTTTTTTTGGTCTTTTTGAGACAGGGCCTCCCTGTAGCCCCAGCTGTCCTGGAACTCGCTCTATAGACCAGGCTGGCCTTGAACTCACAAAGATATGCCTACCTCTGTCTCCCAAGTGTTACTATTAAAGGCATGCACCACCATGCCTGGTGTACTCTGTAGAATTCTTAAAAAAACAAAAATGAATCTAATGTTATCTGGGTATACTATCCCCAAAGGACTCATCTTACTGAAGAATACTTGCATATCCTTTTTGTTGTTTTTGTTGTTGCTGTTCTTTTCACAATAGCTAAGAAATGGAAATAAACTAAAAGTCCCTCAACTGATGAACGGATAATAAAAATTTGATACATTTATACTATGGAGTAATACTCAGCAGTAAAGAGAAAAATCATGAAATTTGTAGGTTAATAGATGCAACTAGCAACTGTTATAGTAAGTGAAGTAACACACTAATATAATCTCACTTTTGAATTCTAGTATAAGCATTCTTTTTTAAATTAATTTATTTATTTATGTGTATGAATGTACTGTCTGCATGTAGGTTTGTGTACCCATGTCGTGCAATGCCGCGGAGGTCAGAAGAGGGTGCCGGATTCCCCTGGAACTGGAGTTCTCCTGGAATTGGAGTTACAGACGGTTCTCAGCCGCCATGTGGGTGCTGGAGATCGAACTTGGGTCCTCTGCAAGAGCAGTCGGTGCTCTTAACTACTAGGCCATATCTCCAGCCCCCCCAGTGTAAGCATTCTAAGAGACAAAAGTAACAAATAGATTCCCATAGGACATTAAAGAAGAGTACATTAGGAGAATTTGTGTTTAATATTGCAAGCTGGCTTCAACACATGAAGTCTCAGTTTTAATTTACAACCTATATGCTCTGGATGACTGTCCCATAGAAAGCCAGTCTAATGCTTGATCTTCACAGTGGCACCATCAGGGAGTGATGGGACCTTTATCAGGTGGGACATCATAGGAGACCCTTAGGTGATTGCTGGCTTACCCCTGAAGGGGTTGATGAAACCCTGGTCTCTCTCTCTCTCTCTCTCTCTCTCTCCTCATGGTGGAAGTAGATTGTATTGCTGTGTTATACATTTCTGTAATAACATGCTGTCCTCACCAACAGCCACACAAAATGGGTCTGCAGTATGTCATTAGAGTTAATGAAAAGCTGACTGTTAGTGATCATATTACTAATTACATTAACAAAAAGTACATATCAAATCTATAGATATGGATAAAGCATTTATTGACAAGCTTTCTTTAAAATAATATTTATACCTTACCTTCCCTCCCTATTATGGGGCTATTGGATGCATTGAATGACAGAACAAGATTCAATATGGAAAGTCATGTTACATTTGAAATATTGAACAATGCAGACAGAAGGAGGCTGGTATGAAAACAGTAACTGAAATAATGCACATTGTGAATATTAACTTATCTTGTATACTTTAAAACTATGTGCACCCATCCCTAGACAAATGTAATTTATTATTTATTTATTTATATATTTATTTATTTATTTGTTTATTTTTATGTGTATGAATGTACTGTCTGCATGCAGGTTTGTGCACCCATGTCGTTCAGTGCAGCAGAGGTCAGAAGAGGGTGTCAGATTCCCCTGGAACTGAAGTTAAAGATGGTTCTCAGCTGCCATGTGGGTGCTGGTGATCGAGCCCTGGTCCTCTGCAAGAGCAGTCAGAGCACTTAACTGCTAGGCCATCTTTCCAGCCCCCAAATGTAATTTCTTATTGTATGCTACATGCCCTTACATTTTACAGACAAGTATACCTCTCACCACTCACCAAAGAAGCTTCCTTTTGCAACAGATGGAGACTATTACAGAGTCACACAACTAGTCAAAGTAAGTTATCTGTGAGTTGCCCAGCCCTAAGTGACATACCTACAATACAACCTCTACTTCTTTGGCTCAGGAAACATAGCAGAACAGTAGGCAGAGGGAATATTAATATGTCTCTCAACTATCAGCAGTGAAACGTCTTCATGCAACAGATGTTGATTAGATAAGAAAGCACAACTGGCCAAAATATAGAGAGTAAGAGACTGCAGACCGTGTGTGCCTGGATAGGAATTCTATAGTAAATCTCACCTACTCAGGACTCAGAGACCATTGTGGAAAAGGTTGTAAGAGCCAGGGGTGGTCGATGACCACAAGGAAACGAGTTTTCCAGGCTTCTGAGAACTTGCTCATATGAACTTACAGCAATGGTGACAGCATGCACAAGACCAACGCAAATTCAATCCAGACAAAAATCCAGCGTAGAACTGGGGAAATGGGCAGGAGGCCCTAATTTAGTCAAGGACATATTAGTGGCTGATCACTGCTGGGTGAGGGATAGCTGGTTTTCCTTAACAGAGTGATGCTGTATAGGTTCAACAGGCTCCAGTGGGTAAACTCACAACAAGGGACATTTGGGTGACCCGAATGACTCAGTAGGCCTTAACATATATAACAGAATTCATGAACTCCAGTGAGAAGAGAGTATGGGTCTAGATATGATTAAGATACATTGTATGAAATGCACAAAAATTCAAAAAAACAGTAAAGAAATACCAACCAGAAAACAAACACAAATTGGATAAATATGCTACAGTATATTATTCCAATAGAAATGAATAAATATAAATTTATAGAAACCAAAAAGCCTAATTAAATATCTTTTTCACATTCTAACTCCCTCCAAAACATGTGTGACTTATTAATGTGTGCATGTGTTTGTACAGATGCATGTTGTACACCATATCTATGAGAGAGACATAGACATCAGACAAATTAGTAAGAATTTCTGCTGACACAAGAGTAGTCATTATTTCTGACATACATACAAGACATGTTGGACAACTCTTCAGAATTTCTTGGATACAATTTGGATTATATTTTGTAGGAAACATAATTTTTAATTTAAATAGTGTTTGCTTAGAAAACTTAATTATTCTTTTCATATATTTTAAAGTACAGTGACATGACTTATGCACAAGGCCCTAAAGGTGAAGTTGAATTATTATTGACCACCAAGTGTTATTCATCTGAATTCACATGATAGCCATATCTGGAACTGCTTAATATTGTTGTCAACCAAAGTCTTTCAAATCATCCCCAAATTTCAAGACAATACAAATTCATGTCTATTTGCTAACTCTAATAGATACTATTCTCAGCTCAGACTAAATATAGGGTAAATGAGAGGCAATGGTCACTCTCACTTGTCAGCACACCATTCCTTTTTGAATCGGAAACAATATATTAAATACTTCTTTTTAGAAAGAATTCATGGTATCAAATTATAGGTCACTAAAATCCCTTCGTCCTAGTATACTGTGAGAGAAGTGTTTTCCTTTTAAATAAAAAAAAAATCTTTTAAATATAGGGAAGGCTTAGGTTCCTTTACATATTTGGCATGGTTTTCTCCCATAAATAACTCGTTGTACTTATTCAGTCCACATTTCTTGATTTTCCACCATGCCAGGCCCTGTTTTATGCTTTAGGGATCCATAGACACTGAAGACTGAAATTCTGTGCTAAAGGACTTTAGAGGCACAGCCACATGGAAAAATGGTTGCAGGATGTAGAGACACAAGGAGGAAGAGGTCCCATGCTAGTGTAGGGAGAAATGAAGAAAAAAAGAATGCTTAAAAGAGAGAGAGAAAACAAGAGAGAAAGAAAGAAAGAAAGAAAGACCATGAAGAAGCAGTACTTGAAGTTATTTTCAAGGGTTAAATATGGTTTCCAAGCACAGGGCAGAATAAATTGTATGAAGATCTCACTATCAGTATTATCAGACTGTGTGATACAGCTGGTGTATAATATATACTCATATGAGAATTAAAAAATAATTTTAATAGGAATATGAAATTTAAAACTTTGTATCATGATACATCATTTTGTCCTGAAAGGAAGAGATGGTCCTGGGGAGGAATGGAATCAAGTCAGATCATGAAAAGCTTCACTATTGTGGCAAGAATTCCTTAGGACAGACCTTATTTTCTGGCTGGAATAGTGTCCTGATGGTCTTTCTGGGCAACTTCTATCCAGCCTGCAAGACCCATTTGAAAAATTACATTGTCTTTGAAGCCACTAATGTCTTAGTTCTTACATCAAAACATTTGCCATATAAATACTGGTTAGCAGACTAAAATACCAATCCATTATAGGAATATCAGAGATGAAATTTTATTGAAAGAGATCTTATCCTTGCTATAAAAATGTAATTGCTGGGCTGGAGCAATTACATTTTACAAGTACTTTCATTGAGTAAGTTGTGATTGAATGATTTTTAAAGACATTTGTTTCCCACCTGCTTTTCCCCTTCATAGATCTATTTTTCTTGGCAAAGTTACACCTAGAGATTTGGCTCCATATAAACTTTGCATTTCCATTAATTCTGAAAAAAATACAGGCAAGTCTAACACATGCTTAAATGTTAGTTAGCTTTGCACTTTTTTATAGGTCTCAAGCACAGGTGTATTCAGTTTGCATTGGTCATTAAGTATGACATTATGTTATTTTAAGCAATGATATTTTTGTTGCTGAAAAATAGATTAAGCATATATAGAAATGGTTTTGTATTATTTTCCTTGGCTGACAGTGTCCATGTGTTATAAAAAAACCAAGTCAATCCTATCCTAATGAAATAATTTATAAGAGTTGCTTTGAATTATTTATTCTATCATTGGGAAAATTATAATTAGTAACATTTGTGCTATGTAAACAAAGATGGAAACACATCAGTAAAAACTTGGTAGAACCAGTTAAATGTGGACTCTGTCTAGACATTAAAGGTATTGCTTCATTAGAGGAGTTTATTTCTTTCATCTTTCAAGCTGATACAATGTGGACTTCTCATGGTAGGTACTTGATCCTATAAGAATTCTCTAGAACTGGTGTTGAGCACTATGGAGATGATGAAAAACTCAAGTGAAGACTCCATTCTCATGAAATGAGACATAGTTTTAGAAATATTACACAGGGGGGCTGGAGAGATGGCCTAGCGGTTAAGAGCGCCGACCGCTCTTGCAGAGGACCCGGGTTCGATCCCCAGCACCCACATGGCGGCCGAGAACCGTCCGAAACTCCAATTCCAGGAGAACTCCAGTTCCAGGGGAATCTGACACCCTCTTCTGACCTCCACGGCATTGCACGACACAGGTGCACAAACTTGCATGCAGACAGTACATTCATACACATACGGAAATAAAAATTAATAAAAAAAGAAATATTACACAGAAGGAGCATGGATTTCTAGACAATCATGTGTAAATTCATTTCCCAGTGAAGGAAGCATCAGCCCAAGGCAGAATAGCAACTACACTGCTCTCCAAAGGAAGAAAGACGGGGAAGGTGAAGTTGCATCAAAGGAAAAGGCAAAATCAACTGATGTATTTATTTAAATTTACATTGAGAAAGTGGATCTGATGGAAATATGAAATGTAAAAGTGTTGGGAAATGGGCATATGGGTCAGATATCATGTGTGGAAACGGACTGGATTTCCTCATCATGCTGTCTGTCCTCCACCACCTATACAGTTACCTGGAGAAGCACAACCTGTCTACTTGTATTAAAGTGACCCTGCACAGCAGGTTTGCCCTCAGTAGAGCAGCTGAGCAGAAGCCCAAGGTAGAAATTCAAGTACAGGAGCCAAGTAAGGGAAGGATGGCCACATGCACCTGTCTGCCTCATTATTATTTCTTTCTTTTACAAAAATATAATTGTCAGAAATCTTTATTTTATTTTGAGAAATAACAAGTAACTATGTAGATTCCTTCCAACCAAGTTTGGTGACACACCATAACATAGCACTGGAGAGACTAAGGGAGGAAGAAAACAAGTTTGAGGCCAGCCTGGGCTACATGGCATGACAGCCTTACCCATTAAGAATCACTAACAACAAATAACCACAAAACAAAAACAAAACCTGTTACAAAAAACTTTGTTATGGTCTTTGAATTCTACACTGTTTATATTGTCTTATATTAAAATTCAGTAATAAACCATCATACTTCAAAGATGCAATAATTTGATTATACTGACTTAAAGGTCCATAATCAAATGATATACAGCTTTTTACAAAAAGTCATATAATGCTTCCAAAGGTTCTTTCTTTGATAGAAAAGTTAGTACTAAGTAGTGGAAACCTTTATTGTAAAAGCTTTCCATATTTGCCAAATTAAGCATTTATTTTGTCATATCACCATTTATTCTTATCATTTTTTCTTTCTTTCTTAAAAATATTTTATTTATTTAATTTTATTTTTATGTGTATGAGTATATTGCCTGCATGTGTGTAAGTGCCCCCATATCATGTAGTACCTGCAGAAGTCAGAAGAAAATGTTGAATCCCCTGTAACTGGAGTTATACATGGTTGTTAGCTACCATGTCGGTGCTGGGAATCAAACCCTTAATCCTTTGCAAGAGCAATCAATGCTGCAACCCATCAATCATTTTTTTTTCCTTTCTTTTTCATTTTCTTTTTTTTTTCAGTTTTTTTGAGACAGGGTCCCCCTGTAGTTCCAGCTGTCTTGGAACTCACTATGTAGATTAGGCTGGCTTTAAATTCACAGAGATCCACCTGCCTCTGCCTCCTAAGTGCTGGGATTAAAGGCATGGGCCACCATACTCAGCTTCCTTTCTTATAGTTTGACAAGAGAAAATTCTGAAAGACTACTATATATTAAACATTTAATGCTATACTTTGGTGCATATTTAACATCTTATTTTTTAAGTCAATTTTACTAAACAGTGTCTGATATTAAACTGGAAGCTGTTTGCATTTCATTAGTTGATTAAACTAAGATGGACAATGGGAATGACTTATCCAAAGATATGACCAAATACAAAATGATTGCTTTGGGGATAGAATGCTGTCAGAGTAACCTCTTCTGTCCATGTCAGTGGCATAGACAAGGACTCTGTCTAGAAGCATGTCTTGTGATGATACCAAAGGTTTTCCACTCCTTCCTATCCTGTGGCCTTCTAGTGCTGAGGCGGTAAAAAAACAATAGAATTTTGACACAAAGAAAGAATTTTCTGACTAGAATTCCAAATGCTCAGGAAATAATATGAACAAGGAACAAATGAAATTTCAAAGCTTCTGCACAGCAAAGGCAAAAATTGAGTGAAGAGATGCTCTACAGTATGGGAGAAAAACTTTGCCAGCTATACATCCAATGTGGGGTTAATATTTAGAATATACTAAGAACTCTAAAAACTAAACAACAAGAAATCAAGCAACCTAAGCAGTTAAGTGGGCTGATGAAATGACCAGACAGGTCACAAAAGGTGAAATACAAATGGTCAATAAACCTATGAAACATGTTCAATCTCATTAACCATTAGAGAAATGCAAATGAAAACCACAGAAAGAGTCCATCTTACCATAGTCAGGATGGCAGTCATTAAAAAGCAAATAAGAGCCAAGGACGAGACTGGAGACTGTGTGAGCCCTGTGCACTGCCGTGGGAATGGAAGGAGTCCAGCGATGGTAGAAACCAGCAGTGGGGATTACAGAAGGCTAAAACCAGATCTATGACCCAGTTACAACACTATTTACCCAAAGGAACCCAAGCAGACAAATCACAGAAATACTTGTACATCAATGCTTATTGTATCAAAAATAGCTAAATTGTAGACTCAACCTACATGTCCAATAAGAGAACAGCAGATGAGGAAAATGTCATACTTATATATGAATTTTTAATCATAAAGAAGAACAAAGTTATATATCTGCAGGAAAATGGATGGAACTAGAGCTGATCTTATTAAGCTAGAAAGACAATTATCATGTGTTTTCTCCCATCTCTGCTTCCTGGATTTTATATAGATACATAAAATTATGTCTGTATATAGGACATGAAAATAGAAGTGAAGTGTGGGGGAATAGATGAGACTAATGGAAGGGGTGACAAAAGAGAGAGCAGATGTATGAAGTGGAATATGGCTGGTGTACTGTATATACTATATATATATGTATACTCATGAGAATTTTCAAAATAATTTTAATAGTAATATTAAAACTTTATATCATGATACATCATTTTGTCCTGAAATTGGTTTCATAGGTTGTAGGTCAGACTTTTTTTAAGACATAGGTATGATGTTTATCCCAATTCTGTCAGTGAACTTGAAGGGACAAATCTATAGATCCTTTACATCCATTACTTCTATTAGTCATCTTGGACTGTGGTGACAAATTGCTACCCACTTCATAGATTAAGAGCAGTGATTCTTTTCCTTACTGTCCTGGAGGCTGGAAATTCATGTCAGGGTGTTGGCAGGGTTGGTTTCTCCCCTCCTTGGCATACTGGCAGTTGCCTTTGTGGTGAACTGGTCCTCAAATGGCCCTTCCCCTGCAGGCTCGTTCATCCCTGGAGTTTCTTGCGTTTCTTGGAAATATATCAGCCGTACTGGGGTAGAGTCTGGCCTGTATCATAATGACCTCTTGAAAGGCACTGTCCTGAAACACCCTAAAACACCAGGGGCTCTGGCTTCAACGTATGAATTAAAGAGGGCACAATTTAGTTCATATAACCAACCTAGTAGCTTTTAATCCTACCCCCTGCCCTTTCCTGTAGCTTTTAAAGCAAATGCCAGCACTGCAGGCATCTCCTGCCACAGGGTAGAAAAATATTTGAGTAAAGTTAGCAGAGAAAGAAATTAAACAAAAGCTGCAGGTGGAATTAAATCCAGTGAGCCTAGATGACTAATGAAAATGTAACAATGGAAGTTTAAATAAATTTTAGGAGAATTCGGCACCAGGGTTACTGTTGATTATATCCAACTGGTTATTCTTCCACTCAATAAAAACACCTGGAAAAGAGTTCAGTGAATTTAAATGTAAAAGTAACACATTTTAAGCTCAGCTACTTCCAGGTTAGGTAGATCATAAAACAAAGGGGTTCTTTTTGTGTTTTTAAAAGAGAATTTACCCATATTTGACATTTGACACCTGGTTTCTTACTCACCTCCCAAGGAAAAAGAATCAGAAGATTTGTTTCTGCTTCTTTTTTTTTTTTTTTCTTTTCAAAATAAAGAGGGAAATGAATGCCGATTAAAATTCTGGCTCCTGGTATTTCTTTAAAAAGAAATTGTGTTGAATTTTTGTGTGCTTCATGTAATACATCTTGATCATATTTCTTTTTTTTTTTTTTTTTGGTCTTTTCGAGACAGGGTCTCCCTGTAGCCCCAGCTGTCCTGGAACTCACTCTGTAGACCAGGCTAGACTTGAACTCACAAAGATCCGCCTGCCTCTGCCTCCCAAGTGCTAGGATTAAAGGCATGCACGCCCGGCTATCTTGATCATATTTCTAACCCTTCCCCATCTGTAACCCACGTAATGCTCCTGCTGGATTTTATCCAGTCTATCAAATATAGTAAGCCCTACAAGTCAGTTTGTATCCCCAGATGTCCCTTGGTGTGAGTTCATCCACTGGACCTGGTCAACCTGTCTAGTGTCGCTCCCTTAGAGATCAACTTTCCCTTACCCAGCAGTGATCAGTAGCCAATAGTTCCTCAGCTAAGATTGGGGCTTCTTGCTCATTTCCCCACTTCTATGCTAGGTTTTTGTCTGGATTGAGTTTGCATGGATGTTGTGCATGCTCTTGCCATTGCTGTAAGTCCAGATGAACAAGTTTCCAGCTGCCTATAAAATGATGTTTCTTAGTGGTCACCAACGACTCGTGAGTCCTGCAGTTTTTCTACCTCATCTGCAATGGTCCTTGAACTCTGGGTGGGTGATGTTTAATATAGGGGTCCTATCTAGGGACACACACTCTGTAGTCTCTTATTCTCTACATTTTGGCCAATTGTGGCTTTTGGTCTAAATTGCCAACTGTTACATGAGGAATCTTCTCTGGTGTGTGGAGAAATACATTAATAGTCCCTCTACCTCCTGTTCCTCAATGTTCTTAAGAGCAACAGCTGTGACTAGAAGAAAATAGAACATCATCAAAATTCTGAGAAACATTCTAGGTGGCCTTCATAGTGATGGAAAATGGTTTGGGAAGTTTCCTTCATTTCATTGGGTGATTTGAGGTGTCTATGTTTCACTTTTTAATTATAATTTTCTTTATTCTTGGAAATGTTATGCATGTAAATAAGAAAATATCAGACCTACCCCCCATTTGCCTCCTCTAACTCCCCCTTCCCTATTACTCTCTATAAGTCCTCCTCCAAACATGGTTTGTTCTTCTTCATTTTGATAACCTACTATGTTCAATCATTGCTCTAAGTGTGGGGCCATCCCATGGAGTATGGGGAACTATTGGTGGCCACCCTGTCAGGTTCATTTTGAGGGGAGACAGCACAGAGAGAAGAAAATGTCAGGATTCCAAGGAGAAGGAAGTCGGGTTTATTTCAGGCATGGCGGCTGGCCTGCCTGTGTCAGGATTAGGATGACCAGCATTAGAATGTGCCCAGAATGGCAGTTTTAGACCCAGGCACACTAGGAAGTGAGTTTGCAAGGAAGTGGGGGTGAGGAGATTGGGGAATGGGCGTAGGTGGGTCTGTGGCTGGTATCAGCAGAAGCCTCTCCAGGGAAACTGGACCTGTGAGTGGTACAGGTAGAAGCATCTTGAGAGAGACTGAGGCCTGGTTCTGGTCTCCAGTGAGGTGTGATTGCAGGATGTTACAGCAACATTTCTCGAGTTGCAGGAACGAATTCCAGGATAATTATTTCTCCAAACTTCTGCCTCAATTGGCCTTCTGAAGTCCCTGACTTAGGTGGCTACAACCTTACAACACCCTCCAAAAAGAGTGAATTTTTCCCTCTCTCAGGCACCGTCAACTGCTAATGACTCTTCAGGTAAAGACGAATCCTCAGGAGCACCTCCTCTATCCATGCTTAAATGTCGAATGGCTTGATCTTGTGTAGGTAATGAAGCTGCTGTGAATCCATGAATGTAACAGCCACATCTGTCCAGAAGAGAGCATCTCACAGCACTTCTCATCTTCTGGCTCTTACATTCTGGGGTGTGGGGGTGTGGGTGTGGGGGGTGAACGTAAAGGAAGGATCATGAAAAGCAAGATGGATGCCGATTATCTCACTTCACTCTTGAGGTAAAGAAAAGACTGTTGAAATTTCCCACCCAGAGGATCTAACTTAGAACGGTAGTTCTTCAAGCTGAGTTCCCAGGAGTGAGTGTGCCCAAATCTGTCTCTTTACAAAGTACTGAAAGTCCTTTACATACCACATTATCAAGTAGGTGTGAGAGAAGGCAAGACGATCATCTCAGATGTGCACTATTTCAAGGCAGCATTAATCACTGGAAGAGTAAAACAGAGAGTCCAGAAAACTGTAGTTTAAACATGATTAAGCACGGGTTACTGTGTCTATGGTCCCTGCACTCCAGACTCAAGTACATGACTGACTTCAGCTGATTAGAGGACCCGGAAGCATTTTGACATATTAAAATAATAAAATTTTATTATTTTCTCACACAATAGGAGGGAATTCTACACTCCATGATGAATTAAGTATTAGATAGTTGATATTAGAATAACATAGAAAAGTATATAAACAAAAAAGTAGGAAATGACTTATCCCAGGAGAAAAAAGTATAGGAAAGATTAAAAATAATCAGCGACTCTACATATTAGCACCATGTGCAGTTATAACAAGGTAGGCTCTGAATATTGACTTGGGCAATATTACTATTGGGTTCATGTGGTCAGAAAAAATAAAGTGGACAGACTGGGAGTAAGATTAATAGAAACCTAAATGTATATCTTTATTTTTAAAAGTCCAAAGGTAATAACTGACATTTAAAAACACCCAAGAAGCAAGGTGTGTGTGTGTGTGTGTGTGTGTGTGTGTGTGTGCCACCATGCCTTTAATCCTAGCACTTGGGAGGTAGAAGCAGGCGGATCTTTGTGAGTTCAAGGCCAGCCTGGTCTACAGAGTGAGTTTCAGGACAGCTGGGGCTGCAGGAAAACCCTGTCTCAAAAAGACCAAACAAACAAACAAACAACAAAAAAAAACCAAACGCTCAAGAAACAGTAGTATGTACACAGTACTTACATATGTGGATCTAGATGGCAAAAACAGATCTCTCTGTAATAGAGATATCTGTACTAGGAGATGATAGTTACTACTAGGAGATGATGTAGTTAAGACTGATTAAGATGTTATATATGAAATACACAAAAATTAAAAAAATAAAAAATATGAAAAAATAAAATTAAACTTAAAAGCTCTAGAAATTAAAAAGCAACAGAAATTGGAAACTACTTATAACAATAATTCCTCAAGGCTTATATTGTTAATATATAAACTGTTCTTAATTTTACAATTAAACATTAGTAAAATTCTGGTTAAAAGTAAAATAATCAGAGAAGAGATAATTCATAGATGTGAGAACCATTTTTAAAAGTAATACAATTTGAGGTTTGGAGAGATGGCTCAGCAACAAGAGCACTTGCTGCTCTTCCAGAGGACCTGAGTTCGAATCCCAGCACCCACATCAGGCAGCTCACCACTGTCTGTGACTTTAGCTCCAGGAACTCTGACATCTTCTTCTGGCCTCCACAGGCACCTGTCCACACATGCTGCATATTCATACATAGTCACACATATGTACATATTAAAAAAAAAGTAATACCACTTATAACAAAAATGAGATTTCAAAAAATCAAATGGAAAATTATTGATAAGGCAATAGATTTCTGCAATGAATTATACAAAGGCCCTTTTACATGATCTTATATAAAACCTAGGAAGTGATTTGATCTTTCCCACAAGGCATTTATTAATATTTATAAAGAACGCTAAAAATCCTCATGCTGTTTAATTCATAAGTTATGTTCTACAACTCTTTCCACAGGAAATAAAATCAGAATTGTAAATAAAGTTTTATGTATTGGGAAGTTGAACCAACCTCAATGTTCAGAATTATGCTTACTCTAGTGTTCCTTGTGTAGCTGCTGATTATACTGGTCCTTTAACTTTCTCATTTCTCAGACTGTGTCATAATGATTTGTTTGCTGTTTCAGATGTATATTGTTGGCACAAAATGAAACAGAAAAAGAAAATTGTTAACATTTAAAAGCACCCTTTTATAAAAACAATAAAGTGAAAATGTTCCTAAGTGAAAAAACAGAACATACATCACTGTTTCTAAAGAGCAAACTTCATTAAACTAAAATGTTCATTTTGTGCTGTGAAATATATGGCATTTATTTTACCACAGCATCTAAAAGAATGATGCTGAAGAGTGATATTTAGATAGTAAGTTTGGGCAGTCAAATTTTGGGATCTGTTATATTTTTCTTTTTTGCTATCAAAGATGTGGCTCATTTGGATCGGGGAAACTTTTCTCTCCTTAAGTGTTTGTTTCCTAACATGGCTCACAACTGTCCCTGCTGAATGCATACATACCATGAAAATATACCCGAGTTCAGCAATTTTCTTATATCACCACAATAAAACAGTTGCACTTATCTACATCAGAAACAAGCATCATAAAGCACAGTAGCAAACAAGATACAAGTCACGAGACTAAGGAACACTTAAAAAATAATAACAAATAATGTCTAATATAAGCCTAAGAAATTCACATGGCCAGTGCACAACAAATTGGTGGGCTTGTTACTGAAACTTGGAAAAAGATCTTCAAATGTATATAAACGAATAACAGCATTCCAAGGAAATTTGTTTCTGAAAGAGAGCAAAGAAAGGAATTTTCCTTATTAGATACAGACATAACATAAAATCATAGTCATTGATAAGCTAAGATCCTGAAGCTGGAAGTTGGGTTTGTGGAGCAGAATAGAGTTCAGGGCAGGCCTTTATGTCTATAAGGAGAAGTTAGTAGCAATAGCGTCACCTTTGGAAATGAAAAATGATTCTGTAAAGGACGTGGGAAAGTCAGGTCATAATTTGTGAAAGATATGCACTGTCGATCTTAGCATCAGAGATACATACAGCAAGCTTTCACCTGCAGTGCTTACTGGAACTCATTTGGTGACCATGGGAAGGGAAAACCCCAGTGTGGAACACCAGGGCAGAACTGATGGTGGTTTGGGCTTGCCAAGGAGGAGCCTTCAAACATGACATCTTTCAGCCTAATAAAAAAAAAAAATCATAAGCTGAAGATGCTAAAACCTATGATATATGTGGCATGCATATGTGCATATTTTGGAGTGATGTATATTGGAAGGAATAACAGCAACAATAACAACAACAACAACAACAACAACAACAGAAAAGACTGCATCAAAGTACTGACCGAAACGGTGAACTTCTGCTCGAAACAGTAAACTTCTGCCTCGAGAATTTTGAGAGAGACTGAGAAAAAGATGAAAAACATGTTCGGCAGAATGCATGAGCTTTCGGGGGGGGCAGGGAGAGGGGCACGGGTCTAGATCTGATTTGTAATGTAATTTTGTATGAAATGCACTGAGCTTCAATAAAACATTCAAAAAAAGAAAAAAACAACAGTGAGAAGATGCATACAAACTTATTTCTAACCTACAGCATGCGTGCTTGCTTCACTTGTGTGACAATGCACGATGTCCATGAACAACACTTGAAACATCTTAGCTCAGGTTCAAGACCCTTGTATGCTATGAATTACTTACAATGTTTTTACTGTATTACAACATTTTCTGCTCTCATAGAAGTGGCTTAATCATGGAAGACAGAGACTGCTAATACTTTCCCACTGTCAGTCCTCATCATCAGCATACTGAAGTAGCACATCTTTGGATTGCATTGTGTTACAATGTTTGATTGTAAAATTGCTATTTGAGTTGTTGACTTGAGATTTACACACACACACACACACACACACACACACACACACACACACACACATGGTCAGTGAAGTTTTGTAGGAAGATCCAGTTTGAATTGGCGGCTAATTCTCAGCTAGCACCCCTCAGGGCACCATGTGAGTGGGAGTTGGGATTTCTCTGACTCCACCCCAAGAAGAAACAGGTACATGATACTGGGTGGGGCAGCAGTGTGGAGTGGTGCAGAATTGAGGGTCTGTGATTGGCTCTGGGAGCTGACGCATTTTTCTTATAAAGGCAAGCTGTAGCAGGCAATAAATGGAATTCTCTATTACCATCATTACGGAATTCCCAGCCATCATTTTTTGTGTGTGTGCCTTCAGGCCAAAGCAGGCCTGCAATCTGTTCAAGTGACCAGTGGGTTGGACAGCGGTCCTTAGACACCAACCTGGATAGCTGGTGTGGTGAAGTGAATTGTGAGTAGACATAGGCTGAAGACAGACAATAAGCCATCAGCCTGAAATTCCTGTCCAGGGGCCAGCAGTCTTTGGGCAGGAGGAAATAGCACACCCAAAGGTGGGAAACATTCTCTTGTCTCAGGCTAAGGACCTGAGTTGGAAGTAGCTCTCAGGTCGGGTTATGAAAGTAACTGACTGACCTCTGCGTCAAGGGGTCAGTTCCCTACAGTGGCTTTCAGACGGGTACTGTGCTCCCCTTCCCTTCGCAGGGCTGCGCCATACCTGCTGGTGGCAAAGGAAGCTTCCTACAAAGTTTGGGACTGGGATTAGGACAGAATTTTTAACAATTTCTAAAATAATTCTAAATATTTATTCAGTCATTTTATGTGGGAATGACTTACACTATGGGCCTGCTCTGGACAAATGGCTTCAAACAGAAGTTAATCTTATCTAAGCTTCTTGCTAACATAAACAAGCCTACAAGGTCTTGAACTCCCCTTGTAACCTCAAGTATATAGCTTTAATTTTTTTTTAATTTTTTTTTTATTTTTGTATGTGTATGAATGTATTGTCTGCATGCAAGTCTGTGCACCCGTGTCGTGCAATGCCGCGGAGGTCAGAAGAGGGTCTTGGATTCCCCTGGAACTGGAGTTCTCCTGGAATTGGAGTTACAGACGGCTCTCAGCCGCCATGTGGGTGCTGGGGATCGAACCCGGGTCCTCTGCAAGAGCGTCGGTGCTCTTAACTGCCAGGCTATCTCTCCAGCCCCACAGCTTTAATTCTTCATGACACTACCTTGCCCTTGATCCAGAATAATGCACAAATGTGTATGTGCATGTTTTGCATGCCAAGAAAGTGCTGAAAATAGCAGGGATAGTTGTTTAAAGCAGTGAAGATATGACTATTATCCCATTTTGTTGCAAGCAATACATGGGATTAAACTGATAATGTCTGTTTGTGATGGCATATGTTGACGGGCGGGGGGGGAGTCAGAAGATACACAATTTGAAAATAAGATGATTCCTCTTTTCCTTCTCCATCTCATGCTTGGATATACTTTTTTCTTTTTTTCAATTTTTACTTATTTTTGTATGTGTATGAATGTACTGTCTGCATGTAGGTCTGTGCACCCCTGTCATGCAATGCCGCAGGAGTCAGAAAAGGGTGTTGGATTCCCCTGGAACTGGAGTTAAAGATGGTTCTCAGCTGCCAGGTGGTGCTGGGGATTGAACCCCGATCCTCTGCAAGAGCGGTCAACGCTCTTAACCACTAAGCCATCTCTCCAGCCCCTGGATATACTTTTTCAATAAAAGAAAGAGGAAAGCCCTTGTTTGGGAGGGCAATTCCAACAGGTCTAAAGGAACAGATGCTCACAACAGTTCAGGTCAGACTAAGGGAAAATGAATGCTAAGAGCCAAGCATTGCTATAATGTGGCATTGCATAGTGACTGCCACAGTTGCGTCCTGTGTATTTAGGTAAAGCAGTATTTGCAGCACTGGTAATTATAAATTCTTGGCTAAAAATACATTTCCTTTTTTTTTTTTTCCCAGCTGCCCTGGAACTCACTATGTAAACCAGGTGGGCCTGAACTCACAAAGATCCACCTGCCTTTGCCTCCCAAGTGCCAGGGATTAAAGGCCTTTGTGATTATCAGTACGTGCTTGGTTTGCAGGCCAATTCTGTAAACATTCTTAGGGCCTCTTCTGAAGTGTGACTTTGCTATTCTCCCACCATTAGGTGGGGTTCATCGTTCCACACCAGTGAAGCTTAAGGCATTGCTTGACTGGCCTTGCTGGTAGAATACAGCTGAACAGAGGCTTTGCCAATTCTGGGTGCCACTCTTCATGGCTGAGCAGCTTCTCTGTGTTCTTGGCTCTCTTGCTTTGGGGATGCTCTCTTAGGAACCAACAGTCATGCTCACAAACCAAGTCTATGAGAGGCCATGTGTAACTGCTTCGGTTGTTGGCCAGCTGAGCCCCGGCCAAGAGCCAGCATCAAGTGCTAACCACAGAATGTTCCACGTTGAACATTCTCACTCCTGTTGCACCCAGAAAACTGCAGCCCAAGATGATGACACATGAAGCCAAAGAACCAGTCAACTCACAGAGTTGAGAGAAATAAAATGTAGTTCTCACTAAAGTATGTGGTGGTTTATTAAGTAGCAAAGACAACTGATAATTTTATGCCTATTGTCATTTAAATAAAATTTCAGGTCTGTATCAAGAGTCAATCTATGATTTAAACACTTGTTTTCTGGATTTTCGGTAACTTGTTTATGAATCAGTTTCAGTAAACTTGGTACCATCTACATCACTTTGTCCCAGGCTTTCTGGAATCCCTAATTATCATAGGTGGAGAATGTGAATTCGACTTGGCTTCTTCTGAATTCAGTATCATCTTGTGTTCTGTTCTGTCCTCGTCATCTCTTTCAGTCCATTTTTTTAATCTTTTTTGAGTCAGGGTTTTCTTGCAGCTCCATTGGCCTGGAACTCACTATGTAGACCAGGCTGGCCTCCATCTCACAGAGACCTGCCTGGCTCTACTTCCCAAGTACTGGGATTAAAGGTGTGCACAACCACACCCCTTTAATAGAGGAAATAAAAGTCGTAACTTCATGAAAACTAGTAACTCCTTTTCTTCCTGGTGTCATTATTGTTTTAAACATTTATTACTCACAGTTATGGAGCAAGATCAAGGAAAAATTGGTACCTGCTACCTGGCTCATGGATGCTGCTGCTGTTTCCCACTATTCTCATGTGGTGGCAGGGCCACAGTCCTCTCAAGCTTCTTGAAAGGGTTTTCATTCCATTGCTGGGGGCTCCATCCCCACTCCCTGGTCACTTCTCAAATGCCCCAGCTCCATCGTAGTGGTCATTCTTTTCCCACCTTCCCAAAATGATTAGGAACAAAACATCAGCAAAGGCAGAGGCTGGCGGGGCCTTCAGTGCCACTCACTGCTTCTTCCACTTTCTTCCCTTTCCTGGAGCTGTGTGACTCAGAGGGTCCAGGAGATAGAAAGACCTGGCCCTTGGCAGCCTGTTGACCTCCTCACAGGATCACTTCAGGCCACTTCAGTTACCCTGAAACAAATTCTCTCCCGCAGAAATCCCTGCAGGGTCCTGGATTCTGGCCTAGATCTTGGCACTCACAAAAAATTGTACTCATAATCTTCCCCGGCACCTTACCTTGTTCCCTGATGTCATTATTAAGTAAGCTTTTTTAATTCTTACCTGGTAGACAAAATCATGTGCTACCATTGACAGTCTAGATTGGAGACCTAGCTGTCCTCAGTCACTGAGAGTCACTTGTGTACCTTTCTCTATTCTGTATTTTTTATCTTCATTTTCCTTATTGATTCTAGAATCTTATTCACCGTGATGACAATAAACTCACTACTTTCCCCTAAAAGTGACTTATCAAAGCCAGACGCCCCCATGAGACTGAATTGAAGATTTCCTGTGAAAAGAGTCAGGATAGTTAGAATGGTGGTGACTGGTATATTTGTCTATAAATATAAGGATATATATTTAGCATACAGTAAGAAATTACAATTCTCTAGGGATGTGACAGATGTTGGGTTTTCTCCAGGCTCTATGACCTCTCTAGCTATGTGCATTTGGTTATGTTTACAGTGCCATGTATGAGTTCCCTCCCACTGAGAGGGATTACACGCAATTAGAAAGCTATTGATTGCCCCAACATAAAAGTGTCACCACCATATGGATGTAGTTTGACGTGTTGATCATTTTTCTGGTGTTTAGACTTTAAAGCTGAGGTTGGACCATTGATTTATTTTTTCCCTTAGCAGCTTGCTTAGTGTCCTCCAAAACTATCTGAGCTACTCTTCAGGGAGGAGGCTTCCTGGTCAATTCCATCTCTGTTGCTCCAAGTCTAGTGTTCAAAGTATGTTCTGTCCTTAGCAATAGGGTCTTACCTTCATGTTCTGAAAGGGTATCAATGACTGTGGCAGTGGCCCATGTTACTTTGAGAGTCTCCTGGACTGCCCCACAGACAACTCAGAGGGAGGTTTCCCCTGTCCGGCACTTTGTTTCTCATTACATAGACTTCAGCTGTACACAAGCCCTTATGTACAGATACTATATGTGGATTTTTTTTTTTCAGTAGACCTTTAATGAATGCATTTTCCCCTGTTTTTTTTTTTTTACATCACCTAAGGATTATTATCTTTCTCTCTCTCTCTTTCTTTCTCTCTCTCTCGTTGTCTAACTATCCTTCCTCCCCAGTTAAAGTAACCCCATTTTTCTCATTTTTCCCTTAATAATACCTGCTTCCTGTTATCCCACCCCTCTCCCTTGGGCTCCTTCTTCCACTTTATCTCCATGTTTCTTTGGATATCCTTCCCTCCTCTCTCCCGGTTAAATGTCTTCCTTGTTCCCATTTCCCCCTTGGTAACAGCTGACTCTTACGAACCCAGTCTCAGGCTCTTCCTTTCCTGGCTCTTGCAGTTACAATAGGTTATATACTCACATCTAAGTATTTGGAACCAAGATACACAAATGAGAGAGAACATATATTACTTGTTTTCTGAATCTGTGTTACTTCATTTAGTACACTAACTTCTACTTCTATACATTTACCTGCAAATTTCAGGATTTCATCCACTGAATAGAATTTTTTTTGTAAATGTACAATATTTTCATTATCCATTCATCAGTTGAAGGATATTTAGGTGGTTCCATTCTTTACCATCAACAAACATGGATGAACAAGTATCTCTGCAATAGAATGAGTCCTTTGGGACTATGCCAAATATATAATATACAATTTTTTATTGAATTTTTTGTGTATTTCATACAGAATATCTTAATCATCATTCTAGCCCTTTCCCCATTGGCTCCTGCTGGAACTTACACATTCTTTTATTTGTGTTAAGGCCTATCAAGTCAACTTAGTCTCCCCAGACATCCCTCAGTGCAAGTTCATCTACTAAGGCCTAGTCAGCCTGTCTAGAGTCCCTCCCTTTAAGAAGATCAGCTCTTCCTTACCCAGCAGTAATCAGATACTAATAGTTCTTCAGCTAAGATCAAGGCCTGCTGCCCATTTACCTGTTTTTGTTAAACAAACAAACAAAACAAAACAAAAAACAGGCCCTACAGACTCCTGGGACCATGCTCATTTTTGGATTTTTTTTTTAAAGAGTTCTCCATGCTGCTTTCTATAATGGTTGCATGAGTTTGCAATCCTGCCAGATATAAAAGATAAGCAGGTAGACAGATTCTTAGCCCAGTTAACCAAAAGAACAAAAGAAGAAATCCAAATGAACAAAACCAGAGATGAAAGGGGAACTATCACAACAGACACCAAAACAAAACAAAAAAAATCCAGAACCTTGTAAGGGAATACTTTAAAAACCTATACTCTATTAAATTTGAAAATTGAAAGTGACAAATTTCTAAATTCTTGGAATCCACCAAAGCTTAATCAAGAAGAACCGCACAGCTTAAACATATACATAGCAAATAAGGAAATGGAAAGAATAATGCAAAGCCTCAGGCTAAGAAAAGCCCAGGCCCAGATGGATTCACAGCAGGATTCTACCAGATATTCAAAGCTCTGCAACCAACACTTCTTAAATTATTCAAGAAGATAGAAACAAAGGGAGAACTCACAAACCCCTATGAATCTAGTATCACTCTAATACCAAAATCAGGTAAAGACTACAACAAGAAAAGAAAACTATAGGCCCATATCCCTAATGAACATAGTTGCAAAAATTCTCAACAAAATACTCAAAGACATATACAGACACACATCAAAATATCATTCACCATGGTCAAGTCAGCTTCATTCCAGAAATGCAGGGATGGTTCAATATAAGTAAGTGAATAAATGTAATAAATAATATAAATGGACTTAAAGATGAAAATCACATTGTCATTGCAATAGATGCAGAAAAGTCCTGTGACAAAATCCAACACGGTTTCTCTCACTTTTTTTTTTTAAATAAACCACATAAGCAACACTTTATTTAATAAATGTATAGGAAATTACAATTTGAAAATTGAAAATACAGTACATATACATGTACTTTTATCTTAATTCCACAGACAAACCCCAGCTTCAAAATATTTCTAAAATCAATCATATTCAAAAATACCTATTTTCCAAAGGGGTGGAAAAGTATATACAATTTCTTGCACTGTGATATGGCTTTTTAAATAACACATTTATTTAGCGATGTAGAAGTTCTCCCAATATAAGCTATCTTCCAGGTGGAAACTGACAACTGGCACATTTCAATGTGGGGTTACATTTATGTCAATATATTCTTTTTTTTTTTAAATTAGTTTTTATTGATGCTTTGTGCATTTCATACATTTTTTCCAATTCAGTTCAGGCTTATTTCCCTTTCCCTCCCCCCCCCCACCCCATCCCAGATCATGCATTCTGCCATAACTGTCCTGCATCTTTCTCTCAGTTTTTTTTTTCATTTTTAGCTATAAGTGATAATCCATGAGTACAAGCATCCTTCATGCAAAACCTATCTGCAGGCTGTTGTGCCCAAACACCTACAGCCCCACCATCCAGTGGGGGGTGACAGGTTGTTTGGTTTCTCTCACTTTTAAGACCTCCTAAGTACTTTTCACCCTTCCGGAGGAAGGCAGCTGTGGGAGTCAAGCACGCCAATTGAGTTCCAGCTTTCAGGCTTTGGCAGGAAGCAGCAGCTAGGTGGCCCCAGAGGTTAATCCACTAGTTGAACTCAGCAGTTTACTCAGTTGATGAAATCTGCCCCCAGCCACCAAGGGCAGGGGTGCTTCTAGTCCCCTATGCACTTCTTAGTAGAAGCCAACCTTCTGCCGCCTATATTCTCAAGTATGTCAGCTGCAGCACACTACTTTCTATGGCACAAAGTTATAGCAGATTAAACTTGTGTGGTTGCTACCTGTTCTTAGACCTTCAGTGCAGCTGAACTTCAAATAGAAGTTTCTGGCTTAAGTGGGCATGTGACCATTGCCCTCTGAGTCACGAAGAGTGACAGAATGGGATTCCTCTCAGTGCTGCCCTTCTCCAGAACTCACAACTGGACTGGGGTGTGTGCAGACTATAGGCTTGTCTGGGGACAGAATTATGAGTCACTTTTCAGCAGGGCTACCTGGCTGCCTATTTCCATGAAGCTTCTTCTCCTCCCTTGCCCTATCTCCATCGTCATTGGGGACCCCACAGCTCCCGCTCTGTTCGACTTGACTTATATATTTTTTATGCACCCCCTTTTTCCTCTGCATTTTCCAATATCCTATCACTGAATTTCTGAAGCACTTTCTTCCCTTTTTATTTATTTTTATTGGAATAGCTTATTCTTATTCTGACTCCTCTTCTTTACCTGGTCACATAGAGGTAGTGTAGTCTGACATTTCACCCAGAAGTTACTCATAATTTCTTAAAAATTGTTTCATCACTTATATTAATGCTTTTGTTCAAGGTTCCTGCACCTGGATTTATATTGCAGTTAAAGTGCTAATTATTAACTATGTAATTAGAGAGTTATTTTGTAGATTAATACTGTTTAATTAAATTTATGAGTATATGGGTACCTGCAGAGGCCAGAAGAGTGAGCTGGATGCCTGTGGAGTTGGAGTTACATGAACTTTTGAACTGCTCAGTGTGGGTGCTAGGAACCAAACTCTCTCATCCTTTGCAAGAACAGTAAGTGGTCTTAACGACTGGTTCATTTTCCCACCCCTAGAAAGCTATTCTTTAAATTAAGAAATACCTTATAGGAATCCTTAAAACTTGTAGAATTCATGTAGCAGAAAAAAAAAAAACCCACCACAAATGCTCATATAAGAAGATTCAAATTTAGTAATGTCTGCATACAGCTCATGAAACTAAAAATGAATACAAAATATGTCCAAAAATGCAGTAAGAAGACAATAATGATAAATGATAAATGGAGAAAAGACATTAAGTAGAGGAAAAAGAATGGACATAATCCTTTAAAGGAAAACAAAATATCAACCTCATGGTGAAGCAGTTCAAGAAAAAAAAAGAGAGAAAAAAAAAAAACCCAACAAGGAGTACCAGAAATTTTAGGTAAAATGCATTCCAAGAACATATTTCACAATCTGGCTCAAAAGTGAGAAGACATAAGGCCAACTTTCCAAACTGACCTGCTTGCTTAGATGTAGGAATCTGAATGATGTACTAGTGAGGGAATCATTTAGATGGTCTTGAATCCAAGCTCTGCCATTTATTAGCTGTTGGGACAAATTATGTAACCCCCTAAATATCGATTGGTTCTCTTTAATGAAGCATATGGTTAATAATGATTTCTCCTCCTAGGTAGATTTAAGTCTTAATTTAGACAATTTTTGAAAAGAGCGTATCATACTTGGGCAATTAGCGTCAAACATTATTAATAGCATTTTCATTATCATCAGTCTTTCAAGGACTGAGTGAAATTTCAAAGCCTCCTCTTCACTTCTTTTGTTCAGAAAATTTTTGCATATTTCTAATAGTTTTACTTCGATTTTTCAATTGTGTCATTTGACAAAAATATTGGTGCTTATTATATTTCCCTGATGAGCAGCATATCTCTAAAATGTACAAGATTTAGAGGGATGAGTAGAGGGGACTGGAACTCACATCCCTCAAAGAACCACAGCAACAGGTGGATAGCTCCACTCCGAGTGGATGGCTTTGGAAGAACTCAGCCAGGAAGAGACTGAAACCTTGGAAGACTTGGAATAGAAATGCAGAAAAGGAGCACGATGCCCCCGCCGTTACAGTTTTGATTTCTCAGCTGGGGTATATCTTTTTCAGAAGAAAGGGTAAATGAACATCCCAGGAAAGTCCATCACTGTGAACAGTGAAAACCTGTGCAGTGTCATAGACATAGCCCGGTAAGAGAGCGACTTGGAGTCAGTGAAGTTGCTTTCCTTTGGAGAATGATCTTATGCTGTCCACCAGCAGCTTTCCAAATTCATGTTGTCTTCTGAGTCAGAAGCCTGGGCATATCCTCATTCCTGTGAGCCTGGAGATAACCCACCACACTAGCATAGTGGACTGCAGCTTCAGAAATCCAACTTGACCTAACAGAGAAATTTTAACTCCAGCATCCAATCCCATGCCATGTGGTGCTGCATTATAGGACAGAAATGTTTCAGCACACAGGGCATTGAAGGGTGCTACTTTTAAGAATGAGGATTAAGATGAGGATTCTGGGATATAGAGCATGGCCAGCTGCATTAAGGCATAGGTCACTGCCACCAATAGAGGTGGGTGCAGCAGACCAGGCAACTCTAGGGAATGTTTTCTTGTTGCCACCTTCACTTGGCTTTGCTTTCCCCATGGTCATCACGAATGGGCCTAGGCTCTGCTGAGAATGAGGGCAGGCACTTCAGAAGCCCTACCACTTCTTGGTCTTTGAGGTTTGTCAGTAGCAGGACCCTGTCCAATAGTAGAGTTCACTCCATCAGTACTCAGGGAAAAGACCAATATTGTTAGAATAGAAAAGACTACAGGGGCTGGAGAGATGGCCTAGTGGTTAAGAGTGCTGACTGCTCTTGCAGAGGACCCGGGTTCGATCTCCAGCACCCATATGGCAGCTGAGAACTGTCTTTAACTCCAGTTCCAGGGGAATCCGACACCCTCTTCTGACCTCCGCAGCATTGCACGACACGGGTGCACAAACCTACATGCAGGCAGTACATTCATAAACATACAAAAATAAACAAAATTTTTAAAAAGACTTAAAAAAAAAGAATAGAAAAGACTACTATTGTTAGATTAGCCACAAAATCTACACCCCACTCATCTGAGCATACATCATACTTGCCTAGATTGTCCTCACCCTGCATGGCCCCCAGTCACCTTGCCATGGCATGCACTATGTCTAAAATCATTAATTAAAGCCCAAGAAGCTATAGAGAGACACATTGTGGCACCTAGGTACAATCAACAGAATGTTGCATATCCTCAAACATATTTTCAGGAGAAAGCTGTTTACTATAAAAGCCACCTCATAAAAGTAGTAGAGATAACTAATCCACCAGATGTATGAGCCTTAATGTAGAGTCATGAGAAATATGAAAAGCAAAGAAACATGATCCCTCCAAAGACCATAACCCTCTAACAAAAGATTACAGGGTCCATGAAATGTCTCAACAATTAAAGGCCACTGCTGCCATGCCTGAGGACCTGAGTTAGATTCCCAGAACCTACATGATAAAAGGAGAGAACGGACCCCATCGAGCTGTCTTTCATACATGCTCTGTGGTACATCCCCATGCTCAAGCGTGTACACACACACACACACACACACACACACACACACACACACATGCACATGCACACACACTCAAGGAAAATGCAATTTTAAAAATTTAAATGATGGAGCCTGGCCTAGAGAGATGGTTCATTGGATAAGAGCACTGGCTGCTTTTGCAGAAGACCTAGATTCAGTTTCTGTTACCCACATACCACCTAACAAATAACCTCAGCTTCAGTTACAGGGGATCTGATGCTTTCTTCTGATCTTCATGGGCACTGTGTGACACATGCAGGCAAAAACACTCATACACATAAAAATAAAATTCATTAATCAAAAATATAAAGATTACAAAGCAAGGGGTGTTGATTAAATCCTGATCAAAAACTTAGAATGCTTATAAAGAAGCTCAGTGAGATTACAGGGACTATAGACATACTGTCGAATAAAGTTAGAGACACAATCCATGGTAAAAGTGAGGACAGAAAAAAGACAAAAACCTTAAAAGGAATCAAATAAGGAACTTGGTAATGAATAAAAACAAACAAACAACAACAACAAACAACCATTGAAACAATGGCTTAGATTAAACAAACAAGATATATCTGAACCTGAAGACTGGTTTTTTTGAATATTCCAGTCAGGCCAGGAAAGATGGAAGGAAAAAGAATGAAGAGAACTTGGGTGAGCTTTCAGGTATTAGTAAGTAAACCTATATTTACATATTTTTGAAAGAAAATGTGAAAGAGGTATAACACCTAGTTGATAAAATAGTATCTGAAAACTTCTTAATCTTGAGATAAGTTTGGATACCCCAGTATGAGTCAGACATGGACAGAAAAGACCTTAATCACAACATGTGTAGTGAAACAGCAAAAAGTACAGATGAAGAGCTGCTTCTCTTCTCTTATATTTTTATTGAAGTTTTGTGCATTTTATACATCATTTCTCAGTACAATCTAGACGCACCTCCCCTTCCATGCCCCCACCCCACCCCAGTTCATGCACTCTGCCATTTCTGCCCTGTATCACTTTCTGATTCTTTTCAAAGTTTTTCAAAGCAGAGGATTATTGTCCCTGGGGGAACTTTGCTGTTTCAGTTGGTTCCCTGTCCCAGCTCCTCTGCTATTGTTGTTCCTGCCAATCTGTATTGCTTCAATATATGCATATATATATATATATATATATATATCACACCTGTACTAATGTTATGTCATCTGTACACAAACTGTCATTTTCATATCATATTTTGGGATTCACATTTTTCCCTTTTTAAATTTATTTATTATAAAATATACATACATGTCCTCCACCCATATACCAAGATTACAGTCTAAAAATAAGTGGTGGGTTAATTCTAGAGCCTGTTAAGGGATTTACATTGTAAGAGCACAGTTACTTTCAGGTTTGGGTATATAACACTGATGTTGCTCAGTGTGCCTTACAACTGAGTACTTGGTGCTAGCATCCACAAATGAGGGATACCATTCATCATTTGTTTTTCTGGGACTGTGTTACTTCACTTAGCATAATATTTTCTAGTTCCATCCATTTACCTGCAAAGTTCATGATGTCATCTTTCTTTACCACTGCATAGAACTCCGTTGTGTAGATGTACCACATTTTCTCTATCCACTCACTGACTGAGGGGCATTTGGGTTGGTTCCAGCTCTTCACTATTATGAAGAGAGCTGCAATGAACATGGCTGTGCTTGTATCTCACTTTTCTTTTTTAACGATGGGTGGAATTTAGTACTGTATTATTTTTTCTTTTAAAATATAATTTTGTTGAAGTTTTGCAAATTCCATACACCATACTTTGACCATATTTAGTTCCTCTTCCATCTCTGCACTCCCCTCTCCTTTACTAACTTCTTACCAAATTTCAGTATTGTCTGTGTCGATTGCGTGTGTGTGTGTGTGTGTGTGTGTGTGTTTGTATCTCTGTGTATTCAGACCTATAGAGTCAGGTGTGTGTTCCTACATGCCCTTCAGTATGAATTCTTCCATTCAAGCCTGGTCAAACTCCTAAGAGTCTCCCTTTAAATGAGACTTCATCTCCCCTCCCTAACAGCCCTCAGTTGCTAGTAATTCCTCAGGTAGCATCGGGGTTTCTTTCCCATTCGCCCAAGTCTATGCGGACACTTTGTCTGGTCTGAGCTTAGAGGGACTTGTCCATGCTATCGCCAATGCTGTCAGTTTATATGGATAACACAACACCTGCCTGGGCTATTCTTGTTGCCTTGCGGTCATCCCCTTTCTTTGAGGAGCCAATTTAAAAACAAAAAACTGCAAGAAAAGGACACCACATCTTATATAGGATAATGTTCATTAGTGCTGCTGAAGATTTCTCAGCAAAATCCTTATAGGCCATGAGGCAATAGGATGATATATTCCAAATTCTTACACAAGTACTTGTCAATAATAGTATGCCCATGAAGTTATAAATGAAGGAGAAATAAGGAATTTTCAAGCCAAGAAAAATCAGGAAAACCATTACCACTAAGGACTTTATGAAAGATTCTAAAGAGAGTCCTAGCCAAGGAACAAAAGGAAGACCGCACTAATCATGAAAATTCATGAAAGCATAAAACTCAATGAAAGGATAAAATGCATGAAAGAGAAATAAACCCTCAAAACTTTATAAATGCAATAATACCAAAGATACACAGCAAACAGGAAAGAATGAAACAATGCACATTCAAAATAACAGAATTATATTAAAATGAAAGGGCTGAATCTCAATTATAGATAACAATCTTGAATGTAAGTGGAATACATTAATTAAATAAATGATATAGATTTATTAAATGGATAAAACAATATCCAATGGCATTCTACCTATTAGCAACCTAACTCAGCAGTTATGAGCACTGGCTGTGTTTGCAGCTGGGTGGGACCTCTGGTTGTTTTACTTCTTGGTAACTGACATAGTAGCTTCTGATAGTTTGAAAGCGATTCTTCAGGGAGGAGGCGTCCAACCAGTTCCAGCTCAATTTCTCCACATCCTGTGTCTGAAGTTTGGGGTCCACCACACACTATCCAGCAATAAGTACTTACCTTAAAGTTCTAGGAGGAAACTAAGGGATAGGGCAATTTGGTTTTGGAGGGTCTCTTGAACTACTCTGACCAACACCTCAAAGTGGAACTTGCCTTGTCTGGCACTGGGATTTTTGTTAGATACTCTTGGGTTTTACACACACACACACACACACACACACACACACACATGCACATACACACCCCACATTTAAGTAAGCTTATAAAGTAATTCATTTTCCTATGCCTTTTCCAGACAGTATTATTTATCTCTCCTTCATCCCTTTCCATTTCTCCCAGCTAAAGTACTCCCCATTTTTTACATTTCCCCCTTGATGGGTCAGGTTCCTTGTTCTCCTATCTCCACATGGTCTTTTTCTACTATAATTGCTTCTGCAGAAACTTGAGGCTATAGACTCACATCTAAAGATGCAGAGCTAGGTCTACAAATAAGGAAAATACGCAGAGTTCATTTTTCTGGCTCTGGGTTACCTTACTCACTATGTTTTCCAGTTCCATCCATTTGCCTGAAAATTTCATGATTCAATTTTTCTTTACAACGGAATAGAATCCCATTTTCTATGTGTACCACATTTTTGTCATCCATTCACTAGTGGTGAGGCACACGTACATTGTTCTATTTCCTACCTAATGTGAAAAGAGCAACAACACACATGGCTGAATATGTATCTTTATAGCAGGATATTGAGTCCTTGGGGTATATGCCAGGCTGAATTGCTGAATCATAGTATTGCTGAATCTTATAGTAGATCAACTTTGGGGTTTGGAGGATTCTCCACATTGATTTCTGAACTTGCTGTAGCAGTTTACAGTCCCAACAACAGTGAATGAGGGTTCTCCTTCCTCCACAAACTTGACAGTATTTGTTTTCAATGTTTTTTTCTTTTTGGCCATTATGCCTGGGGTAAGATGAAATCTTAAGGTAGTTTTAATTTGCCTTTCCCTAGTTGCTAAAGGTGTTGAGCATATTTTAAAATATTTCTTAGCCATTTTCATTTCTTGTTTTAGAAACAGTTTGTTCAGACCCTTCGGCAACTTTAAATTTGGTCATTTGTTTTCTTCTTTATTTTTGAGTTCATTGAATGGATTAAGAAAGAGGACTCAGGGCTGGAAAGATGGCTCAGAGCTTTTTTTCTTTTCTTTTCTTTTCTTCTCTTCTCTTCTCTTCTCTTCTCTTCTCTTCTCTTCTCTTCTCTTCTCTTTTCTTTTTGTATTTTTGAGACAGGGTCTCCCTTTTAGTCCCAGCTGGCCTGAAGCTCGCTCTGTAGACCAGGCTGGCCTTGAACTCACAGAGATCTGCTTGTCTCTGCCTCCCGAGTGCTGAGACTAAAGGTGTACACCACCACACCTGGCAAGATGGCTCTGGTTTTAAGAGCACTTGCTGTTCTCTCAGAGGACCCAGGCTCCATTCTCAGCACTCACATAGTGGCTTACAACCATTCTTAACTCTAGTTCCAGAAGATCTAATGACTTCTTCTGGCTTACTCAGGCACTGCACACACATGGTATACATATCTACATGCAGCAAAACACTCATTTACGTAAAATAAAAATAAATAATTTTTAAAAAGAAATAAAGTTCATCATTTTGCTGTCTACAAGAAACTCGTCTTACCTTCAAGGTTAGCCTCTACCTTAGAGGAGAAGTGTGGAAAAACTAAGCCAAGCAAATAAGACTAAGAAGAAACCATTGCAACCCCAATATCTGACAAAATAAACTTAGATCTCAAAGTAAAATTAATTGGAAGAGATAAAAGATATTCATTATGATCCAGGAAACAACTAATTAAGAAGACCTTACATAAATGTATATGTACCTAAATGTATGTGCACTCTGGCATACCTAATTTCATTTAAAAAATACTACTGGACTTCAAGACACAGATTAACCAAACTAAAAAATTGTAGGGTATTTCAGTGCTCCGTTTTCTCCAATAGGCATGTTTTTTGGACAAAAATTAAACCAAGAAATATCAGAATTAAACGACATCACCCATCAAATGGACTTAATATATCTATAGACTATCTTACCGAAACACCAAAGAATGCACATTCTACTCAGCAACCCCTGAAAGTTTGTCTAAAATAGATCACATATTGGGGCACAGAAAAAATCTCTACAAATACATAAAATTGAGGTAACACTATGTATCCTACCTGACCACAAGGCAATGAAGCTTAAAACCAACAGAAAAATAATCTCTAGTAATTCCATGAACACATGGGGATTAAAGAACAAATTACTGAATGATGAATGGGTCAAAGAGGAAATTGAGAAAGAAATTTTTTTAATTTCTGAAATTAAATGAAATTGAAAACACACTACTGGGCTGGAGAGATGGCTCAGTGGTTAAGAACTTTGACTGCTCTTGCAGAGGACCTGGGTTTGATTCCCAGCACCCACATGGCAGCTAAGAGCCATTTTTAAGTGGGGCCTAGCATTCGGGAGGCAGAGGCAGGGGATCTCTGTGAGTTCAAGGCCAGCCTGGTCCACAGAGTGAGTTCCAGGCCAGCTATGGCTGCAGGGAGACCTTGTCTCAATAAATAAATAAATAAATAAATAAATAAATAAGTAAAAATGCAATACTACAGAATCTCCTTTACACATTCAAAGTATCTGTAAAAATTAAAAAGAACACAAATAAGTGACTTAATGATGTAACTCAAGAATCTGGAGAAATAACTCACCAAACTCAAACCCAGTAGATAAGAATAAATACTAAAAATCAGAGCAGAAATCAATACAATAGAAACAAAGAAAGCAATATGAAGAATCAAGGAATCTAAGACTTGGTTATTTGAAAATATAAAATAGATCAGCAGCTTGTTTTCCCAACCAAGCAAAAGAAGGAAAGAAGAGATCCAAATGAACAGGATCAGAAGTAACAGGACAATATTATAACAGACACCTCAGTAATATAGAACATTATAAGGGAATAGTTACTTGTTTCTGCATTTATTTGTTTATTTTTTTTTGAGACAGTGTCTCCCTGTAGCCCCAGCTAGCTTGGAACTCTCTATGTAGACTATGCTGGCCTTGAACTCACAGAGATCTGCCTGCCTCTTCCTCCTGAGTGCTGGGACTAAAGCAGTGTACCACCACACTCAGCTTAAGGGAATACTTAAAAATCAAAATGCGATCAAATTAGAAAACCTAAAGTAAATAGACACATTTCTAATTTCAACTGAACCACCAAAATTAAAACAAGAAGAGATAAATACCTTAAATAGAAATATACCCAATAAGGAGATTGAAACAGTAATCCAAAGCCTTCCATTGAAAATAAGCTGAAGCCCAGAAGGATTTACCCCAGAATTGTGCTGGACTTTTGTTTTAGTTTCTCTACCATTGCTGTGACAAAACACTCCAACCAACACCAACATGGGGAGGAAAGGGTTTATTCAGCTTATATCTCCTGGTCACAGTTCATCACTCAGGCAGCCCAAGGCAGGAACTCAGGGCAGGAACCTGGAGGCAAGAGCTGAAGCACAGGCCATGGAGAAGCACTGCTTACTGGCTTGCTCCCCTGGCCCATGCCCAGCCTGCCCTCTTATACAGTACACAACAACCTTCCCAGAGGTGGCATCACCTATAGTGGGCTGGGCCCTACCACATTGCCCAGCAATCAAGACAATACTCCACAGACGTGACCACAGGCCAGTCCAATGGAGCCAATTCCCCAATCAAGGCTCCCTCAACCCAGGTGTGTCAAGTTGACACTAAAGCTATCCAGCACAACTTTTGAAGAACTACAACCAATACTATCTAACTTATGCAAAAAGATAGTAACAGAGGAAGCACTTCCAAATGCCTTCCATGAAGCCTGTATAACTGTAATACCAAAACAAGGTGTGCTGGTTTGAATGAGAATTCTACCTCATGGGCTCCAAGTATTTGTACACTTGGTCCTTAGCTGATGGCACTAGTTGAGGAGGGTCATGGAGCCTTTAGGAGGTGTGGCCATGCTGGGAGAAGCATGTCAGTGTGTGTGGGCTTTGAGAGTTCACAGCTACTTCCCATTTTGAGTTTCTCACTCTGCTTCCCATGTCTGCTTAGTGATCTGAGCTTTCAACTCTGGCTACCTTTGGCCATTCCACCCCCAGCATGATGGACTCATAGCCCTCTGAAACTGTAAGCCCAATAAACTCTTCCTTCTGTAAGTTGTCCTAGTCATGGTGTTTTATCACAGAAACAGAAGTAACTAAAATACCAGGCAAAGACATGAGAAAAAACAAAAACTACAAGCCAATGTTGCTGATGAACATATTTGCACAAATTCACAACAAAATACTTGCAAGCCACATACAGATACTTATCAAAAGGATTGTCTACCATAATCAAGTTGGCTTTATTTTGAGGATGCAGGCTCAATAATATATGGGAGTCAATAAATTTAGTAAAGAATACAAATGGACTTAAAGACAAAAAAATTCACATTATCATCTTAATAGATACAGAAAAGGCCTTTTACAGAACCCAACATACCTTTATTATAAAAGTCCTAGATAGAGAAGGACTGGAGGAACCATGCTGAAAAATAATAAAGGCTTTATATGACAAACCCACAACCAACATATGTTCTAATGGAGAAAAACTTGAGGCATTTCCTTTAAAATCAGGAATGAACTCAGGATAGAACTGTGAAAATGGGCAATAGGTCCCAATCTTAGCAGAAGCATTATTGGGGGCTGATTACTACTGGGTGAGGAAGAGCTGACCTTCATAAAGCAGGAGAGTGAAGTATATTTTATTTCTTTTTACTCTCAGACTAGAGGTTCCTTTCTCAGAATCCTTAACTACTTTGTTATTTTCTTTCTCATTTCTCATAAAATTATTTGTTTTTCCTGTACCTGTTTTCAACAGAGCGGGCATCAATTCAATGTCATTAACTAGGTTTATAGTTTGATAATCTAATAGGAAAAAATATCCTTGATTAGAAGAGAGTGAACCCAGGTGTGTTGATCATGAAACCACTAGAAAATGGTGTACAGGGTCTCTCAAGTTTTTGTGCCCACTCATTTATGAGGATCGGTCTAAAGAAGAGTGACACCTGCCACGCCTTGCTGTCTTAGTTCTGGTTGTGGGTGACTGCATTTTGGTCATTCTTTGTTTTCTACAGAAAGATCACAAGAGAGTCAGTGTGTCTGGGCCACACAGGTGAACATTCTAGACATACCTCTCAGCACTGACAGAGGGAACACAAAGGGATTTTCAATATTGTGTACCTGTAATTTTAAGTCCTTTTGTATTGCAACATTCCTGTGAGTGGAAACTAATCCATCCCTACCAATGGAGCAAATGGGGAAAATGGATTCCCAGAAGCATACTTTCATGACAAAAGAAAAACTCAACCTTGCAATGAATGCCTTATTCCAGTATATTTTCAGACTCGTACAAAAGATACCAGAGTTCAGAAATGACTTTTCTCCATATAAGTCCTCAAAAGGTCTTTTCTACCAGTTAAGTTTAAAGTCTATTAAAATTATACATTGGAGACAATGATCAGCTGATTGAAATCATTAGTTATTATGTTCTGGAAATTCATAATTAATTTCTATAATTTTCTATGTAACTATTTTTGTCTATTTCTGTAATGTTAATTATTTGTTGCCTTATAAATCTAGAGCTTCAGCCTATTGGAAATAAATTTCATAATAAAAAGAATGCATTTGGCTTACAGTGCTTATCACTGTTTTGTTGCTGTACTTTTGTCTTCTTAGTATGTCTTAGGACCATTTTATATATTTCTAGTCATCCAATATTAATGTAGTGCCCTTAAATAGGCAAGTTACTCAACATTGATTTTAAATTTTAATTTATTTCAATAAATGTCTATTGACTATCGACCATAAATGAGCTACTATGTGGAATACTATGAGTCCTACATTATTGCTGGCTATTTTTCTAAAATTAATAATGAGAAAGGAAAATCATTTACAAGACAAATGAAAGGCAAAGAATGTTCACCTTTCATGGAAACTGTGGAAGGGAAACAGCACAGAATTACCATACAAAATAATCAGTTTCATTATGACATTTCAGACAAGTGTATCACTGGCTTTTCTCATAGTCACACCACTGACAGTCAACCATTTTTTTCCCTCTCTTCCTCACATTCTTTCCTCGCTCCCCCTCCCCCCTAGAGTCCACCTTCTGCTTTGTAGTTTAGAATATCCATATGAGAAAAGAATCCATAGTATTAGTATTCATTTCCCCATCTACCCCTCTTATTTACCCCCCTTTAAGATCTGTTTTCTTTCCTTTCATAGTCTCGTACTTAGTTGCATGATTTACACACACTCTTATTTTAATCTTGAAACAATTTAAATATACTAAAAAGTGCAGAGAACAATGACATCCTTTTTGCTATTTTCATTTCTGATTTCTTCCCATCTCATTTTAAAGACATTCATTCTGTAAGTCTGCAGTGCATGTACCAGAATATAACCAACTGCCTGGCTCACACCTCTTTTCATTGGCTTTCCTAACTTGGTAGGAAGCTCTGGGCACTGTCCAGTAACTCTGAAGAGTATATTAATGAAAGAATGAAATGTGAGGGAAAGGATAGCTCACAGAAATTTTAACATGGTTCTTTTTTTAAACTCAAATGATCTCAAGATAGAAATTCACCATTAATTAGATGATTTAGATGTTGCTGACTGTGCCAGAGCATGGAGGCCATACATTCTCAGAGACAAAAAGAAAAACAGAATATGGAAGTATCAACTAAAATTGGCTAATAATTTGTTAATGCACAAAATTCCAGAGGATGCCTCTGAAAACATGTGAAATCTCAATTTTAAAGTAGCCAAATCAGAGATCAATTAGATGATTTGCTTTCGCTTCCAACTGGGAAGGCCAGAAATACAAGGGTCGGAACCATGTGGGAAGCTGTTTAATAGCACACCACTCCATCAGACTCAGTCCCCCATCGTTTAGTGCTCTTGATACCCATAATGATCTTAGCACTTATACTAAAGGCTACACCTCTGAAGGGTGTGAGTCTGTAGAACTAATCACCCTTAAATATAAAAAACACATTTTCAGAAGTGATAGAAAAGAGGCCGTCAGCTCACCAACTACTTGTGTTATTGGATTGTCAGATAACTTAGCGTATTTTCTGATTGCATGATGTATTCCACTTTCCTAGCAGATGGTTAAACCACATTCACTTTCTACTCAAGTAAATTTTCATCTTTCGGGAATTATGTATGAGTCTGATTTGGAGCTCTGGGGAAAGGACGAGGATATTCCATCCACACAGTTCAAGTAAGGAAATTGGGAAAGAAAAAGAAGCCACAAGAAGTCCTGCTCCTGACCAGGATCATAGAGTTCCTACCACAGACTCAGAAAGTCTGCAGCGGGAGACTACATCATGCAGAGACCAGGCCCTGTGGAGCCATCTGCAGGGACTTACCTCATCCAAGCCCTTGTTTTGTGTGCTTGCATTCTCAGTCTCTCAATGTAGAAATACTTCATATAAGGTAAATCTTAACATATAAGGGCCTATGGTTTAAACCTGCAACTGACTAGATTGCAAGGCTGGTACATTGGAAGGTGGACAGGACTGTTCTATTTCTATGACCCTGGGGTTGTACTTCTGCTAGGTGGTATTCATATGCAGCTGTTCCTTATTATAACTATATAGGATATGTACTTTTATCACAGAATTTGATGATAAGGACCAATTCTCATGCAAACAGGATCACTTTCTTTTTCTTACTATGCTTATACTTTCCTTCGTATCTCACAGGCATTTTCAAACTATGGTACTTCTGTGAGGCAATGACAGGAGATTTAATGAGCCAGAGTGGGATGTTATACTGGAAAAGAATAAATATGTAGACTCAGTTCTTAGCTACATTTTCTTTTTGTATCAATAACCTAGGCTTGCTCATACTACCAGGAAGTGGAGTTTTGTTTGTGGACTATTCACACAGAAAATATTTAAATCACTTTCATGGGTGTGAAAATTTTTAATTAAAACTAAGTCTAAGGTGGCTGGAGAGATGGCTTAGTGGTTAAGAGTACTGGTTGTTATTGAAGATTACCCAGGTTCAGTTCCTAGCACCAACATAGAGGCTAACAACCATCCTTAACTCCAGTTATAGGGTGTCTGCTACCCTCCTCTGGATACTGTAGGTATTGCACAACATGGGTGCACTTACATACATGAAGGCAAAACATACATACACATAAAATAATAATAAATATAATTATAAATGGTTTGAAAAGCAACACATTTAAATGATATATACCATAATATTTCTGTTGTAATTTAAAACATGACATTATACTTTTGTCCAATGCAATGTTGCATGTTGTTGAATATGCTGGTTAAATAAACTATAGATAATTTTTATTTCCAGTAGATAGTGCAGCTGATTTTTCAGTTAGGCTGCCACCTAGGAGATAGCAGGCAGTATGGCCCAAGGACACAAATATTATCTGCAATCATTTGTTTTCCTAGCACAGACTCAAAGTAGAAGAGGTCATCCTCCCTTAAAATGTGCCCTTATGTGTCTTATGGAGATAACAACTCTGGCTTTTCTTCAGGCCTTGTTCTAGTTTCTGTTTAATTACTGTGACAAAACACTCTGGTCAACTCCAACTTGGGGAGGAAAGGGTTTATTTGGCTCACATCTCCTGGATAACAATTCATCACCATAGGAACTCAGAGCAGGAACCTGGAGGCAGGAGCTGAAGCCTGGAGGAATGCTGCTTACTGGCTTGCTCTTCTGGCCCATGCCTAGCCTGTTTTCTTAGACCGTACAAAATAACCTGCCCATGGGTGCCACCACCCATAGTGGGCTGAGCCCTCCCACATTGCTCAACAATCAAGATAATTCTCCACAGACATGGCCACATGGAGCCAATTCCCCAACTGAGGCTCCCTCAACCCAGGTGTGTCAAGTTGACACTAATGCTATCTAGCACAGGCCTCGAGCCTCAGAGTAAGTTTTGACTTCTCCTTTCCTGTCCCCTCTCATAAAAGTGACTTAAGATTATAAATCAGAAGATTATAAATTCAAAAGTCATTCTAGGGGATGAAGGTGAGCATTTCAAAGAGATGAGCAAGGTCTCTTACAGGCAGTTTCTGATTATGACTTTGTAAGAAGACAAATCTCTTTTAAATATTCCTAGATGATGATAACGAAGGCTTATGGGACTGTTAATAATGGCTGATTTCTCCTGAGCTCATATTTCCAATGTTTTAGTTTAGATTACAAGGTGTAGTCTATGATGATGGGGAAGTCAAGTCAGGGGAAGCCTAAGCATCTGGTCACCTCATAGCCATGATCTGGAAACAGAGGGGAAGGAGTACAGATGCTTGCTTCCTCCTCTTCATTCCTACAGTCTAAGATCCAAGGCAGAGACATTGGGCTACGTGTCCCATTACAATTAATATGAACAGGGCAATCCCCAACAGGCCCACCCCGCTAGTGATTCTAGATTCTGTCAACTTGTCAGTTAGCACTAACCATCACATTCAGCTAACTAGTCTGAGTAACCTCATGAAATTATTTACTCATCTTAGAAATGGGAGCAAACTCCATGTCTGTGAACACATCTTCATGTTTCAACAACTAACTCAACTATCAGTTGCTCTGTGAAACTTATCTCTAGCCTTGCTCCATTCATTTACTTTCATCAACAAACTCTCATGGAAAGCTGAACATAACTTCTTTACCAAGTGATCGCTGTCATTTACTAGTACCTGTGCCACCTCTACTGGAATGCAAGCTCCTCACTGGCAGGGCAGGCTTCAGCCTAGCTAACCTCAGAGGCAAGCCTTGAATAAGCAGTCAGTAAATATTGGAATAAATAAATATTCAATTTCTGATCATGTGTTAAGATTTTGATTTCTATTATTGAAGCTTACTAGAACATATGGGGAAAAGCTAAAATGCTAAATATTTCATTTAATTTAAATACTTTAATGAGGCCAGAAATGCACTGAGGTGAGTGACTTTAATCATAACACTCAAGGGGCAGAGGCAGGCATATCTCTGTGAGTTTGAGGCTGGCTTGGTCTACATAATGAGTTCCAGGCCAGCCAGTACTACACAGTGAGTACTTATTTCAAAAACAAACAAACAAACAAACAAACAAAACAACTTTAATGAAATTTTTCAGTTAGGTGCGTGCTTTGCTAGTCACTTTCCTTGTTGTTGTTATAAAATACTTGACAAAAGCAACTTAGGGGAAGTCTTCATTCTGGCTCACAGTATGAGTGGGGATCTGGTGCAGGAGCTTGAGGGGACTGGCCACATTATATCCATAGTCAAGAAGCAGAGGAAGTTGACTGCTTGCTTCTATTTTATCAGTCCAGGACCCTATCCTATAATATGGTGCTGCCCTCATTTAGGGTGGGTCTTCCCAACTCAATTAACAGTCTAGAAACTCTTTCACAAAAAGGTTCAGAGATTTGTTTGCTAAGAAATTCCAGATCCTCTCAAGTTAACAATTGATGCTAAGCATCATAGGTTCACTCTTTGCTAACCTGACACTCAAAATATTTTAAAACAAATGTTCTTCCCTTGTCTCCATAGACTCATGGCGGTCTCATAAAGCATTCAATTCAACTTCGAAACTCTCTGTAGTCTTTAACAGTTCCAATACTGTTTAAAAGCTTATAAGCAGCATGTTTTCTGAGATTCAGGTAATCTCTTAATAGTGAGCTTTTATAAAATAAAAAGATAGTTATACTCCAGTGCGGTGGGTAAAGGTACTTGCTGCCAAGCCTGATGAGCTGGGCTCATCCCCGGAAGCTAAATGGTCAAAAGAGAGATCCAAGTCCCAGCAAGTTGTCCACAGGCCTCCACATGTGTGCCCTGGTACACATATATCAACACACAGACACAGACACACAATATTTAATTTAATTTACAATATTTAATTTAATTTAAATGAAATTAAGTGGTAAACGAATAAATATGTAGAAAGAAAATCCCAAACAAAAAAATAGTTATATATTTCCAACGTTCAATGGTAGGGTGAAATTCAGATAGGGGCATATCAAGGAAAACTGATTAAATCAAGAGTGAAAACCCAACAGCTCTATATCAGGCCTTTGGAACTAGTGATAGCATCATCTGTCTCCAAACGGCCTATCCTTCAGCTCTGCTGCCGGCAACACACAGAGCCTCTCTCAGGCCAGCTCTGTTCTGTGTCTGAGCCGTCCTCAGTGGACATCCCATGGTCCTAGGATCTATAACAGCCTGGGTCTCTATTGCAACTTAGGCTTCACCTTCACAGTCTTATGCAATGGTCCTTTAGGACCTCCTAGAAGGGAGTCCAGTCTTGCACACACATTGTCTGCCCATAGTAGCTTTCTGGATCCTTGGAGTAAACCTCCAGGACCCATTAACTCTTGAATCTATCATACCTGTACAAACAATACCATATAGATGGGGGCTGGAGAGATGGCTCAGAGGCTAAGAGTGCCAACTGCTCTTGCAGAGGACCTGGGTTCGATTCCTAGTACCCACATGGTGGCTAAGAACCATCTTTAACTCCAGTTCCAGGGGAATCCAACACCGTCTTCTGACCTCCGCAGCATTGCATGACACGGGTGCACCAACTTACATGCAGACAGTACACTCAATACACATAAAAAATAATAAATAAATTAAAAAATACCATATAGATGATGCTGCCAAGTTCTGCCCCTAGCTCCAGAAGTAGCCTGGCTTCATTTGAGCACAGTTGCCATGGGTTTCTGTCTGCCTAGAAATTTATTTGGGGGCAGAGACCTCCTTGAGTGACCCTCTGAGTTTAGGGTGTGTCTTTTCAAATGGATTTTCATTTCACAAGTAAGAGACATTATTTGTGGGCGTTGCTCTCAAGCTACCTTTCCTGTTATCCCAGGAAGATAGTGAAGAGAGTGCGGTTTCTCTTTAATGATGCCAATCTCTCTAACAATTACAGATTCTTTGTCATGTGCACCCTCCCTGTCAGCAGCACCACCTCTCAAAGGTTTTATATCTCTTTGCTGCCCCTGTCCCTTCTTTTTCCCTCTCTCCCTCCCCTCTCTGATCTGAATAAAAACAATGAGCAGTAGCCATACCTCAGCCAGAATACTGTGGTGTCTTAAAATCAACCTGCAAATAACCTGGTCTATTACTTTTGGATTCAGCCTCAGGAAAGCTTTCAAGGCATGGTGGAATGTAGCCAGATTCTCTGCCAGAATTCATAAAGAGTGATTTCTATCCTGGTTTCCAATATGGTTCTTGTTCACCTTGCTCTCCACTGTCTGCATTTCTTTATATAAGCGATTTGTTCATGTCCAAGTTAAAATGTGTATACTGTTCTCACTATGGAACTCACTATGTAGACCAGGCTGGCCTTGAACTCACAGAGATCCACCTGCCTCTGCCTCCTGAGTGCTGGAATTAAAGGCATGTGCCACCACACCTAGCTTATTTTTTGTTTTTTCAATATTTTATTTTTTATGGGTATGAATGTATTGTATGCATGTATGTGTGTCCTACATACATATAATGCACAGAGGTCAGAAGAGTGTGTTGGATCTCCTCGACCCCAAGTTATGGGCAGTTGTTGGCTGCCATTGTGAGTGCTGGGAACTGAGCCCAGGTCCTCTGCAGAAGCAGACAGTGCTCTTAACCACTGAGCCATCTCTCCATTCCTTGTTTTTCTTTAGGTATAAAAAAATATTTGTTCTGAAGGGCTGAAGAAATGGTTCAGTCATTAAGAGTACTTCCTGTTCTTCCAGAGGACCTGATTTCAGTTCCCAGCACCCATGTCAGGCTGCTCACAACTGCCTGTAAGTCCAGGTCCAGGAGATCCCACACTGTCTTCTGTCCTCCATGCACACCTGCACAAACAGCGTACATTCACACAAAGACAACTAAATATGAATGAAAATAAATCTCAAAAATTATTGCTTTGGTTTTTAGAGCAATGAAGATAAATGAGCACTTTCATCTCTCTTTGGAACCAGTAAAAAGTAACATGGAAGACTTTATACTTAATCAATTGGTTCAGCTTCTAAAAAAAAACTAAACTTACTACGGTTTCTCATTGCACATTGACTTAATTTTAAATTCTATAGCATGAGTTTCCAGCACTCTGCTCCAATCTGGGTATATCCTTTCTTCCACATACTGTTGGTGTTAGTTATGCTAAAGTAATTTCCATTCTGAAATGTTCTATGTGTATTTGTGATATTGTCTCTATGCTCTTGAAATTCTTTTGCTATTGATAGCATACCCAGCTACAAAGACTTCACTCAAATCCCAGGTATGCTTTCTATATGTTAGTGACTAGAGATAAACATTCCCTTCTTTAAGCTGCCCTCAGGTAAAGTTCATAATAAGGAACATTTGGGAAAGGATGCTGATGTTTATTTTAACCATTTGTTTAAATCTTATTATCCCTTAGATTCATTCATGTGAATGTCTTACTTATTTTATTTTGCTGTTAGTCTTCCAACACACTATATACAGTGTTTTGATTTATTATATATTTATTTTTCACTTTTTTTATTTGTGTATGTGATGTGGGGCAGAGGAACAGCACATATGTGGAGGCCAGAGGACAACTTCAGTTCTCAACTTCCACTTTCTCATGGGTTCCAGGAACTGAGCTCTTCAGACTCACCCAGCAAGTGGCAAGGTTTTCACCCACTAAGCCACTCATAAGCTATGTGGTGCTTTCAAAGTAGCTAATAAAAAAAAAAAAAAAAAAAAAACCTGGGACATGTTGGATACACCTTTAATCCCAGCACTCAGGGGGCAGAGGCTAGCTGATCTCTGTGATGTCCAAGAGCCAGCCTACTTTACATAGTGAGCTCCCTGGCGTAGCTGGACTTATGCAAAAGACCTCCGCAAAAAAAAAAAAAAAAAAAAAAAAAAAAAAAAAAAAGCCCAGGTCCAGATGGATTCACGGCAGAATTCTATAAGATATTTAAAGAAGACCTATAGCCACTATTACTCAAATTATTCAAGAGGATAGAAATAGAAGGGAATCTCCCAAATTCCTTCTATGAAACCTATATCACATCACTCTAAGACCAAAACCATGCAAAGATACAACCAAAAAAGAAAACTATAGACCCATTTCATTAATGAACATAGATGGAAAAAGTCATAACAAAAAAGTCATAACAAAATACTTGAAAACTGCATACAGGCACATATAAAAAAGATCATCCACCATGACCAAGCTGGATTCATACCAGAGATGCAGGGATGGTTCAACATACATAAATCAATAAATGACATAAAGCACATAAACGGAGTGAAAGACAAAAACCACACAGTCATCTCAATGGATGCTCAAAAGGCCTTTGACAAAATTCAGCATGCCTTCATGTTTAAAGTCCTGGAGGGAATTGGACTGGAGGGAACATTCCTCAAGACAGCTAAAGCCATATACAATAAACCCACAGCCAGCATTTTCCTAAATGGGGAAAAATTAGACACATTCCCCTTAAAGTCAGGGGCCCAGCAAGGCTTCCCCCATCCCCACTCCTCTTCAATACAGTGCTTGAAATGCTTGCAAGGAGTAAGACAAGAAAAGGAAATTAGAGGAGTACTAATTGGAAAAAAGGAAGTCAAACTATCTCTTTTTTGTAGATGACATGATAGCTTACCTGAGGGACTTACCAAAAACTCCACCAGAAAGGTTCTAGAAACCATCAACACATTCAGTAAAGTGGTGGGATACAAAATTAACTTACAAAAATCAGTAGCCTTTCTTTATGCCAATAACAATCAGTTGGAGAAGGAATACAAGGAGACTTTCCCACTCACAATAGCCTCCCAAAAAATAAATTATCTAGGAACAAACCTGACTAAAGACACCAAAAATCTCTACAAAGAAAAATTTAAATCCCTCAAGAAGGAGATTGAGGAAGATACTAGAAGATGGAAAAACCTCCCATGCTCATGGATTGGAAGAATCAATATAGTAAAAATGACCATACTACCCAACGTAATATACAGATTCAATGCAATCCAGTTAGAATCCTCACAAGCTTCTTCAAAGACCTAGAAAAAAATATCCTAAAGTTCATATGGAGAAACAAAAGACCCATTTAGCCAAAGCACCCCTGAGCAAAAAGAGTAATACAAGGGGGGATTGCCATACCAGACTTCAAACTATATTAAGGGCTATAGTCATATAAACAGCCTGGTATTGGCACAAAAACAGGCCTGTAGATAAATGGAACAAAATTAAGGATCCAAATCTGAGCACATCCAATTTCAGCTACCTCATATTTGACAAAGGGGCCAAGAAGACTCAATGGAGAAAAGACAGCATCTTCAGCAAATGGTGTTGGCATAACTGGATCACCACTTGTAGAAGAATAAAACTAAACTATCTCTCTCCATGTACAAAAATCAACTCCAAATGGATTAAAGACCTCAATGTGAAACCTAACGCTCTGAAAATGATAGAAGAAAACATTGGTAGTAACCTACAAGACACAGGCATAGGAAAAGATGTTCTGAATCAGACAGCAGCTGTGCAGACAATAAAGTCAACAATTGACAAATGGGAGCTTTTTAAACTCAAGAGCTTCTTACAGCAAAAGAAACAAAGAAGTGAAGAGAAAACCTACAGAGTGGGAGGAAACCTTCACCAGTGATACATCTGATAGAGCATTAACATCCAAAGTTCATAAACTACTCAAAAAACAAAGGAGGAAGAAAGCAAATGACCTACTCAAAAGATAAAGAGCTGAACAGAGACTTCACAAATGAAGAAGTAAAGATGGCTGAGAAACATCTTAAAAAGTGTTCAACATCACTAATAATTAAGGAAACACAAATTAAAACTACCTTAAGATTTCATCTTACTCCAGTAAGACTAGCTATGATCCAGAAAACAAAGGACAACAAATGCTGGAGAGGTGCTGGAGAAAAGGGAACATTCATCCACTGCTGGTGGGAATGCAAACTCCTTCTACCCTATGGAAAGCAGTGTGGAGAACTCTCAAGAAACTGAAAATGAGCCTCCCACCTGACACAGTCATACCACTCCTGGGTATATACCCACAAGACTCATCCTATGGCAGAGACACATGCACATCTGTTTACTGAAGCTCTCTTCACAATAGCAAAGAGCTGGAAGCAACCCAAGTATCACTCAACTGATGAGTGGTTAGAGAAAATGTGGTACATCTAGACAATGGAATTCTATGCAGCAGCAAAGAAAGATGACATCATGAACTTTGTAGGTAAATGGATGGAACTTGAAGCCGTTATGCTAAGTGAAGTAACACAATCCCAGAAAAACAAAGGACAAATGGTATCCCTCATTTGTGGATGCTAGCACCAAATCCCTAGTTGAAAGGCAAGCTGAGCAAAGTTAATGCTATATTTCTTTTTATCTGAAGGCAACTATGCTATTATAACTATGCTTAACAGGCTCTAGAATTAACTGACCACTTATTTTCCAACTTTGTAATTGTGGTATATGTATGGAGGGTATGTATTCATGTATTAGAGAAACATAAAATTAAAGGGAAAAATGTGGACTCCTAAACATATTTTGGAATTAGCATACAGTTTATTTTCAAAGGTCATAATTTTGGTATATATGTGATGTATATATAGGCATACTTTGGAGCAATACAAATGGGAGGGAACAATGAGAAAAAGATTGGATCAAAGAACTGACTGAAACAGTTAACTTCTGTCCAAACAATAAATCTCTGCAGAGAAAAACTTTAAAAAGACTGAGAAAAAGATGCAAGACATGTATTACAGAACGCATGAGCTGGAGTGGGGTGGAGGGGCATGGAAAATGGAGTGTGTCTAAATTGTACTGAGAAATGATGTATGAAACACACAAAACACCAATAAAATATTTTATTTACAAAAAATCATCAAATGAGTTTTGTTACAGACATAGTACATGAAACTACTACCACAATAAATATTTAGACTACTTTATGAGCCAAAAAAAAATCTTCCCCCCAAACCCCAGAAAACTATCTGCTAAAGTAAAAACTGTCAGAATACTCATTTTATATTTATGTAAAACCCTGAAGCAAAAAGCAATCAGTATTAACAAAGTCAGATATTCTGAAGAGTCAGTTAGAGCATTCCAATTGAAAGATGCAACACAAGTACAAAGAACATGAGGGTTTGGATATTAGTTTGCAGAAGTGCAGTTTACCAGTTGACCATTTGAAAACTCTTTAAGGCTTCCTGCCTCTAAAATAAGAGTGACAATATTTGATACTTTCTGCTTTATCAAATGAGTGTGTAGAGAGTTCATTTAAAAATTACATAAATGCTAGCTATTACCACAGAAACAAATGTCTTTAGGAAGCTTGTGAGTCTGAGGAGTTTGAATGTTTAATGGACTTAGGGGACAAGGCCCTTGCAAAGAAGAAATATAAATGTAAGGGTGCTCTAATAGATTACTAAATTTTGCCCATTTCTTTCATTTTGTAGGAGTTTCTTCAAATTCAAGGCCTCTCTAGGAGTGCTTTTACTGCAGTGAGTAAAAGGTAATTAAACCTTTCTGCTGATTCACTTGGCAAAATATTGTTCCAACATTTCTAAACCAAAAATTTGACATTTTCAGGATAACTTCTGAGTTAATGGTTCACAGATTTCAAATCCAATGTGTTTTGTTTCTGCAGCCCTTCTATCCTTACAAACCAAGCATTTGGATGTGGATATCATGCAGTAGACTGGAGAGGCTAAATATCTTAGTGTTTTAAAACTTATTAAAAATTCCTGTTGAAAGAGAAGGTGACAAGGATAGGGCTTTAACAATCTCAGCATAGATTAGTGAAAGTTCCAGGCCAGAAACAAAGGAGAGTGGTAGACATTAACATGAACTAGTCTGGCTTTAAATAATACAAATCAATGTATTTAGTCTCAGAATAATTCAGTGCTTAAAAGAAGAGCTGCAAATGTAGGTAATCTAGTTGAATAGGTGGGCTCTAGCAATAGGCAGATTGCTAAATGTATCTGGCAAGATTGTAAAGAGAATCTGAGGAGGCTGTGGATATGTGAAGAGGTGACACAGGAGAGGTGACTGTCACTGTTTCTCCTTTCATACTGGAGAAATCTAGAGGAACCAGTATGAAGAAGCAAGGCAGAAGATGGTGTGTGTGTGTGTGTGTGTGTGTGTGTGTGAGCCTGCAGATTGGTTTACAGAAGATGCTGTACTCATGGATTATCACTTATAGCTAAAAAATGAAAAAAAAAAAAATAAAAAAGATGCAGGACAGTTATGGCAGAATGCAGATCTGGGATGGGGGGGTGGGGGAGGGAAGGAAAGGGACATATGCCTGAACTGAATTGGAAAAATGATGTATGAAAATGCACAAAGCATCAATAAAAATTAATTAAAAAAATAAAAAAATAAAAGTAATTCTTCTAAATGCAAAAAAAAAACAAACAAAAAAATAATAAATGGCTGGAGAGATGGCTCATATTAAGATAGGCTGCTTTGCAGAGGACCCGGGTTCGATTCCCAGCACCACATGGTGGCTGATACCACTTTAACTCCAGTTCCAGGGGAATCCGACATCCTCTTCTGACCTCCGAGGCATTGCACAGAACATGGGTACACAAAACCTACATGTAGACAGTACATTCATATACATAAAAATAAAAATTAGTTAAAAAATAATAATAATAAATAAAAAAAATTAAATCTAAGAAATAAATTCATACGTCCATGACCAAATGATTTTGAAAAGGGTACCAACACCTGTTAATGTGGAAAGGGCAATCTGTTCAACAAACAGCCCTGGAAAAGCTGGAATTCACATATACAACAAGAAACAACTGATCTCCACATGCAAAGCTGGAAGTTGAGCCCTATCGCAGACAGCATGCAGATATTAGCTCAAAATGGAACAGCAACCAAATGTAGAAGCTAAGAGTAGAAAACGATTACA
>VZQC01008696.1:0-20860 GCA_009823505.1 Rhizomys pruinosus | reverse complement strand
TTTACAGCACACTTAAACAATTTATATTTATATAATATTTATTATATTATAAAATTAAAATATTTATATATATTATATATTTATATAAGGACCTGTTTTCCACAGAACTTCCTGGACTGGATCCCCATGGAGACGGAGAGACAATGATTAATATGAACGAGTATATTCTGGACTTTCATTTCTAATCCAATGGCTCACTTTGAGTAAAATTATTAAAATATAGTGTTCAGCTTTGTTTTTCTATTTATGTTTATTGTGCATATTGAGTTTTGTCTGCACGTATGTAAGTTCACCCACATACCACAGTGTTTGATGCCCATAGAGGCCAGAAAAGCATGGTGAATACCCTGGACCTTGAGTTACAAGTGGTTCCTAGCTGCCATTTCAGTGCTAGGAACTGAACCTGTGCTCTTAACTGCTGACCCATCCTTCCAGCCCCTAACTTTATTTTCAGTAGGGTAATTAAATGTAACTTTGGTAAGCAATTCTCTGTCAGTAAGTAGGGAGACAGATGGGAGGGGAAGGTGGGGGGATAACTAACACTAAGGATGTTTGAAAAATCTATATGGAAGTTTACTATTTTAGCAACATCATAAACACACACACAACACACACACACACACACCACACATACACACACCACACTCCTGATTGCCAGGTATGTATGCATATTACCTTTAGTCCCAGCACTCTGGAGGCAGAGGAAGGAGGCCTCTGTGAGATTGAGGGCAGCCTGATCTATTTATAGGAAGTTGTAGGCAACCTGGCCTACAGGAGACTTTGTTTCAAAAACCCAAAGAAAAAAAAAGAACAGAAAACCAGTTTAGTTGGAGTACCCTTACAGAAAATGATGCTAATCCCAGAAAGTGTGGTTACCAGACAAAAATGAGACACCTATGCTGAAGGGAAATTTATAGTGAGTGATATATCCTCCTAATCCAACTGCATGAATGGAAGTCAATACAGTTATTCCCAGAAGGACCACCTTAAGAAACAATTATACACAAACGGGAAAAGTCTTATTCTTTTAATGCAAACGTCAGCACATAGAATGGCTGAAGTACAACCTAACATGTGGATAAAAGTAAAGATCGCTTTAGAATATGGCGATTGGATTAAATAGATACGAATAACACAACTTGCCGGTCACGACAAACTAATTGGAGTATGAAGGTATAAATAATATAGTGTGAGGTAATCTGCTTCTGTAATCAGAAGCATGCTATTCTCACAACTTGTATATGTTTGAATAGGTCCAGCTTTGTCACCAGCACCGAAGAAGGTCAAGCAACAGGTGCACATAGCCCAGTTAGTAATGCATTTGGAGAGAAGTAGGGCAATTAAGAATGAACCATAGACTTTTAAAGCCTAATAATTCTCTCCTCCTACAGAGAATAATGGTTTCTGAAAGCCTTGTAGAGCCATCATCCTAAGAGACTTCAGAATTACTACTTTAGCATAAACTAAGATGTTATTCAGCTTCACCATACCACATTTCAAACAGCATCTCCCGCTTAGCGCGAGCGGTCTGTAGCGTTGATTTATATTTATGTGACTACATAGTATCTCATAAAAGAAACACACACAAGATCGCCTTGCATATACTACAGCTCAACATAATATTTTAGGACTGACAAAGATATGACGCAGTGAGATTGGTAGATTACACATATCTCCATAAAGATGAAACTACACCACTATATTATCACTTATTGCGTAAGAGGAAAACAATATAAGTGTCATAAGAGAAATAAGAAGAACCTCTAAATTCTCACAATACGTAAGCCTCTATGTTATCAAAGTAGAGTCTGCTGCAGGACCCTCCTGAAGCAGAAAAGAGCGCTTTCTATGGTAAATCTAGCAGTAGGTAGCTTCGCAATTCACACTCACCTCTGCAGATTTTGACAGATATGAAGAGAAAAAGAAAGTGGTATTGTTTAATGGAAGGAATTTAATACCTCATAGGTCTACAAAGAATCATGATGAATCCTTATTTCTATAGGTTGGTAAAAGCTAGTAGTTTATGATATTATTATAGTTTCTGATTAGTTGTGAATTTGAGACGAGTGACCCTTGTTTCCAGCTTATCAGTGTATTGTATGTTGTTCTTCCTTATCCGTAGTGTACACGAATTTTTATGCTATATTTGATGCTGCTCAATTAAGTAGCTGAGATCTAATGGAAGAGTGGAATCTCAAAGAGGACATTGTTCGTAAACCTCCCCAGCTCTGCGAAATAAGTCGAGCGAAGCTACTCCTTTGAACATCATGGTGTATATTATCTAGTGTAGGGCAGAAGAGATTCTCGACAGAGGAACCACCGCCTGAGACCTAGTTTGTAGACATAAAGGTTTCAAGACAAAGTTGCCTTCTCGAAACACAATGCGCTATGACAGGTGGTCTCTACTGCTGTGAGTGAGCGTGTGAACGGCGCTCACTTTAACCGTCTGATGATATATTGATTAGGAACCTAGATTAATAGCCATCTCTCCAGCCCCCGCAAATGAGACATCTTATATTGTTTGTTTCACTCTTTACTAACTAAGGAACAAGAAATTAGTTAGCTTATGCCAAGATAAAAGGGACTATGTGTGTTGGCGAATATATTTTACATCTACTAAAGAGCTCTTAGCAGTATTCAATGGGGGGGATGGAATAGGGGACTGGGAAAAAAGAGGTAAAGGAATACAAATATGTCAATGCCTCTGTCAATTCTCCTCAATTAACTTAATCTCGTAATAAACAAGGCCGCTGGCTTTTGTATACTGAAGCGTATCACGCGAAAGACATTATATTACAATCATGAAGCCCAACCGGCATCCGCTTGGAGTAGGTAATATAGTCACTCAATTGTGAGGCTATTCTGATAATAGTTGATGCAAGATTCCTACAGTATTAATATTTCCAATGATCTATATATGATACCTTTATGCTTAATAACACAGTCTCTACCCCAATAAGAGAGTTATAGATCCTTCACCTTTCATAAAAGATACACACCAAGGATTTTTCTTACATGGCAGGTCAATAACTAACGACCAATGGATCAAGGAGAGTGAAGAGATGAAGCTTCGTGTTCTCAGAGAAGTGTTAGGATCTGTGATAGTAGTGGGCTAGGGTTGGTAAGGTGAAGTATGTAATATGAGATCCAAAATAAACCTACTGGCATTAAGCTTATTAGTGAGAGACTGAAATTTCATTCCAATGAATAAAAGAACTAAGGTTTTAAATAAGGAGAGCAAAAATGGTCATATAGTATAGTTTTTGCAAACGAAGTCGTGATCTACAGCTTCACTCAAGAGAGGAATATGAAAATTATCGAATGAGTTAACAATTTAGTAAATAAAGTAACGATAATCCAAGACAATCAGCCTATTCGCATTTGAAATGAAATTTATAATCTAGTTCGTCGTTAGTTATTTATTGCTGGCGTTTTAATATGAAGGCTCACAGAGAGAAATGAAGAACAATCCCAACATAAGAATGACCTAGTAAAAAATTGATAGTACATGTTTTTTGATAAAAGAGATTCAAACGTATTAGCAATTGGATGGCGATACCACCTGATGAGCTCCACAAACAGACGACTTTTGTATGAATGCGTAGAATTTTCGAACTTAGCTTCTTGGAACATATACTGAAAATATTGCACACTAACAATAAGTAGAAGATTCATTAATGAACTCGCCAGGAAGGACTAACCTTCTACAGACCTTCGATGCGATGCCAAGGCATTGATAATAATCACATTATTCATTATCTATACGCCTGTTATAATACCAAATCAGTCTAATACAGCAATTACCGTCTCAGCCATATTCCCACTGCATAGTCACTATGGGTCAGCATATTTTCTATCTTAGGGAAATGTATACATTCTACTATCAACTGTTGCTTTCAGTTTAGCTGCCGACCTTCTCATGAGTAAATAGGAATGGCATCAGAGCTAGTCTAGCTCACCTTTGGTGTGACTCGCATCTATCAAAATTATGAGAAGCTTTATTGCATCCTGATGCTTGAATATCCCTCTTTGTATCATCACAATCTTGGTGCGGGATCTTGGCGGGGTGGAGTTGTACTAGGTATATTGTAATCGAAGGTTCGGCGCTGAGGTAATCTTACATCTAATTCACTCCAACTTCACAGCACTAATGGCGGACAAAGCTTGAATTTATTCCTACTTCATAGTATGACTAGGCGGTGCTCTTTCTGCAAATCGAGACGTTGTCCCTTTTTAAATCAGGATGACATAGGTAAGCTAGATAATATATGTAGGAAACACACCACATATACAAGCTAAGCTCTTTTAGCTAGATCAGCACAACAAAATAAGATTTACAAAAGAGAAGAAAGAACTCTACAAACTCCTCAGATTCACAAGACTTTTTCTAAATTATCAAGTAAAATCATCGACAATAAACACGTAATCGAGTATGAGTCACTTTATAACAAGGTTCTAAGAGTCAACGCTTATACTCAGGAAGGGGATCCAGGTGGCCCGAACGAGAGCATTGCTGGTCGTTAGCTGTTATCACCATTTACCACTACCAACAGTCCAAAGTCGATTTCTGATGCGCAAAAACCTCTTGAGTAGGAATGAGACACTTGCACGCTTGCATTTTCACTGCAAAATCAGTCAGAAGGAAGTGGCGTGTGCATTTGGTAGTTCCCAAGTGGCCTTCCCTAGCTTTTCAGATCCTGTGCTGCAAGCCTTCATCATAAGTACCATAGCGACCTAAGCACAGCTACAACAGGCGTGAACTGCTCCCTACATACTGGCATCTGTCTTAACCATGAGGAAACTGAAGTCAGCTTTCATCTCTGTGTGAGACGGTAGTGCCTGTTGCGGGGCTCACCTAGGAGTGGTGTTGCAATGGCAGGTGGCCCTAGGGCTAGAGAATAACATCATTGATATTTTTTGACTCCCTTACGACATAAAACTGAAACATCCACAAATTTTATATCGATAATGCATATATCAGAATTTACAGGTTATCTCGCGCTTCGTCAATACTCTTTCCTATTTCTCAGTACGTGTTCCAGCATACATCTATTTTCAGTTAATGTTCATGGTTAAGTAGCATGTCAGCAAACTTATATTATTTTACGTACTCTGAGAAACATACTCTGTATATGTGTGCAAGCGTGGTAGTAAAACCCAGAGCTCTAGCCAAAGAGTTCTACCTCAATGAGCTGAAGCAGCATGATATGTCTCATATCAATCAATTTGAGAATACCCAACTTGAGAGGTTTGGAATTCTTCATCTTCTTTCTATGTACCAAGGATAAAAATACAATCTACGGCTGCCTCTAAAAGATCGATTGATAATAGAGCCATCATCAGGCCTTCCCCTGAGGGCTTTATAGGCACACTCTCTTTGTGGAAATAATATGTTGAGTGACCTGTGACTGGAACACAGCAATGTCTTGGGGATAAAAGAATATTTTTGGGTCTGCTAATCTTTATGTTTCTCCTCTCTATTTTAAAAACCAATAACAGAAACTGAATGCTATTTCTTCTAGGGGGGCTAAGGCTGACCGCAGGGGCCACCAAGCCCCTGGCATTTAAGTGACAGCAGATCCAATTCCATCTCTAGCCTATCGAGGACCTGGGTCATCCTCACTGGCTCCATGTCACCCTTCCCACCAATGCTGTCCTCGAACCCTGAGGGCGGAAACCGTGTCCCTCAAGAGCGTCTCCTGAGTTTCCTAAGGGACATCACAAGAAACAACCCTACTTCACTGTACTATACCGATAGGACCCATTGCCAAACGTTGGGTGGTGTTCTCGACAGTAGGCCTACATAACGTCAGTAGCTAGTACGAAATGTGGAACAACGTAGAACGAAAAAAGAGAAAGCAATTAAAAACAGGGAGTAAAGACTATATTCTCTAAATTAAGCATGGCAATAGAGAAAATGACTCTAGACTTGGACCACATTTCCCAGGGAGAAGCAGGATATATCTACGAAAAGCGCAACAATACCATATTAAAAGCCATCTACAAAAGAGGAAAGAGTGGATTGAGGACTTTTGATTTGTTATCCCATAAGGCTATGGCGTAGTAGTGAGGCGACAAAGCTGTGCTTTGTTCCCAGTTGTTTAGCCAAACACGAAATAGATCAATTTGTAGTCCAGCAAAATAAGTAAGAAGTGGGGGCCTCAAGTAATTTATTGTTCACCTACTAGCCAAACGTGAAAGAGTCGACAGGAGATGAAGATGAAATGCGTGTGGGAACTGGACAGAAAGTGTGAAGAGCGACGCAGCGAGAGGCAGGAGTGCGTTTGTCGACTTGTTAAAGGAGAAAAATAGGAAAGATGCATAGAATGTTTCTGTGGCCACGTGGGATTCAAAAGAAGAGAAGGTTATAGGAGAGGGGCAGGATGTCAAAAGGAGAGGATGAAAGCAAAGCGAAGAATGAACTGGGAGACCAATGTTTTATGGTATTTTCGGAACTGCTGCATTAGGGAAATACAATAGGCGGGGATCTGTTTCATTTTCCCACATAGAGTACGTCATTCAGCTCATTCTTGGGGTCCTGGCAACTCCATTCCTAGCGCCACACCTCCATAGACCTAATTACATGGGGAAAGAGAGGGAGACAGTTGCCCTAATCTCTGTCGCTTTACAAGACTGAGATCTAGTGTACAAGCAGAAGATACTCTGCAGCAATTAAACAGCACAAACTAATCAATAGATTAAACACAATCTGAATGGACGCAAGACAAACATGAACAGAGGGCAAGTATTAAGATCTCCGGGTGCTACTAGAAAAGAGAAAAAAGCCAGTTAAAAAAAAGAAAGGGATCAGCGAGATAATGCGAGCACTGATTGTCATTTGCTTGAGCACACGCGCTTAAGAACTACCTGCGAATATGTTAAGAAAGCCATGCGACTGGGGTTTTTGGTCATGATAGAGTAATGGTTAGGTCATTAAAAGAGAGATCGTTAGAGATTCAAATTATATGAAAGAGCGGTATACATATATAAATAGCAAAGACAAAATTCCCATCCTTTGAAACAGAGAGATAATCTACCTGTATGGATTTTGTAATTTGCAGATGATCCATGCGGAGTATCATACCCTTGATTAGCCTCACATCATGGTCCTAGCGCATTTAACTCACTCTGGGTAAGACCAATTGCTACGTGCGCGGAATTGAACTCATAAATAAGCTCAGTCCAAGCCTACTGAGAACACGCTAGCCTAAGTGTCTCGTGGGATCTAAAGGTGTGCGCCACCGGTTATGCCCGTCTATTATGCAGGTATCGCGTTTAAGAAGGACCATACTGACTTGTCATATGGCACTAGAGGAACTATTCGTGCGCTCTTTCTGTCTCTCCTGATATGTAAGGCAAGATACAACAATCAATGGGAAATTAGGTCGACACATTGAATCCTCTCAGCATGAAAACAAGTTACCAGCCTGTTGCTCTACTAATAACTAACCAGCAGAGTTATCAACACTACATAACAGCGAATATGCATGCCAAGGACCATTTTTTCAAGCCTCTAACTGAATTGTCTCAGACACCCCGAAAATCTGGGATAGATACAAGATTATTTATACACAATTTCTCAGTAAAGACCATACATGTAGTTTGTTTTGACAACTCATTCAATTCCTACAGTCAACACAAGTATCACAGTTTAAAATAAGTATGAATTAAAAATACAACATTTTTCACAAATTTCATTAGTTGTACGAGAGAAGATCGTAAAATACCATTTAATAGCCCAAATATATAGAGGTATACCATGTTTTGCCACAAATGGCTTCTACTATAAAACTTAAGCCTATTAATTGGAAATAATCACCTTGCACCAATGTTAGACTAGCTATTGCTTCTTTAATAATATAGCCTGAAGCCTACGACCTAATCTCAGGAGGCGGATATGGAACTGGTAGCTATGTGCATGGGCACCCATTTCAGATTATCCGCTTCGTAAGAGTATGCGCTAGTAGATACAGTTTGCTGCTCATGACATGGAACTCCTGGATGAGAGCCTCATCAAACTAAAGTACATAGAGGAGAGAACAACCCACTAGGTTGAGAAAATGGCATACGACTTTGGGGTAAGGGTGTGACATCTTTTGAAGGAGAGCTGATGAAAAAAGTAAAAACTTGGACGATCAGATTATCTCGAGAATGGGCAAGGGCTCAGAGCAGGGCAGGAGAAGAATGCTGAGAGTCCCGTCAGGGAGTCACCTCCAGCTGAGAAGTATCACTTGAAAGGGACACTCATAACTAGCTTCCAAGAAAGGATAGGAGCCAGAGCAACAGCGTAGCGAGGAGGAGGAGGAGGAGGAGGAGAGCGAGGGAAGGAAAGAGGGAGGAAGATGGGAGGTAAGGCAGCGGATGAGGTGGGAGAGGCCTGTTTTCAGCCCACTTGAATGAGTCCGTTGGGGAAGAGAGAGAAGTGGCAGAGAGGGAGAGAGAAGTATGAGATGAGGACTGGAGGCGCACATCGGCTTGATGTTAGACCGCCCAGTACATAGGAACTTGTCTCTTGTCAGTAGGACCCTAAGTTTGGATTCCTCCTGACACGAAGCGACCTAAAGGAGCGAATATGGCACTTATGATCACCCATCTGTTCAAGTCCAACTCATAAGTTGTTAATATTTGCAATGAGCCTATCTTTTGCCCTCTACCCATGGGTAAGTCTAACTCAAGAGGATCCGATGCCTTCTATTTTGAATCCCTGGTGTGTCACACTTGTCCATCACACCATCAGCAGCATCACTCAGACACACACACCCATCTCTATCAACAAACATGCGATCCATCATTCCATCGATATATTATTACAGAGTTGTGTGTACCTTATTTCAAACATGTCTTTCAAAAATGCACACTCCCAAATCATCTCTGTGCTGCTTCATTCCGCTATTACATTCTCTACCTATCATTATCTAATGATTTACCACAATTTCAGTATCCAATCCATATTTATGCTCTTTTTCTAGACGAAGGGATCGTCATCAGAACCCTGCCAGCAATTGCCGACATAAATGTAGTGGCGACATTAACAAATGTTCGCTTTCCCATTGAGGTCATCTCAGACAAGCTATTTCCACGTTCTCGCCCTGCCCCCCAGGCTCCTCACACATACCGTCACTGACCTCCTCCACCTACTCAATTCATCAGTGGACTCCTCTTGAGATCGTCCACCTCTCAGACAGATCACCTACTCCCCCAAGTTTTTCCCCACCAGAGGCTTAACTGATCATTTCAGATTCCAGTCTTAAACCAGTCGCCCTACCCGCATGATTAGTTCCCCATGATGCCTCTTCCACGTCCCCTTTTGATCATTTCGGTTCCAACATTATAGGCCGCATAACTGTACTATAATCCTACCGCGAATTAAACTTAATGCCGCGTCCTCCGAGCAAACGATGATGTGAATTGGAGAGTGCTCCATCTGACTCCCAAGCGTATCACTGATGTCCGTCAGCAAGAGGTCACTCAAAATCTAGGCTCTGTCATACTAGTCAGAACCACAGGATTCCTGATGGATCCAACAAGACCCCACTAAGTATGCATGTCTAGCATGCACCTGATACTCGGTGTACATATAACATAACTCAAATTTACCGTTAAGTCATGAGAAACATACGCAATTCCAGAGGAGAAAGGAGCAAGATGTACCATCTCTACTGATCCTATATATTCCGTGAACTGTAGAAACTGTTAAACAGACATGAGGCTGCCAAGCAGAGACCATCAGTGTAAGACATCACCACATTCAAAAATATCACAGTAAAGATAATAATAACATATAATATCGACGGTACAAAACTATGGCTAGACAACACATCACCAGCAAAGCAGGCGTCATGCGAAAAATTAATGAGCCTCTGTGATGCTAAAAACTATATGCTCTCTAATGTATAAGGAGCATCGCGAGCTTTTCCCCTCACTACTTAATATTTACACTAGAGCATACTACACTACATATCAAATAGAGGATAGAACAAACTCTATGTTCCATCTCAACCAATTATGAGTAAAATTACAGAAAGTGATAAGTAAAGTATCGACGAGAACCAAATTACACGAGTGACAAATTAACAACTGGATCATACACATTGAAACAAACACAATTTGTTAGACCTGTCAGAGTCCACTCAAGTATACATATAAAATAAACAAAGTAATGTCGAATCTCAGCGTCGTGTGGTCACATGTCAACTGGAACGGTTCGGGAGCGCTTAGACTCTGAAAGGCTCCAACTCCAGAACGAGTTAGAACACAAGGGCAATAGGCGAGAATGTAACCGACCCCTGGTCTGCTCGCTGCACTTCGAGTTCAGTCCAGCTCTCACAAGGATTATATCAAATGTTGCCGTACAGGATTTGAACCGTTGGTCGCAATAAAGACTCACGACAGGGGATGTAGATCATGTTCCAGAGCGGTCCTAGTGGTATTGTTCTGTTAAAAATCTAGATCACCATAATAGTGCGGTGCTGTACTCTCCGTGGACAGAACGGCTGCATAGTGTCGCTGCAATACGGTTTCTCCGAAGGTTACGGCTCGTCACGGGATATAATTGAGCAGTTGGCTACTAATTCCAGCCGCGATGATCTCAGGAGACCAACAGGGTTGGACAGAATAGTTACCCATCTGTAGTTAGAACAGCGAACAGGCACGACTAACGAAGATATCCACAGAACGGAAGCACAAAGCCATGGTATCATGGCAACTTTTATGTCATCCAGAGCGCGTTATCATCTCCAACACAATGTTGGCTCCCTCAAACCGGATGACCAACCGGACCAGTCACCTTAATCAAAGTGCCCTCAACCTGCAACTCTATTGGTGAGAGAGAGCCAAGGACGGAACCAACAGATTAACGATGTTATAGAAAAAGGTATTCAGATATGTGCTTCGGTGTAGAGAGAAACTTGTCCCCGTAAAGCAGCTCCCATCATCCCTGCGAGAGCTACTACATGCTCTATTTCTTTCTGTAACCAGGGTCACAATGCGGGGCCTATCTACCTAAAGGTTACGTCCCAAAAGCCAATAAGTATACCAAATGATATAGTCAGACAAAGAGATTTCTAACCATAAACAGAAGCAACAGCTGTTTATAAATGCAGGGAAAGCAGGAATGTAATATTTGTTATCTCTATAGCTGAAGACTAATGCCCAAAAGGGGATTAAAATAAAGGCAGAACCATCCCCTTCTCTAGGCCCAGAGTTCTAACAGAGATGGCTTTTCTTATTTGATAATCCTGACTTCAAGATTCGCAAATTAACAGGTGAAAATAGGTGATATTAAAACAGAATAAAATTAGGCTTTTGCTCTTCCTTGAGAACTTAATCCTTTCCTTTTCCTGAATCTTTATTTCTGTAATATTTAGGGAAAGCTATTTTATTATTCACCAATTATTTCCTAATATATGTAAAGGATCCCAGGCAGTAGCCAGACGCATAGTTTACAGAAGTTTACAATACAACCACAGTCCAAAAAAAAAGGAAAGGATGAGAGAGATAAAACAGAGAGAGAACCAATAATTAAAAATAAATGTAGTTTGTGACGTAAGATTCTTCATTTATCCACCTGGCGAAAAGGTAGGGTTGATAAGCTTATGCAAGAAGGTAGCTGATGGATCTGGAATGATCCTTCCCTCAGCCTGGGCTAGAGGAAGAGAGCTAAGGTCAAAGGTGGGCCTGCAGGAACTCAAGAGCATTAAATTAGAGCCCCCTTGCAAGTTATAGGGAAATAAATTCAAGAAGGATTTGAAGGTTCCAAGAAGTCCCATTGGAGAAGAGCTTCTTCAAAGGCTCAAGGGCGCCCACCCGGGAAATTTGAATATCGAGATGGACAATAGGTTTAATTTTTTTATATGGTAGGGAGTGGAATGAAGGTCTTTGTGCTCTGTCTCTCACATAGCTCTGGCCAAGATGCCATCCCTCTAGTTGAGTTGAGTTGCCCTTGAGGGGTCAAGACAAGAAGGATATTCCAACTACTACCTTATGGAAGAGAATTCCAAACCCAAAAACTGGAGTACAAGATGAGTGTAGCTGTTCAGCAGTGAAGAGGAAGCTCGATGTGCTACAAGTGCGAGCAGTATCCGTGGTCGTGGCCCTCAGCCCACGACAGCCACCAAGTGGGCTAACTAAATCGACTGAAGCCACAATACTCTCCAGCCCAACCTTGAGATGTATGATTTGGTACCATTCACTATTCTTGACAAAGAGATAAGAAGTAGCCAGACTTGACTTATTTAAGAATGATAGCAATGGAGCACCTTGGAGTTATGTCCAAGCTGATGAGGTGACATACAAGTAGGCCGTTAAAGGCACATTCGCTTGCCAAGTGCCTAGGACGCGAACCCTCGTGGCGCTTCATTACCGCGTTCCCCTACAGGAACCCACATCAGTCGAAAGGAAAACAACATGAACTCTCCTTCAAGTTACCTCGTGTGGACCTCAGCCCCAAACCTAGGTGGATTGCCATCAACACACGATACCCCACGGAGCACCGAACAAGGACCCAAAGATCCTAAAAATAAAATACAAAGCAAACAAATAAAAAGCTTTATTGATGCTATTCCAAGAAAGTAGCAGATAAGAGCAAGGTACACACTCAAGACACCAAATAAGATGTTTTGAAACTCTTATAAATATTCGTGGATGAAAGGACAAAGTCCCCTTCCAAGTAATGTGATAATATGTAGATTTTTACGTATGTACTTCCGATGAACATAGTTTGAAAATCATGTATGTGGTCATGTCCTGCAAGCACCCCCGATCGTTTCACTTATAGTGTATGGAGCATTTCTGTCTTGGTGGAAGGAAAATCCAGGGAGGACATCCTCGAGGTTGTCACCCTTCGGAAATGCAGCATCACCTACTTGTCGAGACAAGGTCTCTTCCCGTCCTGAAGTTCCAGGGTTAGGCCTCCTGTCTCTGCCAGTGGGTACTCTTCTTCCTGGACAACGATGTTCGCGGAACCTTTCCTCGTCCCCCGCCCCATAGACACCACCAGGACGGCGCCCAGCACACTCCGACTTGCTTAAGATTTTGCATATACTTTCTTAGTTATTATTAACTTTAATTTTTTTTTTTTTATTTTGGTTTCTTTTTACGGAGACAGGCCTGCCCTGGAACAAGAGTACTTTCATCCTTGTAACCTGCTGTTAGGTGTCCGTGTGGAGACTTTTGGGAGAACTCAACTCTGGTAGCTTAGATTCCTCTGACTGGTTGCACTTTCTGAACTCACAGAGTATCACCGCCCTAGCCTCTGACCTTCCACAAAGTCCAATAGGATTAAAGCGCTGTGGTGTGCCCACCAGGTGGACGCGACGACGGCGCGAAGCGTGTACGAAATTCTTATATAATCCAAATATGTTACAAGACTCAGCTGATAAGCAGTACGTGGGAATAGCCTCGGCTGTGGTTGATATGAGTCAATTGTGTGTCTGCTTTTCGGACTATGGCTGCTTGTGTGGTGAGTCTGTGTTACGCTCTTCTGACTACTAAGTCAACAGTTCTGGTGATTGCACACGCTTTCCTGGGCATGCGTAGCACAGCAAAATGTTCCAGTCCTCCAAGGCGGGCTCCTGGCTGGGGGCTGGGCAAGCAAGGCGCTGCTCTGCCTGCTCGCTTCAGTTGCATAGTACAAACTACAAATGCTCACGCTCTAGTTGGCACCAGGTTCTCCACATTATTGTGCTTTGTGTTGGTGATTGGCTGTTAAATGGTTCCCCACGCGCAGTGCTCAAGTGCTATCCAGTGTCCCCTAGCACAGGCCCTCAGCCTGTTGAGACTCGCATTGCGTTAGCAGGGTGTGAAAACGCCATTTCTTAGATGAGCTTTATACTTTTCACGGCATCACGATATCCATAGTGCGTGCTGTATAACCCTCGAGCCGAATTAAAATATAATGAGAAAGCAGGACAAAGCAAAGTTGTGGTATGATACATAAGTGTTCTTTAACCAGCTCTAGAGGTCAGAACTCGGCTCTGGTAAGTTCTTTGCACCTCATGGACGAAGTGGGCGTCCCTCCTGCCCAGACCAGGGAAGACAGGTACTACCGCATTGAGGCCTCTCGAACAACTCACAATATAGACCCTGTTTCAAAAACCTCAAGAAAATGAATACGCAAAGGTATTGTTGTTTAAAAACGAAAAGCTGTCAATAAGTAAAATTAGGTTCGTCTCTAAAGCAGAGAGATGCACATGCACTGTATCGATGATGATTGGGCCCGTTTCGACTTTACAGTGCATGTTGTCGAGCAACCATATTAGTGTAAACAGTATGAGTGAAGAGTCCCCGGCACTCTTCACAGGTTGAGCCCTGCATAGAGTAGTTGGGGAATCTTCTTGCCCAATCCTCCACCAAGACTAAAAAATTCTGTTAGTTCACTCCTATGGTGTTGATTGTTGCAGAGCAGTTACAGTGGAGCGTATGTGAGGTGGAACTGGTGTGAAGGGCCTCAAATAAAAGTCCGGACAGGAGGGATAAAAAAGAGAAATATAAAGCAGTTCGAAACCAACAGCCACATAGCGAGGATCTGAAGGACTCTCAAAACTTGTTGATGGATATAATGATCACAGAGTGCGCCGCCTCAACCTAATTGATCTAAATGGCTCAATGTCATTTCACTGAAAGTTTCTGGAGATGCAAAATGCTGAAGCTTCCCCGAGACGTTGTAACATATGCGAGAAGTGCAAACAGTGAGCTTCCCAGATCAATGGAACACCATTTGGTCTGACACAAAAGAGCACACACAGTGAGTCGTTACAGGACCAGAAACTTATTGAAGTCGGAAGAATTCCAACATGTGGGATAAATAGGCACTCAGTGGCAGTCGCTTCTGAGCTGCAGGGAAGGATAACAGATGCCACGTGGCCAACATCCATTCAGAAACAGAAGATTAAACAACTCATTCACAGCACCAGCGGCGATAATAACTTTGGCAGTTTTCTAAAAGAAGATGACTAACATGAAGCCAGGGAAGAGTGAAGCACTGGAAGAGAAGGCTTCAGAAGAGGCAAGACAACAAAGTATTTCATATCTTTGGGGAAGAAGATTTCTTAGGTCTAACACAGCACCATCAGCCATTGTATGATGCATTCTGATGGCGTATTGTTGTGCGCCATGTCTGTGAGGTGTGTGTGTGTTGTGTACATACATGGGGCTAGGCGAAGAATTGGCCTTCACTCCAGAAGCGTTAGAGTTAAGAAGGCCAGGTTCAGTTTCCGGAGTACTTCACAGGGTTGATGGTGAACTTTAACACCAACAACCAGCAGGTGCGAGGACTCCACGTTCCGGGTGTAGGGTCGTACTGGGATATTTTAGGGCCTACTTGGCAAAATTTTCAAACTTCCCATAACTCTGTCTACTGTCTGTAGAGTGGCGGGGGAAACTTCCTCAACAGCCTCTTCTAGGAACGCGTCCAATAGAGCATTCTATCTCCCCAGTTGCAACTTTTACATACATCCAACAACCACACTCAGACACATAAAAATTAATTAATTAAAACACAAACTCTAGTACATTTAAAATATGAACTGCTCTTCATCAAAAACTCCATTATGGGAATTAAAAATGGAAATCACAAGCCAACTGTACTTGCGGTTTGTATTTTTCCATGTGCCAAAACTAGTGATGCCATTTCTCACCCTCAGAAGAACTGCCAAACGTAGATCTAGAAATTTGGGTAATTTCAATACTCACTGCTCACTTTTTTGTTCCTATCGTCGAGAACTTCCATTATTCTTGGTGTCGTTAAGCACTACCAAAATGGATGCTGTCTCGGATAGGAATGAGGACGAAACTAACTCTCTTAGAAAACTAAGTGACTAGATGATTAATAAGATAATCCTGATGCTCTTCCACAGTGATAGTGTCCTGTATAATGTAGCAAAGACCTCTAACGGAAAGTTGGGCATGGACCCCCCACACCCAGCCCCGGCAGACTGAGGTAGTATGGGGCTTGGGAAGCAGAACTGGCCAGCTGTACGGAACAATGCCTACTAGCGGAAGGACACATTTTGAGGTGAAGCACCCAATGTAGGTCTACCAGTGCCAGTGCCAAACTGGCAAACTCCGTAGAACTTAGGTTAGCCGCGCTTAAGGGAAGAGCAGCTGTGCTCTTCGCAGGGGTTAAACAAATGAGCCAAGAGTTCTTAATGAAGTTGGGCGGATGGATGGTAAGAGAATATGATTCCAGGAAGGCAAACAACGTAGTGAATACGGGTTGACTAATGGCGTCCACAGTTCCAAGAGGCACGGAAGCCAGGTGGGCATATCGAGCTACTCTGCCAAAGAGACTGGCAGGCATGAACCACTCCTTGTGAAAGAAGACTCAACAAGAGCGTCCCCAACTCTAATATATTCCGTAAAAACTGCTAATTTTCTGTTTTAAAGTCTTCAGGACATTCTATCTCTTAATGTCTGACCATGAAAATGAAAACCAAAGCCATAATGAAACACAAGACACTTAGACGTATTCTCTCTGACCATGGAGTGGGGCTCATAATAAGCTAATGAAAAGATTAGGGATTGAACAGAGTGAATGGCATTAGCAAAGGAGTGGGTGAGCACTGAGTACTCCATAATATCTGCTGGGTGCAAGAGGGTATAAATCATACCAAATTGTGAGTAGTGCGTATTAATGTTATGCCTACTAACTACCTTATGACCATTATAGCTTATTAATAGGGTGTAAATTTCCACTTGGTTTATCCTGTGAACTACAGTCAGTCCATCACTCTCCCTAGGCAAAACACTGCTGAACAATGCATGCTCATGCTATGGCGATGAACCTTAATTACTCACAGAGGCCCAAATTGGATATAAAACTTGCTCGATCAACTTAGAGGTCTATGATGGAAATTTCTAGATTAGGCCTACGAGGTGGAGTGAGCACAATAACATAAAATGGTGCAGGCTGGGTCACAACATGAGGGAGCTGCTATATTCTCTTCCTTGCCTCACCAAACTCTCTCCCCAGTGAAGCATGCACTCAAAAATAGGAGTCTTGCGAGGAAGAAATATGGGACAATAATGTATTTTAACGTGCTAAAGTTGTACTGAAAATTACTATATGTAGTAGAAATTTTACACGCGGAGACTTGAACTTGAGTATGCTAGACTATTCATATAAGCATACATTGACTTACATTTAGAGCACACGTATGTCTGTGCGCACAGATACTAAGCCACAGGATCGGCTGGAAAAAGAAGCCCACTCAAAGTCGGCACTAAGTGTTGAATCTGAGGAGCCTAGGTTTGTATGTACCGTGGCGGTGGTCAGGTCTGTCAACGATTAGCGTGAACCAATATATAATGGACATGTCAAATCACATTATATTCGTATATTCTTCTTTTTACTTTACAATCATTTTTAATAACTAACGGTTATGCCTGATTCTACCTGATAATTTAATAATGGGTGCACTTCAAATGAGGTAGAATAAGAAACAAGAAGGTTCTCTCCACGCACGTGTTCTGGGAATAGATAGACTGAGTCCTTACATATATACGTGTGTGGGAATTGCTCTTTCTCCCTTTACCTACTAGTGGAGATCTCTCGGTAATGCAGGTGTCTCGTGACAATAGGTCCGACTACGATGTCGCTGGACATTATCTCCCCTCCTGTGATATTGTACCATCACCCACCCTCCTGCTCCTTCCCACAGAGCACCCCAACCGCCAGCCACAGCCACCCCATCACTCCCACACTGGGCACCCCACTTGGCACCAGATTACTGAGCTCATCATCCCTGGGCACCAGCTGCGGCTAGAGATACAACGATCGGAATAAAATATCAGTAACATGCGTAATGTATCTGGTGTGATATCTATGTTGCTCTTGAAAGTACCTGTATGGCTGAAGCACAATGATGTATGTTATGTGCGCAGTTTCGGGCCAAATGAGCCTGTGTGGGTGTTTCCCTTCGCGTCGGCTTCGCCATTGCAAATGTCCAAGCGTGATGTGGGAACGTAGCAGTAGTATGTGCCTGCTTGATTCCCTCGTAGGACATTCTCATTCTGCGGGCTGAGAGTCTCCACACACTATTAGTTGGTCACGGTATCTTCCATGCACAAGTGTTCTCGGGTGTAGCCGGCTCGAGGAGACGGTGCCCATAAAGCGCGATAGATGGCTTTGAAGAGTGCTGCTTACTGTTGCGCTATCGATGGATGTCCATACCCTCGGGTGAGCCGCATCCCTAAGGGTCGGGATCCCCTAGGTGACATGACCTAATCAATTTCACTATCAGAGGCCTTCTCAGAAGAGGGCTATGCAGGCAGGGAAACCATTGCCTAGGAACAATTCCCAGACCATCCTGGTCACGGGCAGCACTGGACTGCACAAAGGCGCGCAGTGTGGACAGACTGGCTCACCACCAGTCTCCCACCCCCCCAATAACAGAGCATTTTCTAAGGATTATCTCCCATTTGTCGATTTGGTGTGATAAATATATTTTGGAAGTAGTATCTTCACACACTTGATTTTATAGAAGCTAAAACTTTTTCTTAGAGTTCAGTCTTTAGCAAGAGTATCTGTTTTGATACAATAGATGGTACAGGGCACTTGAGTGAAAAATAATTTATTAGAATTTGATTTTACTTATATGTATATCCAGGATGTATGGGATTAAGGTTGTGTAATATGTGATCCTGAGTAAAGGAGGGATTTTATGTGAGCTCTTGCATGTGTAGGTGACTCCTCCTTGCCATGTGATATAATACCCCCGGCATGAATCATGCAGTGCTTCATATAACCAAGAGCCCTTGGCTTATTGCTCGGTGGCTGCAGCAGGAAGTGCTCACAAGCAGTCACAGACAAGCATTAGTGAGAGCATCAGCAAGGATACTCCCTGTCGAAATGGTGACCCAAGTCTAGGTATGGTGTTATTCGTTACATCGTGGGTGGTGTTAGCTTGCTCACCATGGTAAGAGGTGGCCTAGGAAACTGAAACCTTGGTGGAGTGTCTGCGTACCCCTCGACGAAGAAACAGGACCTAGGTATCACTGCTCCTATTTACCCAAAGGACTGGGACCATCTCCCTTCACCATTGCCTTAGCGTCTGAGAACCACCTTGCTGGCGCCTAGATGGCCTTGTCTCAAATGCCCATTGACTCTTCCCCAAGGCTTCCATTTCAGGTCTTAAATGTCCCCCCTCATACGAAATATGTTTACTCTATACCTCTTAAGTCTTGGATTCCACTGAGCGTTCAAACACGAGTCTGCTTGGGGACATTCACACTCAAGGTCAAACACAGAGTCCCGAATTGATACGGCGGTGTAAGTAAGTGAACTGGTTGTTTCTGAATTAACCCAGGGATCACAGGAATCTAGCACAGAGAGAAACACAGCATACAAAATCAGGGATTGGTTACTGTGTCCACTAGATGTATAGTACATGAGGGCAGATGCTTAAACAACGAACCCGATACATGAAAAGTGAGAGAGCTAGGCTAGAGAAGGAGCCGCACCAGCCGCCTGACATTTGAGTAGGACGAGTCCCGTGAAACGGGTGGGGCTAATGAATGATGTGTCACTAGCAAACATTTGTTAGTTAGACAAGTGTCGACATTGTCACAGAGATAAGGTACAGGTGAAGTAGCGAAAGAAACGTCTCCAAGTGTACGTAGGACAAAGATATGGGATATAACATCTGAGCACATCCTTCATAAACTCTAAATTGTCTCTGGATTCCATATAATATCTAATACATTGTAGAGTTCTGTTGTTTGAGGAAGAGTACCAAGGAAAGCTCTGTACATATTTACTATAGATGCTGAGCCCCCCCCCCCCAAGCACAGAGGGATTGCTAGATGTGGTAATTTTTGGAGCTGCCTCAAAGGAGATTTTGCTGTTAGGGCAGTGAAAATGCTTAAAGAACCATCATTATTCAGAGCCCTGGGAGTTCAATGATCAAGAACCTTGTTTGGCTCTGATTAGTGTTGTCATGGTCACTCCCAATAGGTCAGTCTTATGAGCTTCTTTACCTGGTTCCTGGCAACATATGAGACCGCTGCTCTGATTCTTCTTTCTTTCTCATGTTGCTTTCATCTTGGGCTATCTGGTTCCTCCTAATAAGGCAGTCTATAAATAGCACAGCAAGGTAGGAGAGTGTTCAGGCAAACCAGTCAGTGATTTCTGTTGAAAACAAATGGGGAGAAAGTCACCTTCTTCATCCTACTGGGCAAATGATAGAAAATAGTTTCAGAAGCTTTCTGAGAACCAGGAAGGCATCCATTTCACAGGGCCTCACCCAGTAGGAATATACTGCCCTTCTGAAAGTATTGGGTCTGCTGCCCAGGTGAGGCCACCCTCATCTTCCCGTGCACTGCTTTTTTTTTAATTAATTAATTAATTTTTAAAGAATTCACAATATAAGAGCACAGTTGTTTTCAGATCACATTAACATTGCTCTGTTTGCCCTACAACTAGGTAATTGGCACTAGCATCCACAGATGAGGGATACCATTCATCGTTTGCTTTTCTGGGACTGTGTTACTTCACTTAGCATGATATCTTCTAGTTCCATCCATTTACCTGCAAAGTTCATGATGTCATCTTTCTTTACTGCTGCATGGAATTCCATTGTGTAGATGTACCACATTTTCTCTATCCACTCTTCAGTTGAGGGGCACTTTGGGGTTGGTTCCAACTCCTTGCTATTGTGAACAGAGCTGCAATAAACATGGCTGTGCATGTATCTCTGCAGTAAGATGAGTCTTGTGGATATATACCCAGGATTTGTATGACTCAGTCAGGTGGAAAGCTCATGTGAGTCTTCCAAGGGTTCTCCACACTGCTTTCCATAGTGGCTGTATGAGTTTACATTCCCACCAGCAATGGATGAGTGTTCCCCTTTCCCCACAACCTCTC
>VZQC01008695.1:3747-19830 GCA_009823505.1 Rhizomys pruinosus | reverse complement strand
TTTTTTCGGTCCTTTTTGAGACCAGAGTCTCCCTTTGTAGTCCCAGCTATTTAAATTTAGTTTTTAAAGAATGGGTCCTGGGGCTGGAGAGATGGCCTATCGGTTAAGAGCGCCGACCGCTCTTACAGAGGACCCGGGTTGATCCCCAGCACCCACATGGGCGGCCGAGAGCTCGTCTGTAACTCCAATCGCAGGAGAACTCCAGCTCCAGGGGAATCCAAACCCTCTTCTGACATCCGCGGGCATTGCACGACACGGGTGGCACAGAACCTGCTGCAGACAGTACATTGAATACACATACAGAAATAAATAAATTAAAAAAAAAAAAGAAAAAAAAAAAAAAAACGACTGGCCTGAACTTGGAGGACACTTGTTCCCCTAGATTTATCTTGGAACTGTGCTGATGGATCTGTCTTGATGGAATGCTGTCCTTGGAACTGTGTCCTGAATTGTACCCACTCATAATTTTATTCAAAATGGTTTCTCCAGCTTTAATTGGGGTAGTGCAAACTTGGCTCCACCCTAAGAGTCATTAGTCTAGATTTTGTCCGTTATAAAAATCATTCCGCTAAAAAAAAAAAAAAAAAAAAAAAAATCATTCCAATTTCCACCCACCTGAAGAGTGACTGAATCTGGCCACTGCCTGGTGGTGAGCCTCTCAAATTGTGCCATACACATTTCCCTTCCTTAGAATCATCTGAAGTTCTTCCCACCCTTGCAGTAAGCTAGATTTCCTTCTCTGCCCTTTAGCAGCGTGTTCCAGGTATTATCAGTCTGCCTGAGAGCCTGAGAATCTAGCCTCCCTGTGGTCCTGGCATTCCCAAATAGCATTGTAACCATTCCCCCAACTTGAGACCATCCATAGCTCCTCCCTCCACTTCAGGGCTACACTCCTCTGCCATTTAGCAGAGGTCTGGACATTTCCAGACTGGCTGAGAGTTCTTGAATCTGACCTCTGGTTAGCCTGCTTCCCAGATTGTTCTGTGCTTGCTAGCTACTAGGGGCCCTGACCTTAGGAGAAAGCCTGAGAGTATCTGATTGGTAACTGATTGAACCTCTGAGGGAACTCTAAATAGTTGAACCAAATGGTCATTCCAATATAAAATTAAAAGAAATCTGAAGCTTAGACCAACCAGCTTTTAATACTCAACAAGAAATCAACCAAGGCACACGAAGAATACAAACAAAAATCAGTTTCAGCTCAACAAAGGAAAACTTGAATTTCATACAAGAATCACAAAAAAAAAAATCCACATCAAATCACAATGAAAATGAATATATGAAAACTTCCAAAAATTATACTGTCCCCCAAACACCCATACTTTGTTATAGAAGAGTTCTAGCAATGGGAAACCCCAGGGAAAAAGCAGACACAGAAATTTAAAAGAAAATCATAACATCTTAAAGCTTCCATATTTAAATAACACACAAAAAAATCAAAGAGCTAGAAGAAAATAGGGATACTTGTTACAGAATTAATTCACAAAAGATATAGAACTATTGAAGAAATTCAGGCTGAAATGAAGCAAGAAGTAAACCCTCATACACCATTGAAAATACCCGGGAGAAAGCCATCTGCAATAGAATGAATGAAATGGAAAAGAGAATATAAAGACTAGATGACAAAGTTGAAGAGATTATGAAAAATTTATAAAACATGGGAATGAAATATGCAGGACCGGTGGGACTCCATGAAAAGGCCAAATTTATACATTATAAGCATATAAAGAGGAGAAAAATCTCAGGAAAATGGTATATGAAGCGCAGATCTCAAATCTCTATGATTGAAGATATTATTTCTCCGCTAATAAGTTAGAGTGAAAGTACATGTCCATGACCAAATACAAGATGCAATAGTAGCACTAGGCCATGCAGGATCCTAAATTGAAACGGATCAGACCACAGTAGAACTCCTCTAATTGGTGCATATCATAGGCTAAACACCAAAAGTGTCAGAGTAACAAAGGAGGAGAATCCTGAGAGAGAGTGACAAAGGAAAATAGAGCATATGTCACATTGTGAAAGTGATAACTCCCTATCAGAATTAAGAAGTATATGTCTTTCAGGAGTTGCTCCTAGAATTGCATGTTATGCAGACAGGCTTCGAGCACGCAGCCCGTAAGGTGCCATGGCGATGCTGGAAGTTCCGATCAAATCTCTACAAGTGTAAGCCATCTTAATGACATAAACGCCATAGAAGACTGATTAAGCAGGCCTCGAGTCGGGCTCCATTAAAACAATGTCATTATGGAATCAACACTGCATAGGGCCGAGACCACCGAAGGACCAACACAATATCTCTCTATATACCCATCGTCATGAATTATGATTATAGACGTGAGATTGACTATGTCCCAGGAGAGACACTAAGTCTCTCTCGTAAGAAAGAATACGTAGACAGGCAAACAAAGGAATCTGAAAGAAAAGAAACACTAATAAAAAAACACACAAGGGCTAACACCACAGAAAGTTAAGACTAATTGGAGGTATAATTAATGGAAAACAAAAAAGAGTTAAGAAACACAAGAAAATTAAATAATGGGAACCAATCGTACATATCAGAAACTTTAATATATAAACTTTAAAATATCAATATTTCAGGCCTGGAAAGCTTCGGTTTTCACATGCCTTAACATCCCAGGGCTAAGGCAAATCTCGTCTGAGCAGTTCAGGCTCTGGAGCACTAGTGTCATTTAATCTAACATAGAGAGCTTCGGTTCCAGCAAAGAGCACAGAGGCCTCCGATGGGACATAATTTGGAGACTGGGAAAAGGCTAAAATTAATCGCTGTCATCCAAACTAGTGAATATAGTGAATAAAACAGTAATCATTATGAGATTGGTCATAGACACGTCCCGCAGAACACGCACTAAGTCAAGTCCGAGAGACCAGAGAGAAGTGCGAGCAAAGCATGAGAGTCTGTATCTACATAGAAGCAAGTCAATAGGGAGGAGAAGAAACAACAATAAGATATTAATGATGATAAAATATCTATTGAAGTCTGACCTTGTTATTATGAGATTAGGAAACACAATCCATCTTTTTGACGTCTGCAGGAAACCCAAGTATCAAACCAAAATACGAAAAGCGGTACAATCATTCAGGATACTTTAAATGACATGCAGAAGCAATATGATAAGAAAATAAATGTGTGCATAAGCTCTTAAATGGCACCATTTAAGATAACACTATAGTTGATTATTGCTAGGCATTTCACTATGAGTATCATGACTAAAAAATATGACTATCAAATTATTAAAGCTAAATTCAGCAAAGAGAAACATAAATGTGTCCAATCTGTTCATCCTTCTTCTGTACAAAAGGGAAACAATTAAACAATGAAGAATATTACATTCGATGACGAACTAAATAATAATTGCCAAATAACTCGTGGTAGAGGACCTTCTACATCTAATAAGCTTGAAGAAGAGATATATAGAACACGGACTTAAGGCATCAGTTTTGAGTTCATAACTGCACAATTCATGTAGTCAAGGAGAAGTGTGGACCATACGCCCACGTCTATCTTCCGACATTAGAACATGTCACAGGTGGACAGAAAAAATAAGTAAGAGACACTCTGAAAAATAAAACAATACCATACATCATGGTCATGAAAAGACATCTATCAACTATTCCATCAAAGTAAAAGAATATACTTTCTATAAACGCACATGACATGGAACTTGCTCCAAAAAAATCAAGCCACATTTTACTGGTCACCAAAAGACTGTCAACAAAATCTCATATGAAGACTATTTTCAGCGATATCAACATTCGATAAATGAGAACAGATCATGGATGATTTCACAGTAATTATGTAATGCTTCACTGAGCCGCGAGAGGCAAGATCATAAACCTTATAGAGAATTGAACTAACTTCTGAAGAATGCTTAACCCTAAGTCATATAACATCGAATCTACTTAGACTCTTTAGTGCTCAATAAAAGTTATGTATGCTGCTGATCACGCAATTTTTCTTTTTCTCATTAAACTCACACCACCAACTCTAGTAAATGATGATACTGGTGTCAATTCTTGGGGCCAGATTGAACTCATTTAGGAGAGAACTGAATCATGATAGATACTAGAGAGAATTGAGTGATAGAGTATTATGATGTACATCTTTCTTTCTAGTGAGACCACTAATTGCTGAATTTAAATGATGAGAGAGTTAGGGCATGATCTAAAATAGAACACCAGCAAACCACTTCTATGGGCTATATTTTTCATAACATCGTCTACTGTAAAGAAAATACTTTACGCAAATCCTTAAAGGAGGAGACAATATGTGGTCTTTAGACTCATATTTAAAGTGAACGCTATCATTATGGAAATGGGTAGTCTTAACTAGAGGCCATTGCAACCATAAGATAATGAACTTCACATATGAGCACTACACTAAACAAGATCGTGTGACTATAAGGTGACGAATTCTCTTGCAAACACAGACCAAAACCCATATAGCTCTACCACGTAGAATGAGCAATGAAGGAAAAACTAACTAAAATGCAAGCATATCAGAAGCTTATATGAAGCATATAGAAGTAACACATGGTATCTTACTACAAGTAACTCAAGTGAGTAGTATCCTAATAAATGAAGCAGATGTAGATACTTTAAAGAGAAAAAGAACTACAGACAAGGAATGAACAATAGATGTATACGCCATGATTAAGGACTGGACACAGTTAAAAGTCACTGAGAATATATCTAAAAAAGAAAGTAAAGTAGTGACATAGTTCTGGCATGCTATGAGAGTGGCTCCCTCTGACTAGAGACTGAGAGTTTGGTGTGTAGAGGTCACTTACAATGCCAATGCTAGAAAAATGCGAAATGTAGTGGTGGATAAGATGTCAGTGTGCGTGCTGTGTGTCGTGTCTGAGATCCCGCCGCGCGCAGCCCGCGTCTCTGTCTCTGTAAGCGAGAATAGCATGAACCAGAGTAATAAGTATCTAGGGACTGATATATAACTAATGACAGTATAATTATGATGAGAGAGGTCTATTAGTTATCTGTATATCTCAAGAACTTTCTGTGTTGGATGAGTTCTCATAGATAATCATCACTCTATTGATCATGATTGTCATCTCCCGCTCCTTAGCACCCGATCCTCAACTCACTTCATCCGCGCAGCCAAATCCTGTTATATATCATTATAAACGAGGTGAGAGACGCATGATGAGAGAGGTAGATGCTTATGTAGTACTGACTCGACGCACTGTATGAGAGCCAGAGCTCACATCAGTGAGCACATAGAGAGCACCTCTGTGTGGTATGAGAAGAACGCGCCACGCCTAGGACTCCAACAGACCTATTCTGGGATCTCTTATATGTGTCGCCTCTGAGGTTTCATCATGGGACTTGCTATGCAAGTGGCTGTCACACACAGACAATTATTAGCTAGATGAGTTTTCATGACATGAAACGTGACAGACTAGCTATCTGAAAAAAGTCTCCTTTCCATCATCCAGATTTCACTATATGTCCTTCTGTCTCTTAATTCTTCTTTTATATCTTACTCTTTTTGTGAGTGCTGGGGATCAGACTCAGGTCCTTATTTTTGTGCAGCAAGCACATTACCAACTGAAATATGCCTCCAACCCACACTATTCGTCATAGAAACCCTTCCTCGAAACGGCAAGAACGGTACATAATTGCACCACAAAATGACCTATCGCTACATGTAGTGCAACCATGCACTGAGTGTAAGAGTAAGACTATATATACTTATCGTATCCGCACATCAATGTTAGATCATGATTACAACTAGCCAATACACATGAAAGTCACTAGTGAATTGCTGTAAAAATTTCCTGAATCGGCAAACTGATGTTGTATATACACCGTGAGTAATCATGTCATAAATCTATATCACATTCACTTGTATATTATTAATAGTGCATGGCATTGATGTAACAGATGAAGGTAATCTATGACACGCATATCCCCTTTAATCGCAGTAGTACAAGCAGTCTCTAGATGCTAGCACGTTGTCTCTTGTCTATATAGTGAACTCTCAGAAGTGATCATGTTGTCCTCACCGCATCTAGCATATACGAAATGATATACACCAACTCTCAGGGGGTGTGGGTGGAGAGAGAGGGTGTTGTGAGGCGAGTGGGAGGCAGGGTGTTTGAGAGAGCAGTTAGTCTGTACACAGAGTGAAAGATCCCCAACAAATGCCAACTTGAATACACTGGCCCACAGCGAGGGAGCTATTTCTCATCTGCACTACAGAGGACTACTTTGTACAGTATAGTAGCAACGATCAACCAGTGAATTATATAAATCAGTGTAAAACTAAATTATCTCCAAAGCAATATAGATGAATGCTAATGCTGCATGATAGGTAAGTGAAATAAGTAATAATTTTATGATCAGAGAAATTGAGTAATACACCTACACTGTTGACACTTACATAAGGATTATGCGATTGAGGATGCTTGTAATATTCGTTAGACTTTGATATGTCACCTATCTCTGCTGTACACTGCACTAAGAGAGAATACGATCATAGAGAACTGATGAGATATTAAAGGATGATGGGATGCAGAAGAACCAGTCCAATCAACACTCTCAAAGGCAAGACTCTTCTACTACGTTAAGAGTCATGGATGGCGGACCAACGAGTCCCAAGTACTAGACTAAGATCCAAGACAAATCGAGGTACTCTTAGTACGTGTAGTATGTATGGCCTTAGGGATTAGCGGTTCATACATGAGCAGAGAGATGTAGCATCTACTGCTAGCAGCCGACTTTCCTGGGATGATCTACGAATCGTCAAGCAGACAACACGAGCATTGCGCGCTGATTCACAAGCAAAAGAACCATTACATGATGGAAGAACTATCCTAAGAAACTCCAGGAGCAGAACACTACACAGCACACGTTACCTAAGGGTGAACTACCTGTCACAGCACATACGCTCTGAGGTTAGGTCATCTGTGCAAATGACTCCATCATCTGAGACATTACACTTCGACCATCTGCGTCTGCTATTGGCAAGCAGGACATGCGTGTGGCTCTATCATCACTCTGCATAGATGAGGCTCCAGACAGTACTGAGCGTTCATGAAGGTACACGGAACTGAGTAACATGAAATAAACTTTAAGAGAGCTCTTGTAATAATAACACTAATAAAATAGAAATAGACTCTAAGAATCGATTTAATTAGGCCTTAATACTCTCGTGATCGTCTAGAGCCACAGGATCTCATATGGTGCGATCTAATAGACGAAGTACATATACAATGTACCCAGTTCACACTATCTACCCAATACACTTCTATAGTAGCATTACTTCTCCTTTTTGGCTCAATTCTATCTACACACAAATGTATCCAGAGGGATGAAGAGTATGCTTAGGCACATGCATATTGCACTATGTAATGCATGTTGCTTATGCTACTGGTCATACTCTTCATCACAGTTGTCCACTGAAAGGATGAGGAGAATCATATAATAAATATCACAGCCAAAGACTAACATATTATCAATAAAAATAGTGTTGACAACCACACTACGATATCTAGATACAGGCTAACAAACGCCCTAAGGTGCCTGAGGATATGCAGATAGGATAATATGACCAAATAAGCTAGTAATCATAATGCTATACTGCAACTTAAGGGTATCTCGTGCTAGACACGCACAATACTAGGCTGAGAACTACTGACACAACTGAGTGAGTCTATATTGTATATACAAATATCGTCAGCGGATGATATTGCATTCTCAGCAGAGTTATTCTGTATAGGGAATCATTATGCTCAATATCTTTGGTATGAGCGCTATATATACTCGCGCTTCTCTCGAAGAGGCACTTCAACTCATATGTTCAGTGCGCTAACGCGACATCCGAGACTCGGGTTACTGGAAATCTTTATTGGAATTAGAGTCATGTGTGTGGTTGAGAACTTGGCATACAGTGAAATATATATGATCAGATACTACACAGCTCTCAGGATACGGGCTGAGCATACAGGTATCCTAAAATCACTCTGAGGATCTCATGGGTTCGATCACAGAGAGGGCAGTCCTGACAGACAAGAGATCCTATGGAGTGCTTACAGTTGCTCGAGAGAGGCCAGATGATGTGAAGTGTAGACGAAATCGCTAGGTGCAGATGGCGCTATTGTGATATCTGTGACTATTAGAGTCTGTGTATTTGTAGTAGTAGAATGTGTTATCTCTGACAGCGGTTTATATGATGGACAGGCGAGAATAAGCAGAATTTGCGCATCCTCGAGCGAGGGCGGATGGGAATGTTACGTGAAAGGACAAACCGTTAAAAAGAGAGAAAAGGACAAAATGCATTGTGTGTGACAGGAAAATTTCCCAGAAATGAGGAATTTCATGTTTACTTCAGGATAGTTGAAAGCAATAAAAGCAGTGGGTGAACCACAGTGTATACACACCAGGTAACTAATAAAACTACTATTGAAGGCCACCATTTTCATCAGTAATAAGGGCAAAGAAAAGAAAATCAACACACCCATTGCATGTGAGACAAGATAAAAATGTGCAAACTGGTATATAAGGAAAGAAAGAAAATAACACACAATAAAAATGTGCAAACTGGTTTCAGAGTTCTCCTCAACCACATTCAGCTATTGTCACAATTTGTACATCAATCAAGGGTCTTAGGACAAACAACAACACCTATCAGAAAGAAAATTTTCAACACCCAACGGACGGCAAAGAGAGAGTATACTAAAGAGATACAAAGAGATCTGATCGATCAGCAGAACAAACAAAGGAAGAGGGAGGGAAGGGGGAAATATCGAGATGCTAAACAACAACCGAAGCGAGACTCCAAACTTGATCTAGAAATATACGTACCTCTGGAATCCTTCTATATCTCTGGGAAAACGCATACAGTGTGTACACACACCAGCTAAAAAGACGAATCAATAAAAGTCAATCAATCAAACACACACGCAACAACATACATAAAGCAGAGGAGAAATGTACAATAAAAAGGACTAGTCGATGCAAGGACTGAATCGTCAGTAACTCGTGTTGCTTTATCACTGAAAAATTTGCATCATGGGAATTGTGGCATTGGAGAACGATGGGAGAAGCAGGATTATATTAACAACAAACACTCACAGCAAAGACTAAAAAACATAACTAATAAATACTGGGAGATGTGAGGTAGAAAAGTTAGAGAAAGTATAAAATCTAATCCAACGTCCTACACACATCTCACACTACCGACACACATCAGACATTTTTTTTGCAAAGTAGGGAATTTAATGATGCTTTTTTAAAACTGGACCATGTAAAATAACAATATTACAATAACTTGTAAGAAAGAATGTCTTTTTGAAGAAAAAATTTCTCCAAGAATCATCATGTTTCCTCTTTAAATGTTATTTGTTTGTCTTCCACTGTTTAAATGAACTTCAGCTTAACATCTCCACTTACAATAAGCTCTCCTTTAAAACTTTTCATTTTTAATATTATAATTTAAGTTCCTGAAGAAGAGTCACACACCAAATATCATGGGCTATCAAACCCCTCAATAGTTATATACACCCACATTGCTGTGTGGAATAATAGTCTGTGACTATTTGGTATTCTTTTTTAAATGTACATAGCCCTTGGCTTCCAACAGATACTAAGGATGTCATCTCGATGCATAATGATGTGGTTAAAGGTGAACAACCCTAGTTAGGTATGGTCACGAAGCCAAGATGTAAGATTGGGAGACAATGATGGTGAAGTGTGATCGATGGTTGCTTGGGGCGTTCTATAAGGCATTATGAAAGTGAAGCTGGAGATTGTGGAAAAACCTAATTTAGGAATTCCACTATAAGTGATAAGTATAAGTAACATATCGTAGTCAGATCATAGGTTGCAAGAGAAAGTATAAGATGCCAACTAAATATTTGCCGCACCGAAGGAAGGGAACAAGGAGATGAACGTTTTAGAGTAGATGTATGAGTCAATATGTCTTTTGTCACATCGACGTCTAGAAGAAACACACTACTAAGCAGAAAAGCATAATGATCTCACACGATAGTGGAAAAAAACGCCTAAAGAATATCTTCCTTGTCAAGGGCAAGTTGTCTGGCGTCAAGCCCAATGTAAGAGGAATAAAGATGAGAGGCCGTATGCCACGTGAAGAAAGAGTGGTTACTAGAGAGAGAAACAAAACATTCAAAGGAGAGGTATGAATCACAACCACGTTAATGTGACGACCAGGCATAGACGATAGAAGGTAAGAGCAGCGCTACGGATGGATTAGAGTAGAAGGGGCGCTCTTGATTGTTTCTTCAGTAACTCATACCCGTTTTCTTACTATCTTGAAAGCAATATTATTCCCTTAGTCCTCCTTTAAGGTCAAACTTATAATGCATTCTAGTCATTATTCTTACAGATAAAGTTACCAATCTCCTTCGGCAATCAACTCCCATCAGCAACCTTTGGGGTTGTTATAAAAAGAACTCCTGCATGGTTGAAACAGATGGAGGACTCCCGTTAAAATAATGTTACCAGCAATACGATGAACGAAGCGCTCTTATAGACAAATCTTTGAGAAGTTATAGCCTTTGGATCCTGTTGATGTTGGTTGTGTCTCAGTGATCCTCTAGATGGGTTGGACCTGGGTGTGCCATTAGGGTCGATGGTATGGACAAAACAAGCAGCGCTATACTGAGACCTAACATCACAAACATTTAGGTAGAAGGAAGGGAACACGATGGAGATTCATATCATGCCTATACATCTACTGGCCTCTCTATCTGCACTTAACATCACTTTCTAGGGAGGCCTTCGCAAGTGGACAGGAACTGTCGACGGAGCAAGGAGGAGCTGAAGAGGCAGGAGCTGAAGTCAACAGAGGCCCAATTTAAGGAAGAAGCTGCCTGTTATCGCATGGCTGCTCCCTGGCTTTCATGGCCCAGAAGCTCCGCCTCTTATACCAGTACACAACAAACCTGCCCAGGGTGGCACCACCAACACTGGGTTGGGCCCTCCCACACAACAAAACAATCAAGACAATACACAAATGAAATGACCATAGGCCAGTCCAAAAGAGGAAACTGCCCAGTTGAGGCTCTCTCAAACCAGGTGTGCCAAGTTGACAACTAAAGCTATCCAACACAATTGACCCCGTGTCAACTTGACGCACAAAACACTCACTATTAAACCACCACCGGATTTTCCAGTTTTATCCCCAAACAGTAATGGTGTTGAGGCACTAATGGTCGAATCGACCCGGTAGAAGACAGTAGAGACGCGTTTGCAAGAGAGCCCACAGTGCCGTGTAAAGGATGTCGCAAGGGAGCGGCTTAGAAGGTAGCCAGGGTCTCATGTGAAAGTCTGCTTTGTAACGCTGGTTGGGCTGCTTGTGTAAAATCCAAACAGAGTACTAAATGGAGTCCTTATTCTACGAAGACACAGGAAGACAATCGGAAATAAGCAGCCCACTGTTCAAGTCGGACAAGCAACAAGCCTACAGACGAAGGAGCAACAGCTTAAGATTACATTGTCGAAATGGAACAACACCATTATGGGATGTGTCAAACTACACTCAGAGCTGCAGGCTGCCGGAAGCAGTCACCAAAGGGTTTTGCTCCCATCCGGGGCACCCTTACAGGCTCACAGCTCTGTTCAGACCTCTCTCTATTGGCGACGAGCAAAGGTGCACCGACACTCTCATGGCAGCAACGAAAAACAGACAGGACTTGACAATGGTGGTTCGGCTAGGTCGGGCCGCAGTGAATGAGTCAAGGTGTTGCATACAATGACGAGGACTCCATTTCTACAACTGAAGCCGTCTTGTGTAGCAGCTAGCTCATAAATGTTGGTTCTTGTGACTGTGTAGGTGTCATCGCCCGACTGTCGTATAGCCGGCAAACGTTCCAAATAATCCCTAGTAGGGTGTCGTCTCTTTCCATTGTATGCTACTGAAAATCTGCTTAGAGCAGCTTCAGAGTTGTGACAACCTTCGACCAATGGGTGGTTTCTCTTTCTGACTCTACGATCCTTTCCAGGTCCTGGTGCCAAAATGAAGTGAGGCAGAGTCCTCCATCAGCTTTCCTCTCTGCACGACCCCTGAGTGACAATCCTAGAGGTCTTTTCACTAGCAACCCCGAGCGTACGAACAAACTGATACACCAGCCTCACTAAATAGACGGTTGCCGCTTTTGCTAGGACTGAGAGTTAACTATAAGGCTGCATTGGTGGCTGGGCACCTACCAGTGCGCAATCTTGGCTTGCTGAGCTACTGACTCCCGTCCCTCTAAACAAAATATCAAACGATTTCAGAGCAGTGTGAAAGAAGGGATTCAATAACCAGAATCAGAGTTCAAGCATTAATATGTAGAAGGAGGTTTCGCAAACAATATTTAAAGAGACTCTTTACATGTTATAACACCTTCCACATTGGCGCAAGCTAGTTAATTTATGGCTTATTAATTTTAAGTATCTATGTTTATGCACATATCTTGGGCTCGAGATGTCGCGTGACGATATCATCTACGAGACGTGCCGCTTCACTGTGGCAAATTCAAACACATAGCCCTGGAGGCCAGACAAGGCAATAGCTTTTGTTGTGCGGGATCTCCGAAGTAACATGTCGTAACCCTGAGAAGTTCCAGAAGATTTCAAGACCAACGATGTGGATTTAACGCTTGCGATGTATTTCTTGTTATCGTCTGGGACCTGAAACCTGGGTCCATTAAGCTGATTTTTTCAGCCCAGCTTAACCTAGCATTGCAAAAGAGTGCTACCGCGCAAACGTAAAAATGGTCTACAATATACACTCTTATCCCCTGCAAGGTTCTGAGGTGAATCTCCTTGTTATCTCTAGTTCCTCAACGAACTAGCTTTAAAATAAAAGAGGTGTAATACAGCTGAATGTACTCTTAGCCCCAGCTGACCAGAACCCATCGATTATACAGGACAGTCCTAGATGATCTCTGCTCCCCTATTGGAAACTAGAAACTAGCTAAATCCAAGACCAGGCCTAACCATCTTCTACAACTCGCCTTCAGGCAAAGACTGCTCCAGCTCAGCACAGCAAATAATACTTTAGGCATATCAAATTGATACTTCCCCAGATCCAAAGTTACAAACGCCTAACCACAATCTTACCCCAAAACACCAAGGTCAGGGTCTGTCACAGAAGAGCAATACCACACCCAGCTCTTCTCGGTAACCAATTTCTATTCTAGTTATATCTTTCCATTGCTATGACAGAACACTCTGACCAAAAACAACAAACTTGGGGAGGAAAAGGGTTTTTTTTTTTTTTTTTTTTCTTTTTGGGGAGGAAAGGGCTTATTGGGCTTATATTTTACAGTCCATCATCCAGGGAATAAGACAGGAACTCAAGGAGGTAGGAGTTGAAGCAGAGGCCATGGAGGTATGCTGCCCAGTGGCTTGCTCCCCTGGCTCATGCCCAGCCCCCCAGCCCACCTTCTTATAAAGTACACAAAAACCTGCCCAAGCGGTGGTAACACTCCTTTGTGGGCCGGCCCACATCCACAACTTACTTTACATGCAAAGACAATACTCCAGCAGATGTGGGCCACAGGCCAATCCAATGGAGCCAATTCCCCACCCAACAAGTAGGCCTCCTCAATCCAGGTGTGTCAACGTTGACACTAAAACACGCCTGGATCCAGCACAGTGCCAACCTAAGCAACACATCTGCACTGCAACATCTACACTTAATGCTCAAAGAACACGGAAGAAAAAGGGAAAGACAGGGAACAAAGAGCAGGGCCGAGAAGGACGAGACACCATGCTAGCTGGATGATGAACTCTGCATTCTAGACATAATCAAGAATCTGTCCAACGAAAATCTCCAAACCAGTAACTGTAGTCGTAATGTGATTTTTCCTTTTCTTTTTTTTATTTTTTTTCTATTTTTGTCACTTTTGAGACAGGGGAGTTTCCCTGTAGCACCCCAGCTGTCCTGGAACATCACGATCTGTAGACTAGGTTGACCTTAAACTCACAAAGATCCTCCTGCGTCTGTCTCTGCTAGGATTAAGGTGGTGTGCCAAGATAGCCTTGGCTAATGTGATTAGTTCCTTAAAATGTGACAAAAATATAAAGAAAATTTAAAAAAAAAAAAAAAAAAAAAAATTCTTTTTTTATTTTTTATTGTATTTTTGTATGTGTATGAGTGTACTGTCTGCATGCAGGTCCATGCACGTCCTGTCTGGCAATGGCCGCAGAGGTAGAAGAGAGGGTTCCTTCACCCCAGTCTCGCAGATTCCGCTGGAACTGGAGTTCTCCTGGACTGGAGTTACAGATGGTTACTTAGGCCCGCCATGTGGAGTGCTGGGAGTACTGAAACCCAGGTCCTCTGTCAAAGAGCAAGTCGGATGCTACTTTTAAATACAGCTAGGCTAATAAATCTCTCCAGCCCCGCCCAGATGGGAAATATTTCTGGGGGTTTCCCCTCAAGATGAAGCATCACAGCAAAACCAATGGATGTGCTGAGGGAAGTTAAAAATCAGTTTTCTTCAGGACTAGAGCCCCTGGGAGGTTTATTCTAAATCCCGCCCAATGGGGTAAGAATAAATAATGTAGAAAGGGGAACAAAAAAAAAAAAAAAACAAAACTAAATTTAAGTTAAGCTTCTTTTTGTTCATGTAACTGCAATGTTGGCATAGTATTATTACAAAGCTTGGTCAAAAAGCCCATGTTTAGATGGGAAGGACTAATTAGACAACTGTATAAGTGAAAAAGAATTTAGAAGTCATAGAAGGGGAACCAAGGTGTGTCAGAATAAATACATCTTCTGCAAGTTTGTAGGAAACATGATTTAGGGAATATAAGAAAACCAACCAGACAAAAAAGAACCTTATTGGATTTTACACAATGTTGGTACTTACTTTCTTTTTTTTGGCTAATGAGCAGTTGATTTGCTTCAAAGAAATATTGCATCTGTTTCCTCTCTGAAGATAAGTATACGGCACTAAATGAAATAGTCTTAGGAGTAATCAAGCTAAGAAAATATGAACATTTTTGTCAAAGATTCATCAAGTTAGTGTGGCTGCCAGCTAATGAGACAAGATGTAAAACCATGGATTTTTCAGCGTCCTCTAAACAAAGCATGGTGTTATCACAGTAATTATGTACATGCATTCCTGAGGGAGCAGGACATTAAGAGGAGTGTGCTTTGATTTGTAATAACCATTCACGATCTACTTGGACCTTTGCTCATAAAGTTTATGTATGCTGCTATCACGCAATTTTTCTAATTTTCTCAAACCAAGTCATATTTCTTCTTGGGGCCATTAGCTCTTGGCTAATCAGTGTACTGATTGGATGTGATTGTTTTGTCTTTTCTTTCTGTGAGAACTAATTGATTAATTGGTAGCATGATCTATTATGTCTTATTTTTCTAACTCGTCTTAGAAGAAAACTTTACCAAATCTTGAGGCATTGGGCTTATATAATTTAATACATTTATAGACATGGTGTTTACTGCCTTAATTATATTAACTCACTCACAAAGCTCTGTTTATGAGACATGCTTGAAAAAGCAATATAGCATCTAGTATAGCAAAACTTAGGCAGCTACAGCTATCATTAAACATTAATGTACAAGAGTAGATTTAAATAACAGAAAATTTAAAAAAAACACAGAGAAAAAGAACATGTAGCAATGAAGGCTGGAAATTAAAGTTAAATCTAAAAATTAATTAATGTAGGATGGCTATAGAATCTCTCCTCTCTTATTCTAATGGAATTTGTGTGTGCACACATGCATGCATGCGTGTGTGTGTGTGTGTGTGTGTGTGTGTCTGTGTCTGAGTCTCTGTCTCTGTGTGTGCAGGTATATGTCTGTTATATGTGCGTTTGGAGGTCAGATGTCAACTTCTGGTGGTGCTTCTCATGATGCTTTGCACCTTGCATATTTACGAGGGGAGAGAGAGAGAGGAGAGAGAGAGAGAGAGAGAGAGAGAGACTCACTGGCCTAGAATTTCTGGGTTCAGGAATGGCCAGCCAGACTCAAAGACCCTCTTTTCTCTGTCTCTCTAATGCTAAGATTACAAGTTTGCTACCATACCCAGATTTTAAGTTTTTTTTTTTTTTTTTTTTTTTTTTTTT
>VZQC01008694.1:1388962-1431043 GCA_009823505.1 Rhizomys pruinosus | reverse complement strand
CCATCTCTACCCCCTTTTTTTTTGGTTTTTTGAGACAGGTTCTCCCTGTACCCCCAGCTGGGCCTGCAACTGGCTCTGTAGACCAGGCTGGCCTTGAATTCACAAAGATCCACCTGCCTCTGCCTTTTGAGTGCTAGGATTAAAGGTGTGTGCCACCACGCCTGGGAAGCCCTTTTTCTATTTTTAATAAATTCCCAACTCAGCTCCATACTGGTTTATCCTGAAATTCTTTTCTGTACCAAAGCCAAGGATCCAGTTTTACTTAAGTCCCTCCAAGATTAAAGGAATTCTTTAGGCTGCTGTGGGTGCCAGCCTGGAGCAGTGATCCTATCCCTGCCACCACAAGGAGAAACAAAACAGCTGTAGTATGAGTTTGAATGAACAAATGACAAACCCAGGCTTCCAGAAGTGTGCTAGGACATTCCAACAATGGTCAAGGTGGGAGTGACCAGGCAATCACCACTCATTCCTATTCATTTTGGGCTCATTGGGTAGCTCTGTATCTGGAAACCTGAGAAGTGAAATCCCCAAGAAATGGCTGATTCTCCTGTCTCAGGTTCTTGTCTGTTCTCCTTCCACGAATGGAATTGACAAGCAGTTATTTGCCATACCAGAATAACAGTTGAAATGGGAAAGTAAAAACTTGAACGAGGTCTGGTGTGGGTGTTATAGGCCTTTAATTCCACCACTTTTGAGGTAGAGGCAGGCAGATCTCTGAGTTCAAGGCCAGCCTGCTCTACATAGACAGTTCTAGGCCTGCAAGAGCTACAAACTGAGACCTCTGTCTAAGAAAAAAAAAGGGGGGTTGGGGGTGGGTGTGGGGTGCGTGTAGTAGATGGCTCAGTGGTTAACAGCAATAGTTGTTCTTGCAAAGAATCTGAGTTCAGTTCCTAGTACCCACATGCCTACATGGAGGCTAACAACCATCCACAACTCCAGTTCCAGGGGTCCAAAACTGTCAGATTTGCCTCCGGGCATATACACACGGTGCACTTACACACACATTCAGGCAAAATACTCACACATAAAATAAAAATAACTAAAAATTTAAAAATCCCCACAAAAGCCAAAAAAATACTCCAAGTCCCAAGAAACACACACACACACACACACAACACACACACACAGACACACAGACACAGACACACACACACAGATATACATACATACCCAGGCACAGACACTCACAGAGATACACACACACACAAACACACACACAGACACACACAGACACAGAGACTCAGAGACACACACACAGACAGACACACAGTCACAGACACAGACAGATACACATACACACATAGACACAGACACACACAGAGATACACAGACACAGACGCACACAGACACAGACAGACACACACAGACACACACACGGACAGACACACACACACACAGAAACACACAGACAGACACACAAAGCCAAAACAAAAACAAGCAAGCGAACAAAGAATAGAAAAGTGAAAAATCTGAGGCCCTCAGTGGCAGCAGGGTGCCAACCAAGGGAACTTGCAGGGAGCTTACAGCTCTGTGCTTTTGTCAAGCTTTAGGGTGCCAGCTGAGAGACTGTCAGCAGGTGTTACAGCTTGAAGGCTCTAAGAGGGCTTCAGGGTACCAATCGAGAAGAGTCCCTCGAAAAGCATGTCTGTATAAAGCAGGCCAGTGCAGAGGGGAGCAGGGGAGCAGTCTTCCATCTCCAGCAGGTCTCTGCAGCTGCAGGTTCAGTCCAAGACTCTGGAGTAGGATGGAGCTTAGCGACGTCTCGAGGAGGGATGTGGGGAATGTCTTATGATATAGGGAGAAGAAATGCTTCTCCATACTCAGCAATACGACTCCGAATTCCTCACTTCTTCTCCTCTCTTCATCTCCTTTCCTCTATCCCTTCTCCTTCTCCTTCTCCTTCTCTCTTTTTTTTTTTTTCCGGACTTTTTGAGGCAGGTTCTTCTGTGGCCCCAGATGGCTGGAATTCCTATGTAGACTGTGATGGCCTTGAACTCACAGAGATTGCCTGGCTCTGCCTCCCTAGTAGCAAGTCTTTTTTTAAATATATTTTTTAAAATTTTTATTTATTTCGGTATGTGTATGAATGTACTGTCTGCATGCAAGTTGTTGCACCCATGTCGTGCAATGCCGAGGAGGTCAGAAGCGGGCGTCAGATTCCCCTGGAACTGGGTTCTCCTTGGATATTGGAGGTTTCAGACGGTTCTTGGCTGCCAATGTGGTGCTGGGGATTGAAACCTGGTCTCTGTTAAGAGCGGTAGTGCGCTCTTAATCGTGTAGGCCATCTCTCCAGACCTGCAAGTCTTTTTTTTAAAAAACATTTTAGTCATTACTTTAATTTATTTTTTAATTTATTTTTTGGTCTTTTTGAGACAGGGTTCCCCTATAGCCCCAGCTGGCCTGGGACTTGCTATATTGTTGGCAGCCTACCACACAATGTGTGCTGTACCACGCCCTAAGTGTGGCGCCGACTTCCTGAGTGTTAGAACAACTACAAGCCGTTTTCCGCCGTTGCCTTTGCATTGGGCAAACTGCGCTCCCGGGCCCGCGTTCTCTGGCCCGCGCCTTGGGCATGCATAATGAGGCATCGACGGTGCACCAATCCAGGGCATACCCAAACCCTCTGGACTGCTATATAAAGGTGTTCTGCCCCATTTCGGGGTCCTTCTCACAAAAGAGCTGTGACAATAAAATACTCTCAGAAAAATCCTGTTGTCCCGTAAGTTCTTGCCAGCGAGACTATCACAGCGCGCGGGGACAAGTTTGCCGAAGACCCGGGAACCTGACTTGTCGCTGGCGCCAGAGAGGACCTTCACTTGTTGAAGAGGGTTCAGACTGTGGCCAGGTAAGTTAAGTTAAGTTCTGAGAGTATGCTTTTCTCTGACGATCTAGAGGGATTGGAAGCTTGCCTAATTATTTTATTGGCTGTTGTAATTGCGTCAAACTGTAAAAGAAGAATTAGGGAAGGACAACAAGCCTTGGGACCTTCAGGAAAGCATTTCAGAAACAGAACGGAGTGAAAGATTAGATGCGCATTCAAAGAAAAAAAGAGGATGCTAGCGAATTATTAATAAAGGTACCTTAAACCCATTTAGAGACCTACAAGCCTGACATTAAATGATTCAGATTCTAATAAAATTACCGCTATCTGAGAGGAGGAATTAGAGGAGGAAGTAGCCCGGTACAAAAATGAACCTTTTCACCCCACGCTCTGCGGAAGGACAGGTTAAACTGAAAGTAAATGGTGGCCTCATAACTCTCCCGCTTCCCTGCCTTTCGCCCCCCGCCTTATGTGCCTAAAAAATGCTCACCTCCTTTTGCTCGCCGAGGGCGACATGCCATGAGGCAAATGTTCCCAGTCATAGAAAACGCTGATGGTGAGCGCGGTCATCAGCCCGTAGAACATAAGCAAGTTAAAGAATTAGCAGAGCAGTCCGCGCCTATGGAGTTAATGTAATTTACTGTGTCTCAAGTAGAGCGATTAGCCAGCACTGCCTTGACACCCACAGACTGGCAATATGTTGCTAAGGCTTCCCTCTCACCATGGGACAATATCTAAAATGGAAGGCGTTTTGGCATGATGCCTGTCAGGTGCAAGCCGCTCTAATGCTACATGGAGGCGAGGCAGCCCGATGGACATTGACATGCTTACTGGCAGGGAGAAACATGCTGCTGATCAGACCGGTTTCCCGCTTGCAGTCTATGGTCAAATATCAACTGCAGCCCCAAGAGCGTGGAAGGCGTTAACAAATAAAGGGGAAGTCTCAGACAATTTAACAAAGATATCCAGGGCCCGAGTGAGCCCTCTCTGATTTTGTTGCTAGGCTCCAGAAGCTGCAGGGAAAATTTGGGGACAGGAACAGATCATTTAGTAAATCAATCCAACTTTGGTGGCTTGAGTACAAAAGTTTTTTAATGGAGTTAACTAAAAATGTCATTGTCTATGCGAACTGTCTGTGTGAACTGTTCTTCATATGTTTTCTGATTTTTTTTCGCCTCAGCTCAGCAGTTAAGAGTGCTCAGAGGGGGCTGGAGAGATGGCCTAGTGGTTAAGAGCACCGACTGCTCTTGCAGAGGACCCGGGTTCGATCCCCAGCACCCACATGGCGGCTGAGAACAGTCTGTAACTCCAATTCCAGGAGAACTCCAGTTCCAGGGGAATCCAACGCCCTCTTCTGACCTCCACGGCACAGGTGCACAAACCTACATGCAGACAGTACATTCATACACATGCAAACTTTAAAAAAAGAAAAAAAAAGAAAAAAAAAAAAAAGAGTGCTCAGAGGACCTGGATACAGCTCCCAGCATCCATGTCAGCAACTGACAACTACCTGTAACTCTAACTCTAGGGTAGCTGATGCTCTCTTCTGGCCTCTGTGGCCGCCTGCATACACATGGCAGACATACACACACATGCACATAAATAAAAATAAATTTAAGAGACTGGAGAGATGGCTCAGCAATTATCAGCACTAGCTTCTCCTACAGAGAACCTGGATTTCCAGCACCCAAATGGCATCTGTCTGTAACTCCAGTTCCAAGAAATCTGATGCCCTCTTCTGACCTCTACAGGCATTGCATGACATGGATGCACTTACATACATACAGATAATACATTCATACACAAAAAAATTAAAACAAAATTCAAAAATGAATTAATTAATTAAAAAATAGACTCTCAAAGAATAAAGCACATCTAGGGACTTGCTTATAGGCTTCTCAAATAATGGTCACACTTCATTGTCCTTTTTATTTATTTATTTATTTACTTATTTATTTATTTATTTTACTTTATGTATATGAGTGTATTGCCTGCGTGTATGTAAGTGCACCTGTGCCATGCAGTGCAATGGAGGACAGAAGAAGGCATCAGATCCCCTGGAACTGTAGTTACAGACAATTTTTAGCTGCCATATGGGTGCTGGGAACAGAACCCGGGTCTTCTGCAAGAGCAGCCAGTGCTCTTAACCACTGAGCCATCTCTGCAGCGCCACACTTCATTGTCTGTACAACACTCATACATAGCATTTTGATGATTTTTGACATTGTTGTCTTCAAAGGGTTGCTAAGTAATACAAATGAATATATAAAAGTAATATAAAAATGAATATATAGGGCTGGAGGGATGGCCTAGCGGTTAAGAGCGCCGACCGCTCTTGCAGAGGACCCGGGTTCGATCCCCAGCACCCACATGGCGGCTGAGAACCGTCTGTAACTCCAATTCCAGGAGAACTCCAGTTCCAGGGGAATCCGAGACCCTCTTCTGAACTCCAAGGCATTGCAGGACTCGGGTGCACAGACCTACATGCAGACAGTACATTCGTACACATACAGAAATAAAAAATAAAAAATAAAAAAAAATTTAAAAAAAAAAAAAATGAATATATAAAAGTAATATAAAATGAATATATAAAAGTAATATAAACAGGGTAGTTCCTGAGGTTTGTGACAGAATTAAATATGTTAAGATAAAATTAGAGATCACAAGGATGCAAGAGGTTATGATATTTTCCTTTTTTTTGTTTTTGATCTTTTTGAGACAAGGTCTCCCTTTAGTCCCAGCTGCCTGAAGCTCACTATGTAGACCAGGCTGGCCTTAAACTCACAGAGATCCACCTGCCTCTGCTTCCCGAATGCTGGGATTAAAGGCATGCACCTCCACACTCAGCACAATATTTTCATTGTAAACAAAGTAAATAGTCTTGTTTGTAAGATTTCTAGAAAATGAGTGAGAAATTACTCCCTTCCAGAGTTACATACAGTGAGATCTTGAGCCTGGTTAGTTGCTATTTTAACATAAAATAATTATATATAGCCAGGTGTGGTGGCCCACACCTTTAATCCTAGCACTCAGGAGGCAGAGGGAAGCGGATGTCTGTGAGTTGAAGGCCAGCCTGGTCTACATAGTGAGCTAGGACTTAAAGGGAGAACCTGTCTCAAAAAACACCAAAAAATAAATTAATTGATTAATTAATAATTATATATAAAAGAAATATTATTGGGCGCTGGAAAAATGGCTCAGACTTTAAGAATCTAAACCACTCTTCCAGAAGATACAAGTTCTATTCCCAGCACACATATCAGGTGGCTCACAACCTTGGGCATGGATGTACATGTGCGCATAACCACCCCCCCACCCCAACACACACACACACACACACACACACAACTTTTTTATTTTAAGGGATTCACAATATAAGAACACAGTTGTTTTCAGATCACATTGATGTTACTCAGTTTGCTATACAATTAGGTAATTGGTGCTAGCATCCACAGATGAGTGATACCGTTCGTCATTTGTTTTTCTGGGACTGTGTTACTTCACTCAGCATGATGTCTTCTAGCTCCAGCCATTTACGTGCAAAGCTCATGGTGTCATCTTTCTTTACTGCTGCATAGAACTCCATTATGTAGATGTACCATATTTTCTCTATCCACTCGTCAGTTGAGGAGCATTTGGGTTGGTTCCAGCTCCTTGCTATTGTGAAGAGAGCTGAAATAAACATGGCTGTGCATGTATCTCTGTGGTAAGATGAGTCTTGTGGGTACATACCCAGGAGTGGTATGGCTGGGTCGGGTGGAAAGTTCGTTCCAAGTCTTCCAAGGGTTCTCCACACTGCTTTCCATAGTGGCTGTACAAGTTTACATTCCCACAGCAGTGGATGAGAGTTCCCCTTTCCCCACAACCTCTCCAGCACTTGGTATCATTTGTTTTCTTGATCCTAGCAGTCTTATTGGAGTAAGATGATGTCTTAAAGTGGTTTTGATTTGCATTTCCTTAATTATTAATGATGTTGAACACTTTTTAAGATGTTTCTCAGCCATCTCTAATTCCTCACTTGTGAAGTCTCTGTTCAGCTCTTTGCTCCATCTTCTGAGTAGGTCATTTGTTTTCTTTCTTCTTTGTGTTTTGAGTAGTTTATATATTCTGGAAATCAATGCTTTGTCAGATGTTTTTGCAGTGAAGGTTTCCTCCCACTCTGTGGGATTTCTCTTCACTTCTTTGATTGTTTCTTTTGATGTACAGAAGCTTTTGAGTTTAATGAGGTACCATTTGTCAATTGTTGACCTTAATTCTTGTGCAGCTGCTGTCTGATTTAGGAAATCTTTTACTATGCCTATGTCTTGTAGTCTGCTGCCAACTTTTTCTTCTATCGCCTTCAGAGTTTGGGGTTTCACGTTGAAGTCTTTGATCCATCTGGAGTTGACTTTTGTACAGGGTGAGAGGTAGGGGTTTAATTTCATTCTTCTACAAGTGGTGATCCAGTTTTGCCAACACCACTTGCTGAAGATGCTGTCTTTATTCATCCATTGTGTATTCTTGGAACCCTTGTCAAATATGAGGTGGCTAAAAGTAAGCATGTGCGCAAGTTTGGATTTTTATTCGGTTTGTTCCATTAGTCTAAGGGTCTGTTTTGTGCCAGTACCAGGCTATTTTTATGACTAGAGCCCGGAGTATAGTTTGAAATCTGTATAGAGATCCCCCTGTGTTTGTGTCTTTTCACTCAGGGTTTCTTTTTAGCTAATTCCAGGGTCCTTTTGTTTTTCCAAATGAAATTAAGGAATTTTTTCCAAGCCTGTGAAGAACTCCTTGGGGATTTTAATTGGGATGGCATTAAATCTTATACAAGAGTTTTGGTAAATGGACAGTTTCACTATATTAATTTTCCCAATCCATGAGCATAGAGTTTTTTTTTTTTTTTTTTTTTTTTTTTTTTTTTTTTTTTTTTTTTTTTTTTTTTTTTTTTTTTTTTTTTTTTTTTTTTTTTTTTTTTTTTGGTTAGGTTTGTTCCTGTATTTTATTGTTTTTGAGGCTATTGTGAGTGGAAGGTCCCCTTATATTCTTTTTCATTTGCTTGTTGTTGGTGGAAAGAAAGGCTACTGATTTTTCTAGGTTAGAAANTTTTACAGATTTCTGCTGTGAAACTATCTGGCCTGGCTTTCTTAGTTGGGAGGTTTCTTATTACATCTTCCACTTTCTTTTTTTTTTTTCATATTATTATTGTTCTGTTTAAAGCTGGGATCTCTTTCTTGGTTGAGCTCTGGTGATTCCCAGATTTTCAGGTCGTCAATCCATTTCTTCTAGGTTTCGAAATTGGTAGAGTATAGGTTTTTTGAAGTATTCCGTATGATTTGTCTGGATATTTTATTGTCTGTTGTTGATATTTCCCCTTTTCATCATGGATTGTATTTGATTTGGAGTTGTTTTTTTTTTTTTTTTTTTTTTTTTTTTTTTTTCTTTTTTCCTTCTTCTTTTGGTTACCTGGGCTCGAGTGTCCTATCTTGTTTATTCTTCAAAAGAACCCAACTTTTGGATTCATTGATTTTTTTTTTTTGGTATTGTTTTCTTTGTTATATTTCATTGAATTTCTGCTCTGGTTTTAGTTATTTCTTCCGTCTGTTGCATTTAGGGTTCATTCTGTTGTTGCCTCTTCACACCTCTCAAGTGCTTTAGCTGCAGTGTTATATCATTCACTTGTGTCTTTCTGTTTTTCTAATTTTTGTGTTTCTTTTTGTTTTTCTTTGCCTTATTTCCCTAGAAAAGGGTCTTTTTTCTTTCTTTTTTTTTTTGTGTTTGTTTTTGTTTTTTGTCTTTTGAGAACAGGTCTCCCTGTAGCCCAGCTGTCCTGGAACTCACTCCTGTAGACCAGGCTAGGCCTTGAAACTCACAAAGATCCACCATGCCTCTGCCCCCGAGTGCTAGGATTAACGGCATTCACCACCACCAGCCTGGCAAGTGTTTCAAGCACTATATTGCAGAGGACTGGTGACAGGGGGCAGGCCTTCCTTGATTTCCTGCCTTAAAGGTAATGCTTCTGTCGTTTCCCCCTTTAGGATGATATGGCGTGTGTTTCCTGATATGGCTTTGATTACATTGCGGACTGATCCCCTCACATCCAATTCCCTCTAGGACTTCAAGCATGAAGGGATGATTTGGAGTTGTTCCTTCTTTCTTTGGTTAACTGGGCTAGCGGTCTTCTCTCTTGTTTCTTCTTCCAAAGAAACCAACTTTTGGATTCATTGATTTTTTTTGTATTGTTTTCTTTGTTTCTTATTTCATTGATTTCTGCTCTGGTTTTCGTTATTTATTCCTGTCTGTTGCTTTTAGGCCACCCAGGGCTATAAACTTACCTCTTCGGACTACTTTTAAAGTATCCATAGGTTTCGTGTGTTGTATTATCATTGTCATCAGTTCCAGGAATGCTTTCTATTTCTTTCTTTATCTCTCCTTGACCCATTCATTATTCAAGAGTGTATGTTTAGTCTCCATGTGTTATTGTAGATAGTAGGGCTTATCCTGGTGTTGATATTGCGCTTTATTGGACTGTGGTCTGATAGAATGATGAAAATTATTTCAATCTTTTTGTATTTGTGGAGTTTTCTTCTGTATCCCCAATATGTGGTCGATTTTTGAGAGAAGGTTCAATTGGGTCGCTGAGTAGAAAGTGTATTCCTATGTATTAGGGTGGAATATTCAGTAGGATGTCTGTGAGGTCCATTTGATGATCATATCGTTCAGTTCAGATGTCTCTGTTATTCTTTGTCTTTTTGGACCCTGTCTCAAAGAGTTCAGTGGGGTATTTAAGGAAGTCCCCTACTATGAGTGTACTGGGGTTAATCTGTGCCTTGTGGTCCTGGAGAATTGTCTTTATAAAGTTTGGTGCACCAGAGTTTGGTGCATATACATTCATAATTGTGAAATCTTCTTGGTGAATTGTTCCTTTGATAAAAATGTAATGGCCTTCTTTGTCTCTTCTGATTTCTTTTACTTTGAAGTCTATTTTGTCTGATGTTAAAATAGCAACACCGGCTTTCTTTTTGGTACCATTTGCTTGGAATATTTTTTCCATCCTTTCACTTTAAGGTGGTGCCTGTCCTTGAAGTAAGATGTGTTTCTTGTAGGCAGCATATCGATGGGTTCTGTTTCCTGATCCAATCTCCCAGTCTATGTCTTTTGATTGGGGAGTTTAGTCCATTAATATTTAAGGTTATGACTGATAGTTTTGTGTTGCTTCCTTTCACCTTATTGTCCACTTGCGGTTTTGGTTTAAGTTTCTACTTCTGCAGTTATGCTTTTATTTATTTCTCTTTCTAGGTGCCTGGGGATGGTTGCTCCTTTCCTCTGTCCTTTGAATTGCTTCAAGTATTCTCTGAAGGGTTGGTTTTCCAGACATGTATTCTTTCATCTTGTTTATGTCATAGAAGATTTTTCTCTCTCCTTCAACTATAATCGACACTTTTTCTGGGTATAGTAACCTGGGTTGTCATCTATACTCCTTTAACACTGGGAATACTTTGCTCCAGATTCTTCTTGCTTTCATAGTTTGCACTGAGAAGTCAGTTGTAATTCTGATAGATTTACCCTTATAGGTCACTTGTTGTTTTTCTCTTGTGGCTTTAAGAATTTTGTCTTTGGCTGGGTTGGTTTTGGTTCGCAACATCCATATTAGGCAGCTCTCAACCATCTGGAACTCCAGTTCCAGGGATTTCAACACACTATTCTGGCCTCCAGGGGCATCAGGCATACCCATGGTGCAGAAATTCACAAATACCCGTAAAAATAATAAATAAATTTGAAAAAAGATGTGGTGTGGCACTTGCCTGTGATCTCAACACTCAGGAAATGGGATCAAGCCATCTTAACTATGCCACCCTTGGCATAGTTCATTCAAGACCAACCTAGGATATAGGAAACTGTTCTAGTTTGTCCTCAATTGCTGTTGACAAAACAATCTGACCAAAACCAACTTGGGGAAGGAAAGGGTTTATTCACCTTCCCAGGTCACAGTTCATCACTGAGGGAGCCCAAGGTAGAAACTCAGGGCAGGGAGGTGAAGCACAGGCCATGGAGGAACGATGCTTACTGGCTTGCTCCCCCGGCCCATGCCCTGCCTGCTTTCTTATACAATACAGAACAACTTGCCCAGGGGTGGCACCACATACAGTGGGCTGGGCCCTCCCCCTTCATGCAACAGTCAAGGAAATACCCCATAGACATGGCCACAGACCAGCCCCATGGGGGCAATTCCCCAACTGAGGCTCTCTCAACCCAAGTGTGTCAAGTTGACACGAAAGCTGTCCAGCACAGAGACCCTGCCTTTAAAAAAATTAGTTGAAGCCAGGCATGGTGGCTCATGCCTTTAATCCCAGAATTCCAGAGTCAGATGCAGGTGGATCTCTTTGAATTCAAGGCCAGCCCAGTCTACATAGCAAGTGCTAGGCCACCTGAGGATACAGGGAAACCATGTCTCAAAGAAAGAAAGAAAGAAAGAAAGAAAGAAAGAAAGAAAGAAAGAAAGAAAGAAAGAAAGAAAGAAAGAAAGAAAGAAAGAACGAAAGAAAAGGAAAGAAGGAAAGAAGATAAGAACAGAAAAATAAATAAAGAAAGAAAGAACGAGAGAGAAAGAAGAAAGAGAAAAAGAAAGAAAGAAAAGAAAGAAAAGAAAGAAAGAAAGGGAACGAAAGAAAGAGAGAGATAACGAAGAAGAGAGAGAATAGAAGAGAAAAAAGAAAGAAAGAAAAAAGAAAGAAGAAAAGGACGAAAGAAAGAAGAAAGAAAAGCAAAGGAAAAGGAAAGAAACGATGAACGATAAAGAAAAGAAAGATAAAAAGAAGAGAAGAAAAAGAAATAGAAAAGAAAATAAGAAGAAAAGAAAGAAAAGAAAAAGAAAGAAGAAAGAAAGAAAACAAAGAAAGAAAGAAAGAAAAAAACGAAAAAAACTGAGCACGTCAGGATGATGGCGACATGCCTTTAATCCAGCATTCCCAGAGCAGGCACGTTTATCTCTGTGAGTCAAGGCACAGTCTAAAAGTGAGTTCCAGAAGCCGCAAAAGCATACAGGGGAGAGTCCGTCTCAAAAAAGACAAAAAAAAAAAAAAAAAAAAAGATAGCAATAAGGTCATATTTTCCAAGACAAAAAAAAAAGATAGCAATAAGGTCATATTTTCCTATCAAAACCAAAGATGAAATTTTAGAAAGGTAATAAACTATGATAAATACCATAGAGAAATCTAAGAGAAATGAAAACAGAAAAAAAATCCACTGTGCCTTGGTAATTTAGAAAGCCAAAATAGTCTTCGATTACCAGTTTGAGGAACAGAACAGGGCCTGAGGGAACTGCAGAGTCAAAAGAGAAGAACAAGGAGTGACTGTCCACTCCGAACAGGGAGGTCATTCCTAAACAGGAAATAGTGAAAGGATCAGAAAGAGAAAAAGTTGCTACCAGCCATTAAGGGAAAGCTATTTACTTTGAGTCAAGAGAAAGGAATTCCCCCTGACCTGGGTGTAGACCTAGCCTTCCAAGCGACACGAAACATAAGACAGACTCTCCAGTTGGCCTGGTCCACACCTGGCTAAAGGGCTGTCCCTCAGGGAGGCAGATTTACCGTATCTCTTTAATGAGATAATGTAGTCTTCCTTCCCAGAATTCCTTGCTGTCCAGGCAGCTTTGTTAAGTCTCATGGCTTTTCTGCGTGACTCAAAAGAACATGACCTTTCTTCTTTCTATCTCTCTAAGTATGACCCTCTCCTCCCCTCCCCGGCAGCCCTCCATGTGTGTTGTGGGACACTGCCTCTCAAGTTGTACTTTTTGTTGTTTGAGGAAAGAGTCTCACTCTGCTATCTAGGCTGTCCTGGAATTTGCTGTGTAGCCCAGGAGGGCAGGCCTCCTGTGTCTTTTTGTAACCGATTTATTTCACTTAACATGATAACCTCTAGTTACAATAGTTTCCTGAAAATCAAACAATAAGAGTCAGGCTTGCTGGCAGCAGGGCCCTTGGGGTGATGCAGGTCAATCAGATCAGTGCAGGTGGAGGGTTAGTTACAGCTGTCTTCGTAGCTGATACAGATCCTGCCTGGGCTGTGCCAGCAGACCCCACAGAAGCTTGCCATAGGAGGGGTGCTCATGCCAGCAGTCTTGCCCATGCTGGGCAGGTTGCACAGGGCTCTCTGTATCTACCAAAGGCTGGGACCATAAGCACTGCAATATCCTTACTGAGCCAGCTAGCCCATAGCCTATGTCAGAAAAAGGGGCGGTCTGGCAGGTCTGGGACAGGAGTATGTGTTCTTTCTGTGTTTGGCTCGTTTCAATCAGCATATGGTTGCTGTTTGCAGTGCTGGAGGTTGAAGCCAGGGATTCACACGCAGTAGACAAGTACACTACCACTAAACCACATGCCAGCCCAGCCCCATGTGCTTCTGTTTCTCTCTTGCACTAAGTACTATTCCAATGCATGAACACATCAGAATATTTATACACTAATGAGCATTTGGGTTATTTACAGTTTGGTATAACTTTGAATAAAGCTACTGCAAATGTTTATATTCAAATCTTCTTAGTGACCATATGTTTTCATTTCTGTTGAATGAACACCTAGAAATAGAAATGCTTGTTCACCCCTGTCTCGAAAAGACCAAAAAAGAAATGCTTGTTCACATACTAAGTATATATTAACCCTTTACAGAAAACCAGCTAAGACTGGCAAGGTGGTGCACGCCTTTAATCCCAGCACTCAGGAGGCAGAGGCAGGTGTATCTCTGTGAGTTCAAGGCCAGCCTACGTAGCAAGCTCAAGCCCAGCTGGGGCTACAGAAAACCCGTCTTAAAAAGACAAAAAATAGGTCGGGCGTGGTGGCGCACGCCTTTAATCCTAGCACTTGGGAGGCAGAGGCAGGCGGATCTCTGTGAGTTCAAGGCCAGCCTGGTCTACATAGTGAGTTCCAGGACAGCTGGGACTGCAGGGAGACCCTGTCTCAAAAAGACAAAAAAAAAAAAAAAAAAAAGACAAAAAATAAATAAATAAAAATAGATTTTAAAAGGGTTAGGGCTGTAGAGATGACTCAGTGGTTAAGAGCACTGGCTGCTCTTGCAGAGGACCTGAGTTTGATTCCCAACACCTACATGGTGGTTTATAACCAGGGGATCTGATGCCCTCTTCTGACCTCTGTGGGCACTACACCACACATGTGCACTCACAAGCATGCAGGCAGTACACTCATACACATAAAAAAAAATAATAAAACAATATTTAAAAATAAATGATACAAATAATGAAAGTATTTTCTTTTTTATTTTTTATTTATTATTTTTATGTGTATGAGTGTACTATCTGCATGTAGGTTGGTGCACCCGTGTCGTGCAATGCCTCATAGATCAGAAGAGGGCAGGGTGTCAGAATCCCCTGGAACTGGAGTTAAAGACAGTTCTTAGCCACCATGTGGGTGCTGGGAATTGAACCCGGGTCCTCTGCAAGAACAGCTGGCGCTCCCAACCGCTAAGCCATCTCTCCAGCCCGAAAGTATTTTCTTTTTATCACTAGTTTCACATTTCATCATTGCTATAGTTTGGACTTAACTGCCCCCCAAAGGTTCACTGTAGAAGGCCCCAGGTTAGCACCATTAGGAGAAAAAATCCAGTGACAAGGTAAGTCCTGGGGCTGGAGTGATGGCCTAGCGGTTAAGAGCACCGACTGCTCTTGCAGAGGACCCGGGTTTGATCCCCAGCACCCATATGTCAGCCGAGAACCATCTTTAACTCCAGTTCCAGGGGAATCCGACCTCTGCAGCATTGCACAACATGGGTGCACAATCCTACATGCAGACAGTACATTCATACACATACAAAAATAAATAAAATGTAAAAAAAAAAAAGTTAAGTCCTTTAAAAAAAGTTAAAAAGTTAAAAAAAATAAAAATTTTAAAATTAAAAAAAAAATTAAAAAGTTAAGTCCTTGAGGGGAATGTTAGAACTCTGGCTCCTTCCTGTCTGTTTGTCTCCCATCCCCCAATCAGACTATTCTGCCATGTCCCCTGCCACAAAGTACTGTGTCAAAACAAGCCCAAAGCAATAAAGCCAAGCAACCACGAATGAAAAGCCCTGAAATCATAGCCAAAATAATCTTTTTCTTCTTTTAAGTTGATTACCTCACGTATTTTGTTACAGCAACAGAAAGCTGACACGGTCATGTGGCTTCATGTGGTTTTTCTCTGTTTCCTACTCTAGGTCAGTTTAATCTTGAAGTTTACTGACTTCATTGTTTTGCAAACCCTCAGTCATCAAGTTTTAAGTTTTAATGCCCCTTCCCTTGTTCTTAGGCTACAATAACATATACTACACTGCTTGAGATTACCTCACAGGCCACTGACACAGTATAATTTTTTAGTCTTTCTTTTTCTTGTGCCTTAGCTCGAATGGCTTCTATTGTTATGTCTTCAAATTCATTGGTACTTTTTTACAGTGTCTAATATGCTGTTAATTGATCCAGTGAACTATTCATTTTCAAATACTGTAATTTTTTTTTTTAAACAGTGGTCTCCTAGCTAGCTTGGAACTTACTATGTAGACAAGACTGGCTCAAACTCACAGAGATCTGCCTTCCTCTGCCTCCTGAATATTAGGATTCAAGGCATATGCCACCACATGACACCTCGTACCTTCTTTTTTCTGAGACAAAATTTCATCATGTAGCACAGGGTAGACTCAGATTTATATCTAGCCAAGGAAAACCTTGAACTTTTGATTCTCCCAAGTGCTGGGATTATGGCACATACCACATGCCCACCCAGTGGTGCAGTGCTAGGATAGAGCTCAGGGCTTTGTGTACACCAGGCAAACACTCCACCATCTGAGCTATATCTTCTGCAGTCATCAGATCAATACTGTGTTTTCCATCTGTATATGTTCCATGTAGTGGTGTTTATTTTGTTTTGTTTTTATTTTTGAGACAGGGTCTCCCTGTAGCCCCAGCTAACCTGGAACTCTCTATGTAGATCAGTTTAAAATTGTTTTGATACAAGTAACACATGAAGACACTTACAATAGACATATGACATAATTATGAGAGATCTCAACACATGGAAACATATAAAAACACATGATGTGATTGTAGGGTGTTTTAAATGATATATGGAAATGATTGTCATAGACATATATGACATAATTACATGAAAACTAAGTACACCTAAAACATGATAATTAATAAATTTGATTGTGATGATCCGTAACTAGGCACAGCTGAAGTTATGAAGAAGTCAGTGGTTTGAAAAGGTAAGGTAACTTGTGTAATAGTGGAGTTTTGTAGGGTTTTAGATAAACTTGATAGAAAACATGAAGAGTTTGGGTTTCAGGTGATGATAGACAGTGGTTGGAGAGAAAAACCTTATTAAACTGAGGTTTACAATGCATTTTATAGGGGTGACAGCAATGGCAAGGGTGAAAGGGTCAGGCAGTTCCCCAGGCAGAGTAGAAGCTAAATCTTGGAGGATGTTGTTCCTTAGGAGACAGAAAACCTGGAAAGAAATTTGTAGTGAGTGGAAAACTTAAAACAATTTCTTTAGAGCTGGAGAGATGGCCTAGTGGTTAAGAGCGCCGACTGCTCTTGCAGAGGACCCGAGTTCGATCCCCAGCACCCACATGGTGGCCGAGAACCGTCTGAAACTCCAATTCCAGGAGAACTCCAGTTCCAGGGGAATCCGAGACCCTCTTCTGACCTCCGCGGCATTGCACGACACGGGTGCACAAACTTGCATGCAGATAGTACATTCATACATACACAGAAATAAATAAAATTAATAAAAAATAAAAAATAAAATAAAAAACAGTTTCTTTAAAGGGCAGTAAGTGGGCCAGGCATGGTGGTGCACGCCTTTAATCCCAGGCAGAGGCAGGATCTCTGTAAGTTCAAGGCCAGACTCCTCTACAGCTTACAGACTCCTCTACAGCAGGACAGCTGGGGCTACAACAGGGAAACCCTGTCTCAAAAAGACCAAATAAGGGGCTAGAGAGATGGCTCAGTGGTTAAGAGCACTGGGTGTTCTTACAGAAGACCCAGGTTCAAATCCCAGTATCCACATGGCAGCTAACAACTGTCTGTAACTCCATTTCCAGGGAATCCAACACCCTCTTCTGTCTTCCTCAGGCATTGCACGACATGGGTACACTTAAACATATGCACACATAACACTCATACACATGAAATAAAAATTTTTTAAAATAAATTTTTTTTTTTTTTGTATGTGTATGAATGTATTGTCTGCATGCAGGTCTGTGCACCCGTGTCGTGCAATGCCGCGGAGGTCAGAAGAGGGCGTTGGATTCCCCTGGAACTGGAGTTCTCCTGGAATTGGAGTTACAGACGGTTCTTAGCCGCCATGTGGGTGCTGGGGATCGAACCCGGGTCCTCTGCAAGAGCGTCGGTGCTCCCAACCGCTAGGCTATCTCTCCAGCCCCTAAAATAAATTTTTTAAAAAGACCAAATAAGCTGGGCATGGTGGAACACGCCTTTAATCCTAGCACTCTGGAGGCAGAGGTAGGCAGATCTCTGTGAGTTCAAGGCCATCTGGGTCTACAGAGTGAGTTCCAGGACAGCCAGAGCTACAGGGAGACCTTGTCTCAAAAAGACCAAAAAAAAATTTTTTTAAAGACCAAATAAAATAAAATAAAATAAAGGCCAGTAAGCAGCTGAATGAAATGAAGGTAAGAAAGAGGAGTTAAGTTTTAAGGAGCAGGGAAAAATCAAGGAAGTAGAGTTGCTGGGAGTGGAACCTAAATACTCTATAAGAGCACCAGAAAAAAAATTAAAAAATAAAATAAAAAAAAAGAGCACCAGAGCTGCATTCTGCAGTTTAGGAGTTGTGAATCGGCAGGGAAATTTGAGAGGCTAATTGGGAGGTCGTGTGAGGCAGGATTTTACAGGAAGCAGGGCTGCAGGGAAGCAGTTAGAAAAACATCAGGCACACACCTTTAATCCTAGCACTTGAGAGGCAGAAGGAGGCGGATCTTTGTGAGTTCAAGGCCAGCCTGGTCTACAGAGCGAGTTCCAGGACAGCTAGGACTACAGGGAGACCCTGTCTCAAAAAGAGAAGAAAAAAGAAAAAAGAAAGAAAGACATCAAGAGATGCCAACTGGGGCAGACTCTGTAGGGAAGGAAACTGAGATGGGGGTGGAAGTAAGTTTAATGGAGGTAGGGGGGAGCCAAAAAAGCAGAGGGAGAGGAGGTGGGTTACTTCATTTTGTGTTGAGTGATCCTGGGTCAACTAAAATCCAAATGTCAAAGGTCCTATATTGAAGCCAATGATGACCAGTACTCATGGAATACTGGAAACAAATTTGGACCCAGAGTCTATAGTTTGGATGGTTTGAATTTTTCCAAATGAAATTCCTTTAGGTTTGCCTGGAGGCAAGCCAAAAAGGTGTGTCTTTTGGAACTGATAATTTGCCACCCATATTTGAGCAGACTCTCAGGGTCTGGTTGAGGTTTGGCATGATGAGTAGGCATTTAGCACCCTCGTTGCCCCCCACCCCCCAGCAGACAGGCTTCTGGGGCCTTGCCAGGTGGGACAGCATTCTCAAGCCTCCAGTGAGTAAGCTTCCCAGAGCCCAGTTAGCGCCAGCTCTCCAGGGCACCCCCAGAGATAAGACTAACTGTGGTGGACCTGCTGTTTAGGAGGGGGCATCCCCAAGCCCCAAAAGAACACAGAGCCCTGGGGTGGGGGGCTTCAGGTTTCCAAGCTGCTGCTGAGTCTTTAGGAGGCTCCTGGATCTCCTCAGTCTAATAACAGGGCCCAGCAGGAGGCCTTTGTGCGTGTTGGGGGGGGGGGGTGTTGAGCTCTGGAGTCTTAACATGGTGGGTGGAGGGGGCCCCCCTGGAGCCCCAGACCTTGTTGGTGGCACCCCTAAGTCAGGTCCAGTGGATTACCTTGTCTTCTCTGGAGTGATAGATGCCCAGCTGAAGCAAATGGAAAGTGGCTTCCCTAGCAGGAGGTCTGGCTAGACAGGGGATTTCTGCGAGCTTCAGAGGGAGTGGGAAGGATGAGGAGGACCAAAGAGTGAACCTGGGTAAAATGCTATCCTACTCAGTCTCAGGAACTCAACCTGGGTTTATACAGAGCACCAATATGATGTCAAGAGAAGAAGCCTGCTCTTCCTATGAAGGCTAAGGCCCTAGGACCTGAGAGGGGGGTCAGGCCTATTAGGGTGTCAAATCCCAGGACTGGGAAAGAATAGAAAAATGAAAGTAATGAGTGTAAGTCTCCCCAGCACTCGGGCTTAGATCAGCCAGGGTGCCAGACACTCAATGGTCACCAAGGCTCAAGCTTTGGTGAAGGTCCAGAGAGGGCCCAGGTCTCCGGGATGGGCTCCTGAAATCCTTTCCCATATGGGCCACCAATGTTAGATTTGTGGATAGGGAAAAGAAAGGAGTTTAACGTTAAGAAAAAAGAAACAAAGCCTGGCTTTGTTAACTCCAGTTCCAGGGGAATCCAACACCCTCTTCTGACATCCAAGACATTGCACAACATGGGTGCACAGACGTACGTGCAGACAGTACAAGTACACTCATACACATAAAGAAAAAAGAAACAAAACCAGACCTACAATAGAAGAATGTATACTTTATCAGACATATATAGTCTATGACAGAAGCTCCATCTTGAGAAATGAGCATCTGCAACCTAATGAAGAGAGGTGGAAGATTTTGTTCACTGAGCCCAGCTGGAATGTGTATGGTGCCAAGGTTTGGTGTCCTTGGTTAATTGAAAACCTTTTAAGATTACTTCCTGGGGCTGGAGAGATGGCTCAGCGATTAAGAGCACCAACTGCTCTTGCAGAGGACCCGGTTTCAATTCCCAGCAACCACATGGCGGCTAAGGACCATCTTTAACTCCAGTTCCAGGGGAATCTGACTCCCTCTTCTGACCTCAGCGGCATTGCACAACATGAGTGCACAAACCTACATGCAGACAGTACATTCATACACATACAAAAATAAAATTTAAAAAAGGACTCTTATAGGGGCTAGGGAGATGACTCTGTGAATAAACCCCAGAGGGCACATGCACTCGGGGTTACTCCAGTAATGTCCCTGGAACCACATCAGAGGGGGCAAATCCGTTTCTTCTATGCAACAAGCAGCTTATATTTTGGGATGGGCAGCCCCTACATTGCATGACATCACCTCCCAGTGGCCAATCGTAGACCTCCACACCATCACAGGTCATCCCAGTTCGTGGGGCATACCCAGAAAAGGACATGCAAACAAACAAGTCAGCTCATGGTGCCAAGTGTGTGCTAGCATCATGCGGCAGGGTATGCTCTGTACTATAGCATTGCCTAATATGCTAAGCAGATTGTCCCTGCTGCCCTGACCCACAGGGTCATCAATGCAGACCTGAGGAGGGGGCAAAAGAATGGGGGACAGAGGACACAAAGAACGAGAGCAAGACAATGTTCTGATCAAGCTCCGTAGTCTTTATTTTGTGCAAGGTTTAAAAAGGAAAGCGGGCAGGGAAAATCCGTTGGCAGGAAGTGAGTCACCACAGTTCGGAGAGGGGGAAGGGTGTATCTGAAAATGCCAGATGTCCTTTCAATGACTGAAATGTTCATCACACCCATAAATTCCTGAAGTTAAGCAAGCTAGTAATTTTCCATGCGGTGACTTGGCTCCTGGCATCTCCTCCCTTTTTTATAGTTTTAATGAGGCAATAGCATGGCCGGAGGTGAAGACATGATTATTTTCCTCGAGAGGATGAGTGGGCACTAACCAGTGGGGGGAAGTAGTGACCTGATCCTCCCAAGTTATTTACTAATGGTGTCTTTTTGGGGAGGAGAGGATAATCCCTCTTATCAATTCACTCAGGTTGCTTCTGCAATGTCTTGATCAAAGGGAAAGAAACGACACCAACCTCTGTGCAACCAGTTTTGCTTCACAGGAGACTCAGAAATGGACAACTAGGTCCTCTCCTTGCAGTGCTTTGCCACGCACCCCATGCAGGTGCCCTCGCCATACCTTGAATGGGCAGGCATGCAACCCTCTGAGTGGTCATGCAGTTCCTGAAAGGGCTATGTCATCATAAGGTTCTGCTAGGCCTCTGTCAGCCAAATCAAGCCTATGATAATGAACTTGTAGGGGTTTGGATACCAAGGAGTCAATTTGCTGTTTAACAAATCTTATTAGTGTATTTAAAAGGAAGGGGCCCAGTGACACCAATAAGAGCAGTCCAAGCACGGGACCAAAGAAAGGGAGTGGATATGGCAGAATTCCATTCCAAGCAGACCACATGGGGTTTTCAAAGAGCTCCATTCTTCTTTTTTCTAGTTCTTGTTGATGTTCATGAATTCGCCCTCAAACCACTCCAGATTTGTTGGCGTAAAAGCAGCACTTTTCCTGTAAGACTAAACAAATGCCTCCCTTGTCTGCAGTTAATAAGTCAAGACCACGCCTATTTTGCAGAACTACTTCTGTCAAGGAGTCTAATTGATCTTGTAAATCACTGATAGACCGGTAAATCATGTTGACATCCTCTATTAGTTGTTGAGATAATTTACTATAGGTATTTAAAGCAACCCCGATCCCCGCGGAGCTAGTGGCCAATGCCCCAGATATTCCAAGTCCTACCAAGAGTGGGATAAATTGGACTGCTCTTTTGTGTTGGGGGATAAGGGTGTCAAGGCTAGATAGAGGGATTGGTTGATCTCCGGGGAGAATATCTATATCTGGCAGAAGCATTGCCAGAGTGCATATTCCGGACCAATTGACAGGAAGAAGGGGATAGGCTACGTCTCCACATACAAAAACCCTGCCATGTCCTAGGCAGACAGGTGTGGAAATGTTGACATAGAAGCTACAATTACTAAAGGAGACAGTGCCAAGGTCGAAATCAAAAGAGTTATTCTTGAAAGGGCTAATGAAACATGCAGATGTGTTAAAACCAGTGGGAAGCACCTTGAAAGGTACTGATAGACTGCAGTTGTTCTCAGAATAAGGAACATGGGAGTCATTGAGTAAGGGTTCTCCAAAGGATGTAGTTGCCTCCCGACAAGATGGCACAGGCTAAGAGATGCCAGTCATTAGGTGTGAGCCATTGATCACTCAGGGTTTCAATTATAGAGTGAACGGCGTTACCAGGCCATAAAGCGTAACCGCAGCTTTTAATTCTTTTACGTTTAAAGCTGAGGTGGCAGTATTGTTGGCCTGAAACTAGAGTTGTCTCTTTGTTTTCCTCATTTGGGGCCTCATCCTGATCCTCATTGTCCGAGGCTTCCACACCCGAGTTTTCCCCTTCCTCCTCAGATTCATTTGCCTCACTAGAAGTGGGGGCAGCCTTGTTTCTAGTTACGGGAAAGGCATGTATACATGTTTTTGGTTTTTTTCTTGGATGCCGGTTTGGGTGTGATGGGAACCAAGGGAGAGTTAGTTAGTTCTAGATCCAATGCCCATAATTCTTTTATGAAGTTTAGGTGTTGTTTTTTTATTTGGAGTAAATTTTTAAGTGAGGCGACCTCTTGGCTAAGTTTTACTTTGGCATTTTCTTTAATATCAGAATCAAAGGCGGGAGCACAAAATGGGAGAGCTACAACATATGGGGGTGGTCAGTTCTGGGAGGACAGCAAGGGCGGCCAGTCAGGATTTTTATATTTGGCTGCTTCCTCCTCAAGGGACTGAGCTTCCTCTGGGGAAAGGGCATCAGTGGGCTCATGTTGAGTCTTAAATTCCTTAAGGGTACAAAAAAAAAAAAAAAAGCCGGGCGTGGTGGCGCACGCCTTTAATCCTAGTACTTGGGAGGCAGAGGCAGGCGGATCTTTGTGAGCTCAAGGCCAGCCTGGTTTACAGAGTGAGTTCCAGGACAGCTGGGGCTACAGGGAGACCCTGTCTCAAAAAGACCAAAAAAAAAAAATTCCTTAAGGGAAGGATAAAGACCGAGAGTGGGAGACTCCTTTGCCAAGGATTTAGGGGTGATAATGGGCTTGGCAGGCTTAACACAATTTTCTGGGTCTGACATGGCAATGGAAATGGATTCACAAACAGAGGGAGGTCGGGAGCTCTGCTGAAGGATCTTTTCCCCTTTTTAACTACCTCTTGGATATCTGGCCATTTTTTGTGAATAGTTAATATTTCATTAATTAAATTCCAATAGGAGCAGGCCTGGACAGGGACCTTTTCTGGACCAAAGGTTTTATAAAAATCTTGTAAACAGTCACCTATTCGAGTCCATCTTTTTTCATCAATGGCTCCCTCTTGAGGGAACCAAGGGCAAACATCAGAAATGAAATCAAAGAATTTCTTAAGATCCTTTTTCTTAACCCTAGCTCCTCGTGTCCTGGGAGACTCCTTGAGACCCTTTAAAAACAAATCATGTTTGTCTAATGTCTGTCCCATTTTTGCATCACTTTTCCCTACCTTTATGGATCAGTCTCATAGGCGGGTGACTCTGTGGTGATCTCTGTCCCGACCACTCTTCATGAAGAAAAGCGCGGTGATCCAGATACGATAAGGCCTCTTTCTGCATAGCGACATTCAATCAAATCCACGTTCCTCAAGGCCCACGTTGGGTGCCAGGTGCCCCGGCCCGTGGGGTCATCAACGCAGACCTGAGGAGGGGGCAAAAGAATGGGGGACAGAGGACACAAAGAACGAGAGCAAGACAATGTCCAATCAAGCTCCGTAGTCTTTATTTTGCACAGGGTTTTTTTTTTTTAATATGGAACACTTCACGAATTTGCGTGTCATCCTTGCGCAGGGGCCATGCTAATCTTCTCTGTATCGTTCCAATTTTAGTATATGTGCTGCCAAAGCGAGCACATTTGCACAGGGTTTAAAAAGGCAAGCGGACAGAAAAATCAGTTGGCGGGAAGTTCGGAGAGGGGGAAGGGTGTATCTGAAAAGTACCAGATGTCCTCAATGACCTCAATGCTTGTCACGCCCATAAATTCCTGAGTTAAGCAAGCTAGTAATTTTCCATGAAGTGACTTGGCTCCTGGCACCCTGCAATGTACACCTGAATCCAAGACTGCTGCTTCACATATAAGGACCAGAGTTCAGGTCCCTAGAACCCAGGTAAAAGCTGGACAGGCATGGGAACTGCCTATAATGCCAACATTCCATAACTAGAGAGAGGGGATCCCAGGGCAAGCTGGCTGGCTAGACTGTAACCAAAGAGCTCCAGGTTGAGCAACTGCACCTCAGCAAACAAATAGAGAATCAAGGAAGACACTCAATGTCATCTTCAGGACTCCAGGTGCACACATGAGTGAAACATGCATATATACACCCATACTGGAGAGCTGTCAAGAGTGCTTGCTACACAAGCACAGGGACCAGAGGTCAGATCCTAGCACTTGTGTAACGAGATGAGAATCCTGCAAACACGTGAAACTGCAGCTCTGAGAGATCTAATGGCTCTCCTGGCCTCGGTATATGTATACAGGTACTCAAACACTCACAGACACATAAACACTAAGTAGCCCTGTCTTGCCTCTGCCTGCACTTGCTAAATAGGCCAACATGGCCTCCAGAGATCCCTCTGCCTATGCCTCCAGACATTAAAGTCATTGGCACTACACCCAGCAAGAAAAGCCATTGTTTTGTTTCAGTTTTTCTAGCTTATTGGTTTGTAAGGTTGTTTGTTTCTGGTTTGGGGTGGTTTTGTTTTGTTGTTTTGCTGTTTGTTTGTTTGTTTGTTGTTTTGTTTTTTGTCTTTTTCGAGACAGGGTCTCCCTGTAGCCCCAACTGTCCTGGAACTCGCTCTGTAGACCAGGCTAGCCTTGAATTCACAAAGATCTGCCTGCCTCTGCCTCCAGAGTGCTAGGATTAAAGGCATGTGCCGCGGCTGGAGAGATGGCCTAGCGGTTAAGAGTACCGACTGCTCTTACAGAGGACCCGGGTTCGATCCCCAGCACCCACATGGCGGCCGAGAACCGTCTGAAACTCCAATTCCAGGAGAACTCCAGTTCCAGGGGAATCCGACACCCTCTTCTGACCTCCGCGGCATTGCACGACACGGGTGCACAGACTTGCATGCAGACAGTTCATTCATACACATACAGAAATAAATAAAATTAAAAAAAAAATTTTTTAAGAAAAAAAAAAAAAGAAAGAAAGGCATGTGCCATCCACAACCGGCGCTGTTTTGTTTTCTATACTTGGTCTCTTATGGTGGCACACGCCTTTAATCCCAGCACTTGGGAGGCGGAGGCAGGCGGATCTCTGTAAGTTCAAGGCCAACCTGGTCTACAGAGCTAGCTCCAGGCCAGCTGGGACTAAAGGGAGACCCTGTCTCAAAAATACAAAAAAAAAAAAAATCTATACATGGTCTCACTTTACTTTATACTCTAGGTTGGCATTAATTACACTGGATAACCCAGGGTGGACTTGAACTCACTGCAGTTCAGCCTGTTTCTTGAAGGCTGGAATTATAGTCATAGTCATGTAGTCATGATAATCATGAGCCACCTTTCCAGGCATGAAGACTTTCCTAACCCCCCACCGTGTGCCACCACAACCGGCAATGACACCTTTACAAAAGGGAAGAGAAGCCTGGCATGGTGGCGCAGCCTTTAATCCTAGCACTTGGGAGGCAGAGGCAGGCGGATTTCTGTGAGTTCAAGGCCAACCTGGTCTACATAGAGAGTTCTGGGACTACAGGGAAAACCCTGGCTCAAAAAAAGACTTAAAAAAAGAAAAAAGGAAGGAAAAGAAAACTGGCGACCCACCAGGATTACGCCGCCACCACAGAGTCACCTAGCTTCAATCTCTTCTCGACCTCACTTCTTGAGGCTTCTTACCCACTTCAAACATGGCCGCCTAACTTCATTCTCCCTCGCTACCTGGTCTCTTGGCGATCGTATGACTTCATGCCCATTTCCAAAATGGCCTCCTCTCGCGGCAGCTAAAGATTCTGAAAGCGCACGCGCGAAATCTAAGTCCTCTTCCCGTCAAAATGGCGATGAGTTTAAAGTGCCGACCCCGGCAACTTCTGCGCCTTGTAGGGCCCCGACGTCCGGTAAGCTTATGGCAAGATCAAGACCGAACGCTGGGATGCTGCATCGGCCCTGCCCGTGGGCTTAAGTCCTGAGCAGACGCTGAACTAGTCACCAGAACATGCATGTCATGACCTCGGGGCTCTTGAGGACACTGGAGGGTTACGTCTAGGGGTTGGTGGTCCTGTTTCTTTGTTCCCGTCGGGGAACTAACTCCTAGTCTCTGAGCCTCGACCTCTGGGCCAGGGAGCGGGGCTTCAGTAACAAGATGCGGGAGCCGGGGGCTGCAGCTGCGCCCTGCGCTCCAGCTGTGCCCCGCGCTCCAGCTGCGCGCCTTCGGGGGCCTAAGCCTGCGCTTGCAGAGGAGCGGAGCTCCGGCCGCGAGGAGAAGGGTCGGCCGGGACTCTGCTCCCAGTAAAGTGGTCCCCTGCCCTTTCACCGTCAGTTCCGCAGTGTCGCCGGGGCCCCGAGCCCGCTGACCACGGAGCTCCTCGTTGCCGCCCGCCTGGGTCCTGGCCGACCCCACTACGCTCTCTTCGCCTTGAGCCCTCGCTGCCTTAGTACTTCAGCCATCTCCTTTGCAGAAGCTCAGGTAAGAGGTCTTCCTTCTACCGCGGCACAGCAGTGCCTAGTAGTCAGTTTCTTTTTTGTTCTGTTTTGTTGAAGGTGAGAATGTGCACCAAAGTTTTTTTCCACACTCCACACAGAATAGATTTTCATTAAGTTCAAGTGGAGAAATGAGTACAGGAGAAATTGTGGGGCCCAGGAGATGGCCAGCATGTAAAACTGGGCAACCCAGAGTATCATCCTAGGAATCCAAGTAAAGGTGGAGCACTTGCTCCCCCAAACTGTCCTCTGACATCCACACGTTATGGCATACACGCTCACATACCCACAATGATAATAAATTAATTAAAATTGTGTAATGAAAGCACCGATATTGCCCAAGTGATGGCAAACACTGATGTAAAATGTAATTGTGAGTCTGTGTACTAGAAAAGTTATAACACCTAGTATGGGGTTTTGTGGATACTGTTTCTTTAAGTATTTTATGTGTATGTGTGTGCCTGTGTACATGTCTGGGGGGTTCCCTCAGAGGCTAAAAAGGGGGCATCTAGGTCATCTGGAGTTACAGGTGGTTGTAAGCTCCTCAACATAGATGCTGGAAACCCAACCCCAGTCTTCCACAAGAGCAGCAAGGCCTCCTAACCATGGAGCCATCTCTCCAATCCCCTAAGTAGAATTTTTTTTTTTTGGGGGGGGGGGGTGCTGAGGTTTTTTTTTTTCTTTATGTGTATGAATGTACTGTCTGCATATAGGTCTGTGCACCCGTGTCATGCAATGCCGCAGAGGTCAGAGAGGGTGTCAGTTTCCCTGGAACTGGAGTTAAAGACAGTTCTTAGCAGCCATGTGGGTGCTGGGAATCGAACCCTGGTCCTCTGCAAGAGCGGTCGACGGCGGCGCTCTTAATCACTGAGCCATCTCTCCAGCCCGTTTTTTGGTCTTTTTGAGATAGGGTCTCCCTGTAGCCCCAGCTGTCCTGGAAGTCACTATGTGGACCAGGCTAGCCTTGAACTCACAGAGATCTGCCTGCCTCTACCTCCTGAGTGCTGGCATTAAAGGTATGCGCCACCACGCCTGGCCCTAAATAAGATTTTTAATCATAAAAACTGAAGGGTGGGATGTAGCTCAGTGATAGAGCCTGGCTACATAGTGAACAAGACCCTGTCTCCAAAAACAAAGCCAATACAAATTAACAACAACAACAAAAAAAAACCTTGAAAAAACTGGGGTTTGGAGAGATTGCTCAGTAATTAAGAGCACTGGCTGCTCTCGCAGAGGACCCAGGCTTGATTTGTAATAACAGTCTGTAGCTGCAGTTCCGGGGCTGATGGCGTCTTCTGACCTCTGGCATTGCAGGACATGGTGCATTACACTTATGCAGGCAATACACATACACATAAAATTTAAAAAAATAATAAAATGTTTTTTAAAACTGAGTTAATTTGGGGCTGGAGAGAGATGGATCAGTGGCTAAGAGCACTCTTAGAGAGGACCCAGGTTCAATTCCCAGCACCCACATGGCGGCTGACATGAATCTGTGGGCACTATTGGCCAGCCTGAAGGAGAATAAAGAAAACCAGTATGGTTACTCTAGAGGAACCTTGCTTTTTGCAAATCCTGTTTACTGAGAATGTTTGGTTTCCTTTCACACAGGTCCAGGTACCTTCTCTTGTTCCTGCAGCTCCTGCAGTACCTGAGGTGACTTCTGGAGAAACTACAGACATAGTCCAAGCTGCTGCAGAACAGACCTTGGCTGAACTAGGACTTGGGTCATACACTCCAGTGGGACTGATCCAGAACTCATTGGAATTTATGCATGTTAACCTGGGCCTACCTTGGTGGGGGGCCATTGTTACATGTAAGAATGCATCTTGGCCTGGTGTGGTAGCACATACCTTTAATCCCAGCACTCCTAAGGCAGAGGCAGGTGGATCTCTGTGAGTTCAAGGCCAGCTGGGGCTACAGGGAGACCCTGTCTCAAAAAGACCAAAAAAGGCCGGGCGTGGTGGCACACGCCTTTAATCCTAGCACTTGGTAGGCAGAGGCAGGTGGATCTTTGTGAGTTCAAGGCCAGCCTGGTCTACATAGTGAGCTCCAGGCCAGCTGGGACTAAAGGGAGACCCTGTCTCAAAAAGACAAAAAAAAAAAAAAGACAAGAAAGGGAATGAATACATCTTGAACAAGGGTAGAGGAAATGGGGGACCTTGCCTTAAAAAAGGTTTGAAAAAGCTGAGTTTATTTATTTATTTATATTTTGTTTGTTTTCTTTTGTTTTTTGAGGCAGGGTCTTCCTTTTAGTACCAGCTGTCCTAGAGCTCGCTCTATAGACCAGGCTGGCCTTGAACTCACAGAGATCCGCCTACCTCTACCTCCCCAGTGCTGGGATTAAAGTTACGTGCCACCACACCCAGCTAAGCTGAGTTAATTTAAAGAGAAATCGTGGGCTACAGTATCTTGAGTTGGTTGGTCAGTTTGGGGTTTTTCTCTGTGCTGAGGGTTGAATCCAGGGTCTTACACATGCTGTGCAGGTGCTCTACCATTAAGTTACCTGCCCAGCCTCATAATTGCTAGGTAAGTGCCCTGCCCCTAAGTAAATTCCTGACCCCCTTAAATTTTTTTTTTTTTTTTTGGTCTTTTTGAGACAGGGTCTCCCTATAGCCCCAGCTGTCCTGGAACTCGCTCTGTAGACCAGGCTGGCCTTGAACTCACAAAGATCCGCCTGCCTCTGCCTCCCAAGTGCTAGGATTAAAGGCGTGCGCCACCACACCTGGCCGTGTTTTTATTTAGGGAAACAAGATCCCTAGCCATCTGCTGAGTGAAGTTAATCCTACACTTTTGACACCAAAGCAGGGGCCTGAGCTTTGAAGGACGTAAGGCATGGCCGTTGTTTCTAGGTCCCTGGATATATGTGTTACAGTGTGGAAAAGGCTGGAATAAGACTTTAATGGGAAGCTGGGTATGGTGGCACATGCCTTTAATCCCAGTCCTAACAGGCATGAGATCTCTCTGGTCAAGGCCAGCTGGTTTACAGATAAGAGTTTTAGGCTAGCTGGCTGTTCTCAAAAAAAAAAAAAAAAAAACCTTTTTGGTGAGAACCCTCAGCCTTCTAGCTTCAGTTTCCCTCTGATCCTGGTTGCTTTTCCAGGTACAGTCATCGTTCGTTGCCTCCTTTTTCCTCTCATTGTGAAGGGCCAGAGAGAGGCAGCCAAGATCCACAACCACATGCCAGAGATCCAGAAGTTTTCCAATCGAATCAGAGAGGCCAAGTTGGCAGGAGACTATGTTGAGTGTGAGTTGGTTACAGGGCAAGTGTGGGAGAGAAGCACATTGTGACATTTGCACTTGTGACATTCTGTGGGGGAGAGGAACAGCCTAAGCCACAGGTGCTACAGTTGGGCAGTTCTGATAAATCTATAGAGATTTATCTGTTACTTGGACCTAATGTGTCAAGTTAGTTATGAAGTTCATGGGCCAGGAGACAAGGACATTCACCTTCACTGACATAACTAACAGTATCTCTTCCTGCAGTTTACAAGGCATCCTCAGAGATGTCAGTTTATCAGAAGAAGCATGATGTTAACTTGGTTAAAACCATGATTCTGCCTCTGACTCAGGTAAGTGAAAATGTTTCTCTTCTCCCTGAGCCCTTCAAGTCTTGTTTCCCAGGGAAAGACCCCAGAAAAACAGGTGGTAGTAATATGCGTGGCTTTTAGTAATGGTGATAAAAATGCACCCTGTGGCCTGGCGTGGTGGCGCACGCCTTTAATCCTAGCACTTGGGAGGCAGAGGCAGGCTTATCTCTGTGAATTCAAGGCCAATCTGGTCTACAGAGCGAATTCCGGGATAGCTGGGGCTACAAGGAGACCCTGTCTGGAAAAGACCAAAAAAAAAAAAAAATTGCTCCCTGTCTTAAAGTGCTAACACTGTTTCTCCTATGTAACAGGCCCCAATCTTCATCTCCTTCTTCATTGCCTTGAGAGAAATGGCCAACCTGCCAGTGCCCAGCCTGCAGACAGGTGGTCTCTGGTGGTTCCAGGATCTTACAATATCTGATCCCATGTACATCTTGCCGTTGGTAGTCACTGCTTCAATGTCAGCTGTCCTTGAGGTAAGCCCAGGCTGGCCAAGTAGGGCAGTAGGGATAAAGTGGTTGTGCAGAACACGCATCCTCACAACGTGGGGAAGTAGAGTTGATGATTTTAGGAGTAGAACCATATTCTCAGCTTTAGTTGATATGCATTTACTATTGTTTTCCTCCATTCCTTAGCTAGGTGCTGAGACAGGTATGCGGACTTCTGGAAGTCAGATGATAAGGAATTTTTTCAGAGTGATGCCCCTAGCAGTCTTGCCCATATCCATCCACTTCCCCACGGTAGGTAGTGGCTTTGGGGCTGCCCCTGGACAAGCTGACCAGGGCTGCAGCTTCTGAGTGCCCTCTCTTTACTCTCATTCAGGCAGTGTTCATGTACTGGATCTCCTCCAATGTGTTCTCTCTGTGCCAAATAGCCTGCCTTCAGATCCCAGCTGTACGCACCACACTTAAAATCCCCCAGCGTGTTGTGCATGACCCTGATAAACTGCCTCCCCAGGAAGGCTTCCTGCAGAGCTTCAAAACAGGTAAGGTGGGTGGGGCGCTGGAGAGATGGCTCAGCGGTTAAGAGCACCAACTGCTCTTGCAAAGGACCCAGGTTCAATTCCCAGCACCCACATGGCAGTCAAGAATCGTTTTTGATTCCAGTTCCATGGGGAATCCGAAGCCCTCTTCTGACCTCTGAGGCATTGCACGACACGGGTGCACCAACCTACATACAAGCAGTACACTCATACACATAAAAAATAAAAAAATAAAAAAATAAAAAAACAGGTAAGGGGGCTGGGTTTGGTGGCCTTTAATCCTAGCACTCAGGAGGCAGAGACAGACAGATCTCAGTGAGTTCAAGTCCTACCTGGTCTATGTAGCGAGTTCCAGACCAGCTGGGACTACATACAGGGAGACCCCTGTCTCAAAAAAAAAAAGGGTACCTGGCATGGTAGCACACACCTTTAATCCTAGAACTTGAGAGGATGAACAGGATTGTACTTTGTAGCCAACATAAGCTACATAGTGGGTGCCTGGACTATAGAACAAGATTTTATCTCACAGAGGTAGGGACTGGAGGGTCAAGAGCAGGGGAAAGTAGTCTAAATGAGGAAGAAACCTACCATCTTTCTCCTTGCATAGGCTGGAAGAATGCTGAGATAGCACAGCAGCTCCGAGAGCGTGAGCAGCGCATGCAAAAGCACTTGGACCTGGCCGCCAGAGGTAAGGGTCCGTTCAGGTTACGCATACCATACATTTCTTCTTCGCCTTTATTCATCAGATTTGTTTTCTCTTTCCCCCAGGTCCCTTACAGCAGACCTTTACCCACAACCCTGTACTACAGCATGGACCAAGTCACCCTCCCAACACCCCCAGCAGCAGCACCGGTAACAAACCAAAGTCAAAGCACCCTTGCCGTGACACACTTGGCTGATTTACATTCTATGCTCATTCTGGCTAGAACTCTGCTTCTTCAAACAGTCAGCCTCCAAACAGACCTGATGCTCTGTCCTTGCCCCAGGCCTCGGAACTGTGGGACATGGAGATGTTCATTTCAAAAAATAGATTCCACTAGAGACTCCTACTTGTGTGTATTAAAGAACACTGGGGAGCCAAGCAGCCTTCCCCTACAAAGTTAATAAACTGCTGTCCTCCATGCTGCATCTTGATGTTTATTAAATATGGTTAAATATTAAATATGCTTCAGAATACTGGACAGGAGAGCAGTGGTTGCCCACACTAGCCGCTCGCCACCCTTGGGAGATGCCTCTCTCTGCTTTAACCTGGTGTTCAGAGCTTAAGCCTCTTCCCAACGTGTTGTCCCATCTACATTTGCGTTATGGACATGTGGACATGATAGGCAAGACTAGATGGCAACTGCGGTACCAGGGACTGAACCCGCATCTCTGGCCCCAAACCATGTTTCCTGATCCTGCAATTACCTGTCACTTTTTTGAGAAGTGGATATGTTGAAATTCTTAGTGACAAGAAGAATGAAAGAGGAGGCTGGGAAGGTGGCTCAGTGAGTAAGAGCACTTACTGCCTAAGCATGAGGCCCTGAGCTCCAATCCCAAGCACCCATGTCAAAAGCTGGGCCTGACCTACACCCACAACCCCGAATGCTGGCGAAGGGCAGGAGGACCACTCAGGCTTGCCAGCCGCCAGGCTAGCTTCAGGTTCAGGAAGAGACCCTGTCTGGGGAATAAGGTGGAGACCCCTGATGTCCTTCTCTGGCCTCTGCACATGCACATACAGGATACACAGACAATGAAAGGCCATGTTTTTGTTTTGTTTTATCTTTGAGACAGGGTCTCCCTGTAGCTCCAGGTGGCCTGGAACACTGTGGAGACCAGGCTGGCCTTGAACTTACAGAGATCCCCAAGTGCTGGTATTAAAGGCATGTGCCACCACGCCTGGCCTGAAAGGTAATATTTTTATAAAGTAACTTTCTATATAACAATTTAGGTTTATTTGTAGAAATTGGTTTTGGGGCTGGAGAGATGGCCTAGCGGTTAAGAGCGCCGACCACTCTTACAGAGGACCCGGGTTCGATCCCCAGCACCCACATGGCGGCCGAGAACCGTCTGAAACTCCAATTCCAGGAGAACTCCAGTTCCAGGGGAATCTGACACCCTCTTCTGACCTCCGCGGCATTGCATGACATGGGTGCACAAACTTGCATGCAGACAGTACATTCATACACATACAGAAATAAATAAAATTTAATTAAAAAAAAAGAAATTGGTTTCATCACCCTTTGGCAGCTTGCTTGGAAGAAGAAAAGGATCCATTTAGTTTTTCTGTCTGGTTTTAGGCTACATAGCTATCATCATTAAATAGAGTGAAGCCACTCAAACTTTAGGAACATAACCTCTTTATTGTTTCACACCTAGGACAATTCCATGTCTCTCTAAAGGAGTTTTTGAGCATTGTTGTCCCTTGTAAAGGAAAAGAGGAGTGGGTATGCACACCCAGGTACTGCTAGAATAACCAAGCCCCACAGTGGCCTGCTTCCTGCCACAGTCTGACCGCTTTATCATCCCTTTACAAAGTCTGGAATAACAACATATAGCAAAACAAATAAATTACTTTTCATCTCTTGAAAGCAAGTTCAAGGTGAAGCTGCCAAGCCCCGTTCCTGGCTGGGTCAACCAGAGAGTGCTCTCCTCTCCCTGGGTTCTGGTCATCAGGAGACAAGAACCCCCTGCTCATCCACCTCAGAGTTACAGATTCTATTTAGACTTGGGATCTTGTTGCCTGGGTATCTCTCCATCTTCCAAATCCATTTCTGCAGCAACTGACATACACAGGATCTGGAGGTACCGTGTGGTGGAAGCTACAAAGAGAGAAGTCAAAATTCTGAACAGTCTAGTGGTGAAGTTGAGTGGCACTGAGGGGCACGGGGCCTAAAGGAAGTTATTCAGTTAAACCATAGGTTAATGGTAGGAACGGACTGTGGTAAACGTGACTTGGAAGCCTAGTTTTGCAGATAAAACAAAAAACAAACCAGGTTAAAAACAAGGCTGGCTTACCCACAGCCCTTCGAAGGCAAAGAGGTCGTTTGTGTTCTGGCACTCTGATGATGAGGAAGTAAAACGGCAAGCCCGAGAGCGCGATGCCAATGCCGATGAGGGAGTTGATGGTATCACTGTAAAGTGGGACAGCCACCAGGAAGATGGTACAGAGGCAGAAGACAATGGGGAAGAAAAGGCTGAGCTAAGGGTACAGAGGAAACAACTAGGATTAGCTCCACAAGTTCTTATCTGTTTGGTCATTTGTTTTGAGATGGTTTCACTGTGCAGCCCAGGCTGACTTTAAATTCACTGTCCTGCCTCAGCCCCCTGAGTGCTGGGATTATACAAGTGGGTCACTATACCCAGCTAGATTCAGTTTTCTGACATCAAAATAAGCCTACCTCCTGTAAAGATAAAAGCAATGATGGGCCGGCCCTTTAATCCCAGCATTTGGGAGGCAGAGACAGGCAAATCCGTGGGAGTTCAAGGCCAGCCTGGTCTACATAGGGAGTTCCAGGACAGCTGGGGCTACAGGGAGACCCTGTCTCAAAAAGAAAAAAAAAAAAACAAAAAAACACTGATGGGCTGGAGATAGAACTCATTGGAGCCCTTGCCCAACATGAGTAATGAGCCCCCTTTGCCTTCACAGAGCCTTCACCAAGTCCCAGGACTTTTTGTCTATGCAGTTGGTCTTGTTTTTTAAAGGGTTTTTTTGTTGTTTTGTTTTTTTTCAGTGCTAAGGATCTAATCCAGAGGCTTGTGCATGTTACAGAAGTGTTCTACCACCAAGCTACATTCTGGGCCCTGGGTGGTTTTGATCTTTGTTTTTAAGGCTGGGTCTCATGTAGCCTTGAGTGCCTGGCCTTCCTGCTTTCACCTCTCAAGGACTGAGGTAACAGGCATGTGACACCATGCCCACCTTCTCAGTCCTTATTTTTGTGATTACAGATATGAGCCACTGTGCCTGGCCTAGAGAAAGATTTCTGAAAAACTCAAGAGTATTTCCTCCTCGTAGTGGCAGTACTGGTTGTTCTTCAAATGGAGCAGAGGTGAGGTAGAAATGAATGAATTACCTTGAGAGGCCGAGGCCGATCAGGCTCCTTCCAACGTAGATAAAGCTGACCCACAATAGAAAGCCCCACAAAGAACCAGTAGCTGAAGCTGTAGTAGTTAATGAGCTGGAAGATGTCCTCCACACACAGGTAGATCAATGCCAAGATGCCCTGCAAACAAGCCAAGTCAGCTCTTCCCAGAGCCCCAGTTATTTAAGGAGCTTTTTACTTGCTTTAATCCCTCACAAGCCCACCCTCTGTGAAGTCCTTACAATCCCTGTGTCTTCTTTGGTTCCCACCCCTTGTTTTAGCATTTCATTCCTTCTTTGTTAAAAGTGAACCACCTCTCGGGGGCTGGAGAGATGGCCTAGCGGTTGGGAGTGTCGGCCGCTCTTGCAGAGAACCCGGGTTCGATCCCCGGCACCCACATGGCGGCTGAGAACCATCTGAAACTCCAACTCCAGGAGAACTCCAGCTCCAGGGGAATCCGAGACCCTCTTCTGACCTCCGCGGCATTGCACGACACGGGTGCACAAACCTGCATGCAGACAGTACATTCGTACACATAAAAGAAATAAATAGAATTAATGAAAAAAAGTGAACCACCTCTCAACCTGATCTTTAGTCCATTATTCAAATATTTGCCAAGTTAACAATTCAAAGCCCCCCAAAGTCTTAGGCAAAATCCTCTCTATAATGGTTATCCATTTCGAGATCTATTTCTACCACAATGCTTTTTACCACAGGACTTTCTGATGCTACTTTCCTTACATAAAGCCCATCTCTTCGGGTGCTCTTAGGACCAGGTCAGAAAGAGTTAATCAAAAGGAAAGGGTGGTGCATGCCTTTATCCTAGCATAAGCAGGTGGATCTCTGTGAGTTCAAGGTCATCCTGGTCTAGGGAATGAGTTCCAGGCCAGCTGGGGCTACAGGGAGACTCTGTTTCGAAAAAGACCAAAGAATAAAAAAATAAATTTTTTTTTTTTCTGTATGTGTATGAATGTACCGTTTGCATCCAGGTTTGTGCACCCGTGTCGTGCAATGCTGCGGAGGTCAGAAGAGGGCATCGGATTCCCCTGGAACTGGAGTTCTCCTGGAATTAGAGTTTTGGACGGTTCTCGGCCGCCATGTGGGTGCTGGGGATCGAACCCAGGCCCTCTGTAAGAGCAGTTGGTGCTCTTAACTGCTAGGCCATCTCTCCAGCCCCAATAAATAATTTTTTTTAATTTATTTTTTTAAGGGATTCTACAATACAATGACACAGTTGTTTGCAGATAGCATTGACGTCACTCATTATGTCATACAATCAGGTAATTGGTGCATTTTGCAAGTATCTATGTCCAAATTTTGAGCAACCCAAGGTTCCCATAGACCAGTTGGAGAAGCTTGTATGCACAGACATGTTGATCAATCAGGAGTCCAGACTATATACCTTTAAGTCCTAACATGATTCACCCCTATCTCTCACAGCCCTTATAATCTACAACGCCACCTCCTCTTCCCGCAATTTGTTCCCTGGGCTTCGGGAAAGGGGCACAAATGGGGTGAGAAGAAAACAGTCTAATTTATCTTTGGAGTTTGTCATTTTGGACTCCATCTGTTCAGGTTGTTTTCCTTTCCTGGATTTAAAGCTTTCCCAGTGATACCTTTTTTAGTCACATTAACAAAGAACAAGCTGATGGATTTACAGGCATTTAAGCAGTGACCACTTATTATTGTCACAGTAAGCTGTGAGATAGATAACAGATGGTTGGATGGTCATGCTTTAAAAATCTAGCAACTGTGGTTTCTCTTAACGGTTGACAAGTCTTACTGTGGTTCACAACATGCGCCCAACCACCAGAGGAACAGCTTGTGGCATCAAGCTGTGAACGGATTCCTCCAAGGAGCGCAGCTAATCGCCAATAGGTTTGGGATATGTATAGATACACTTTGCTGCCACTTGTTGCACGTATGCTCCAGGCGGTTGAGGTGGTAAGGCTGATGATGACGGAGGAGTCTTGGCTTGTCTAGGGAGACACATATTTTGCTGTATTGCCTTTAGTAGCCTTTGGTAATACTCTCCTAAGGCCTTTTCAGAGGCCGGTGTGTAGCTAGTCAAGTGACGCTTCATAACATGTTTTCATGCTCACACCAGGTCCTTCGCCAAACAGGGACTTACTGCCTTCTCCTGCATATATCCCACTTATAGCAAACGGCCTTTAAAAATGTTAAAAAAGGGGTTATACCGTGGGCTGGATAGGATGGCCCTAGCGGTTAAGAGCCACTGACCGATCTTGCAGAGGACCCGGTTCAATCCCCAGCACCCACATGGCAGCCGGAAACCGTCTGAACTCCAATTCCAGGAGAGCTCCAGTTCCAGGTAGAATCCGACACCCTCTCTGACCTCTGCAGTGCACGTCAACGGGTGCACAGACTTGCATTGCAGACAGACACTCAAAACATAATGGAAATAAATAAAAACTTTTAAAAAAATTAAAAAAAAAAAAAGGGCTAACCTTGCAGGAGCAACTCTCTAGTTGAAGCAGGTCTGGTTCCCCAGGGTTACCCCCTCCAACCTTGAGTTCAGTTGCTCCAACGACTACCTCTCCTGTTCTGACCACAACTGCAACAGTACATTTCCCACTACTCTGCTCTTGAGTTCTTAGTTCCCAGAGCTACCTGAGATCAGGATGAACTTTCCCAGCCCTGAAGGAGTGCATCCACTCCCCAAAGGGCTTCATGCTGCTAAACTGCAACCAATCAGCTTAAAGGTCACCATTGCTTGCATTGTGTTTCTATAGCCTCGCAATTGTGTTTCTATAATGTCAGCAAATTTCTCTAGTTTGTGGTTTTTGTCTTTAAAAGCTCTCTATAGCAAACAGTCGTAGTCACACCCTTCCCTTCACAGAGTGGTTTATCTCCCTACTGAGCCAACAATTGGCCCCCCTGGTGCACTAGCCTTTTCTTTTCTTTTTCTTTTTTTTTTTTTTATATTTTTTTTTTTATTTATTTCTGTATGTGATGAAATGTACTGTCTGCATGCAGTCTGTGCCCACCCAGTTCATCAATGCCTCGGAGGTCAAAGAAGGTTTGTCGATTCCCCTGGAACTGGAGTTCCCTGGAATGGGAGTTCTCCTGGAATTGGTTTCAGCGTTCTTGGACACAGCCATGTGGGATGCTGGGGCATAAACCCGTGTCCTTTGTAAAGCGGCGTACTTCTTAACTGCTATGGGCCATCTATCCACCCCCGCAATAGCCTTTTCAGTTGGGTTCTGATGACACCAGCAAATTAAATAAATTTTGATCAAAGATTGAATCCTGGGCTTGAGAGGTTTTTTTCTTGTTTTTTCTTTTTTTTTTTTTTTTTTTGGTCTTTTTGGACATGGTCTCCCTTTAGCGCCCAGCTGTCCTGGACCGCACTCTGTCGATCAGGCTTGCCCTTGAACGCACAAAAGAGCCGCCTGCTTCTGCCTCCCACATGGCTGGGATTAAAGGCATTATGCGCCACCACGCCCAGCCTTTAATTTATTAAATTTTTTTATTTGTATGGGTACATGTTCCTGCATGTAGGTATAGTCACCTGTGTTGTGCAGATACCGCAGAGTCCAGAAGAGGGCATGGGATTCCCCTGGACCTGGGTTTTACAGATGGTCATAGCCGCCATGGGTGGGTGCTGGGAAATTGATCCAGGGTCTCTGCATGAGCAGTATGTGGTCTTACCCACTGAGCCATCTCTCCAGCCCCCAATTTTTTAATGTTTTTTTTCATTTTTTTAATTATTTTTGATTTGAGATCTCCTTGAGTCGCAGCGAGCAGGAGGGGAGATGACAGGAACTGTGTCTTGGCGAGCTGATTGTTGAACCTTTGGTCCTGCTGCTTTGGTTTGATTGGGCCTTTTGTGGCCTTGAGGTTGGAGTTCTCCTCCCAGCTCGGGCTAAAGGTGTGGTCTTTGGCTATGATTAGATCATAGTGGCTGTGGGACAAAGCGGAGTTATCCACCCAGTCCGTGTATTAAAGGCACGCTGTGTGACTCTTGAGATTGAGAATCTCCTGAGCCCAAGCGGCAGTGCCGGGCGCGGGCTAGAGGAGCCCCCCACCCCCCCCCCCCCGCCAACTGAGATTATACGAAGAAGGATGAAGGAGGTCAAGCAAAGCAGCCTTCGACACATGTAACTTTAGGACTCACATTGGAATACCGGCAAGGGAAGCCCATAGATCCAGGATCACAGAAGAAGAGTACTACACTGGAAAGGGGACAGGCTAATCCCACGCAAGCTTACTCAACCCTATGGACGACTCCGCAGTGGGATCCCTCCGGGGATGCCCCAGGAACAGATACAGAAAACACGATTGGGAAAATACTTAAAGAACTATAAGATCTATTTTTTTTAGAATAAATTAAAAAGAACTAAGAAAAGAGAATGAGGACGGAGAGAGAGAGAATGAACAAGCTCTCGGAAGGAAGTGAAAACAACTGAAAATCCCATGCTTGAAAAGAAAAAGAACCAACCAAGCAAACAAAAGAGCTACAAAAGAGATCCGAAGCTCCAAAGAATTTTAGAAACCTAAAAACATCAGAGAGGAAAGGAAAAAGGAAATTAGAACACCATCCTTCAAGAGGAAAGAAATGAAAAAAAAAGCCTCAGAAAGCAGAATGGAGGAAGCAGACAAAGGAAATCAGAACCGGAGGAGAATAACAGAACAAACTAAAAACCTCAAGGGAAGATTAGATAAAATTTAAATACACAAAACAGAACAAACCATGAGCTGTGGGACATATGCAAAAGATCAAACCTCGCAATCATAGGAATAGAGGAAGGAGAAGAATCCAGAGAAAGGATATTGATCAGCATCTTCAACAGACTAATAGATGAAACTTCCCCAACTAAACTAAAAAGGAACAGAACCAATACCAATACAAAGAAGCACACAGACTCCAAAACAGGACAGATCAGAAAAGCAATTCTCCATCTAGCCCACATCATAATTAAATGCTAGACACCCAAAACAACAGAAAAAATCTCTTAAAAGCGACAAGGAAAAACACAATTGACCTCTAAGGGGAAAACCTATCAGATAACAACGACTGCATGAGAGCCTCACATCAACACCCAGCAAGCCCTCCTGCTTAACAAGAACAGAACCCCCCCCCAATTGGAGACTAAACAACACAACCTGAATAATAATGGGTCAAGAAGAGATAAGAAAGAATAAAAACATGAAGGCAAACGATGAAGGCCAGAAGAACCTGGAGCAAAGCATCCCAGTGTGAGGGACAATGGATGCCAGCCCCAGGTTACTATACAATCAAGCAAAAATGTCAATCAATAGTGGAGGAGAGAGGAAAACTTCCATGACATGAAACAACTTGAAAGACTACATGTCCGAAAACACCCTTCAGAGAATACTGAAAGCAATTCAAAGAACAGAAGAAGGAGCAACCAAACCCAGGACAACTAGAAAGGGAGAAATCAATAAAGCATACGCAGAAGTAAGAAACCTAAATCAAATACCGAAGATGGATAATACGGCAAAAAGGAAGCAACACAACCTATCAGTCATAACCTTAAATATTAATGTCTAAATTCCCCAACAAAAGACAAAGACTGGGAAATGGATTAGAAACAGAATCCATCGATATGCTGTCTACAAGAAACACAATCTTACCTTCAATGGACAGGCACCACCTTAAAAGTGAAAGGGATGGAAAAAAATTCCAAGCAAATGTTACCAAAAGAAAGCAGGTGTTTGCTATTTTATATCAGAAGACAATAGATTCAGCTACTAACAAGAAATCGAAGTAGAAAAGAAGGCCATTACATTTTCATCAATAAGGAACAATCCCCAAGGAAGATTTCACAATTATGAACATATGATGCCCAATGCTGGTGCACCAACACTTTATAAAGAACATTCTCCAGGACCACAAGTCACAGACTAACCCAGCACACTCATAGTTGGGGACTTCAATACCCCACTGAGTCCTTGGGATAGGTCAAACAGGACAAAAAATAACAGCGAGAGACATCTGAACTGCACGATATGATACACCAAATGGACCTCACTCAGACCCTCTATCAGAATTCCACCTAATACCGAGAGAATACACTTTTACGCAGCACCCCACTGAACATATCTCCAAAATCAGACCAACATCCTGAGGACACCGAAAAAACCTCTACACAATACAAAAAGATTGAATAAGTTCATGCATCCTGTCAGACCACAGTGGCAATAAACTCAACTCAACACCATGACAAGCCTCCTGCCTACAAGAACACATGGAGACTACACAAACACATCTGAATAATAATGGGTCAAGGAAGCAGATAAAAAAGAATATAAGAAATCCTGAACTGAATGACAATGACATACACAAACAAAAACCTATGGGATACCTTTAAAAAAAGCAGTCCTAAGAGGGAAATGTATCAGCCCTTGGGGATGCCTACATTAAGAAAAACAGAAAGGAGCACATTGAATTGATCTAACACTACAGCTAAAAGCACTTGAGAGGCAACAACAGATGAAACCTAAATGCAACCGACAGGAAGAAAATAACAAAAATCGCAGCAGAAATCAATGGAAATAGAAACAAAGAAAACAAATACAAAATCTAATTGACCAAAAGTTGGTTCTTTGAAGAATAAAAACAAGATAAGACAGACCTCTAGCCCAGTTAACAAAAAAGAGAAGGAACAACTCCAAATCAATTACAATCTGTGATGAAAGGGAAATATCACACAGACAAGGAAAAGATCAAGGAAAATTATCTGGGAATATTACAAGAACCTATATTCTACCAAGTTTGAAAATCTAGAGAACATGATGAATATCTGAAATCCTGGGAATCACCAAAGCTTTGCCAAGAGGAGACCAGCAGCTTAAACAGACCATAACATATAAGAAAATAGAGATGTAGTAAGAAAGCCTCCAACTAACAAAAGCCCAGGCCCAGCGTTTCACGCAGAATTCTAGAAAACATCCAAAAGGACCTACAACCATTATTTCTGAAACTGTTTAGAAGTATAAATCAGAGGAAATTCTCCCAAATTCCTTCTACTAAGCCAACATCACTCGATTACCAAACCAGGCAAAGATCCAACAAAAGAGAGGAGAATTATATACCCATCTCCT
>VZQC01008694.1:1153942-1386732 GCA_009823505.1 Rhizomys pruinosus | reverse complement strand
ATAAAAAATATGTTGAAAAAAAAAAAGAAAAAAACTTTAATTTACTCCATTTGAATTTGTTTCTTTATTTCTCTCTCTCTTCTTTCTCTCAGTGTCTTTTTTTTTTCTTGTTTATTAGATTCATTTATGATTATATTTTAGAAGTAGCACACTTACTTTTCACAGACAGAATAGTAATTTTTAACATACAAGACAACAAGTGGTTCGCTGAGATGAGATAGGAAAAGTAAAAAGTGTGTGTCAGCTTAATTGGGCCAGTTTCCTGCCAGATACCTGATCAGTCTCCTGGTCTTTTTGAGACTGGTCCTAGTAGACCTGCTGGCTGAGAACTTGCTTGAATGGAAACAGGGTGCCCTTGAACCCATAGAGCTCCTCCTGCCTCTGCTTCCTGAGTGCTGGGATTAATGGATGTCACACCACACTGAGCCCAATTTCTTCTCTTTAAGACCTACATCTCTGCTAGGTGTGTGGCCAGTGCCTTTACATCCGCAGAAACTAGGGAGAGAGGCAGGCAGATCATCTGCAGTTCAAGGCCAGCCTGGTTCTACATAAGAGAGTTCAGGACAAGATGGAGCTACCAGGGAGACCCTGTTCTCAAAAGACAAAAAAAAAAAAAAAAAAAAAAAAAAAGAGTACATCTCTTATTGGCCTGGTAAGTATTAAGATGTATTCTGTGTGCCTTATGCCTTATCTTGGACAACAGGTGGTTAACACTAAGCAGTTGGCATAGTACCTTGCCCATCAATAGTTTTTAGGTCTAAATCCCCTTTATAGCTTTTTGGGAAACTAGAATAGGTACATCTAGAGCCAGTAAAATTTCCCCCACAACTTGGCTTTCAGTCTCATCCTTGAGATCACTCACATTGAACAGCAGAGAAGGCACTGGTGTGAAACGCTCAACATGAATCATGCAGATGGCATCAGGGAGATGGCCTTCTCTTGAGCCCACAAACAGAAGCCTGTTTAGATAAAATAAAAGAAGCTAACTAAAGTGTGGGGCACAGGGGCAGCCTGATTTACCTATCACATTATCTTCCCCCTCTGCCATCCCTTCAAAGGGTCTGAATAACAGAGAAGAGTTCATTATAGAGATTAATGAGAACTGGAAGTTGCTGGTGAGAAGAAAGGGGCTGGGAAACACTGATGATCAAAGCCAGGGTCCTATAAGTTTGACCACCTCCTGCCATACTGTTCTACAATGCCCACCCTACCAGTACAAGATGCTAGCCTTACCTAGAAGCAGCTACGATGGAAGCATTGAGACCACCAAAGCAGGATAATGCAACTGCTAGTGGAATTGTCCAGTTGAATATTCCAAAAATCTGGTCTGCAAAAGTCTAAGGAAAAGAAATTGGTATCATTAGCAGAGCCTAAAAGAGATGAGAGGTACGCACAGGCATGTGCCCAGAGTCTCCTAACAGGAATCCAACCCTTCTTCCCCAGTGAAGGTGGCAGGACCTTCTTGCAAGCCCAGTATCTTAAATGTCTTCTCAAGGCTGTCTACTCCCTTTCTGAGACTGAAAAGAACAGAGATAGTTCCAGAAATCCACAACACACCCTCCACCTTCTGTTAGTGAAAGTCCTTTACCACAGCAACAGCATCACTGGCCAAGATGTCCTTAATGTCTAGCACACTGTAATAGGCCACATTGGTCAAGAGGTAGATGATGGTGACAATGGGCATGGAAATGCCAATGGAGAGGGGCAAGTTCCTATAACCAAAAGATAGAAAGGACACATCAGTTCCACACCTGCATCCCTACTTTTTTTTTTGGGGGGGGGGGCAGGGTCTCACTCTGTAGACCAGGTTGGCCTTGAACTCAGAGATCTGCCTGCCTCAGCCCTCTGCCCTCTTCCCCCCAGTACTGGGATTAAAGTCCACCATACCTGGCCCCTACTTCTCTTTCAATCCTTAAGACTGCCACATCATTCTTTCTAGGGATGGAGACATTTGTGTTTCCTAGTTCCTTTGCTTTGAGGCTGCCTTGAAGTACTAACTTAAGCTCTGAACAAGTAAGAACTAAAGACTAGAACTGCAGAGATGGCTCAGTGATTAAGAAAGTTGGTTGGTCTTGCAGAGGACCTGGTTCCAGTTCCCAGAATCCATGAGGAGGCTAACAATTATCCCCAACTCCAGTTCCAGAGGGATCCGACACCCTCTTCTGGCCTCTTAAGGCATTGCACATATGTGGCACACATACATACATGCAGGAAAAACATACATATAAAAATGAAGGCTGGAGAGATGGCCTAGCGGTTAAGAGCGCTGACTGCTCTTGCAGAGGACCCAGGTTCGATTCCCAGCACCCACATGGCAGCTAAGAACTGTCTTTAACTCCAGTTCCAGGGGAATCTGACACCCTCTTCTGACCTCCGCGGCATCGCACGACACAGGTGCACAAACCTACATGCAGATAGTACACTCATACACATAAAAAATAAATAAAATTTTAAAAAATGAATACAGGGGCAGGGCATAGTGGTACACACCTTAAATCTCAGCACTCAGGAGGCAGAGGCAAAGGTAGGCAGATCTCTGTGAGTTCAAGGCCACTCAGGCCTACACAGTGGGACAATAAATAAATAAATAAATAAATAAATAAATAAATAAATAAATAGATCGAATGAATAAAAATAACCAAGCACTGCGGAATAGGAGAAATTATAGAGGCAGACTGTGGAATCTCACATCTGCAGTAGAAAGAACAGTATGTGCTTCTGAATAAGGAGCCTGGGAGATAACTCTCTTCATTAGTTTGAGAACATCAGGTGCCATCCTCACTGGAAGCCAAGAGAAAGTTACAAAGGCCTCTCCAGGTTCCTCAAGCCCCAAAAGATGATGACTTTATAAATGCCCTTGCCACTGAGACTGCCAGAATAAGAAAGGAACACAATCTGGGGCTTTGTCATGGTTTGTTTGGTTTGCTTGGTTTGGCAGTAGTAACAGGGACAGAACCACATGCCTCGAGCAGGCTGGGTAAGCCAGTGAGTTACATCCCCAGTCCTTTTTATTTTGACATCATCTCACTAAGTTGCTCAGAGAGATCTTGAACTCATTCTAGCCTAGGCAGGCTTTGAACTTGTGATCCTCCTGCCTCAGTCTCCAAAGCAGCTGGGCTTACAAGCCTGTGCCACAGGGCTGGACTGCAAATAATCTTGTCATTCAGTGTCTGCCCAGTAGGAGGAAGCACCACCCAAGCGTTCTAGCAGCCGGGTTCCTCTTGCTGCAGCCGAGATATGTATTGTACCATGAGTGCTTTTAGTTTTTCAAAGCCAAAAGTTTATTGGGTCTGAGAACTGTTATTCTTTTGAAAATTTAGAGAAACTATTTCCTGGCAAATCTTGGCTCCCAGGATCATAATGTCTAACCGCTAGGAAAGGCTGTGAAGAGCCTGTAATTCAACCCCTTTAATCTTCAATAAAGAAGCAGGCAAAGGCTGGGGAGGGCTCAATCAATAACACATTTGCCTTGCAAGCATGAGGACTTGGATCTGACCCTTAGAACCTACACAAAAATGCTGGAAAGCAGTGAGGGATGTGACATACACTTATAATCTCAACACTGGGAAGGTGGGAACAGATGGGGAGCTCCAGGGAGCTTTGACTCCCCGTCCAGTGCTCTTTTCCTTCTTCAGACTACAAAACAATTTAGAGTAATGCTGGGGGTGACAGTGAATGACTGAAACAAACCCATACTGTCAGGATAAATTAGAGAAATAAAAAAGGTTCAGACAGAAACAGGTTTCTGGAAGTCTATGACCTAATGTTACCTATACAGAGATAAGGATGAGTGAAAAGCCAACAAAGAAAAAAAAAAATTTAATGCACCTATGTTGCTCAGACTAGTTACAAATTAGGGGGTGAAGGCAATCCTCTTGCCTCAGCTTCCTGAGTAACTACAGAGAAACTTGGGTGTTTAAAAGCATACATAAGCATAAAGCACAACCTGCTTTAATTCATGTAGAAATCAATGTTGGGGTTTTTTAAATCCTTTTAGGAGCCCAGCATTGTGGCACATGCCTTTTATTCCAGTACTTGAGAGGCAGAGGCAGGCAGATTTCTGTGAGACCAAGGCCAGCCTCTTCTATATAGCGAGTTCCAGGGACAACCGGGGCTACAGGAGACCCTGCCTCAAAAACACCAAAAAAAAAAAAAAATCTTTTAAAAAAGGGATTTACAAAGCATAGGCAAGTGAGATCCTGTCTAAGCAAAGCAAAGCATATGCCAGAAAGTGCACACCTCAGCTTAACTCCTGTGATTACGGACAAGCAAACTCTCTGGGTCTTCAGTCTCTCACCTATTAAAACCAGGCTGATGACATTAACCTGCAAGCACTGTGACATGGTGCGTGGCACCAGCAGAAGCTCAGTGAGTGGCAGCCACCATTACTACGGGGAGCTAGTAAAGAACCTACCTCTCAGGGTTCTTGATCTCTTCAGTGACATAGTTCAGCGTGTCCCAGCCCGAGTAGGAGAACAAGGCTGAGTAGAGTGCCAGCGCGATGTCGCCCATTGCAAACGATGAGCCCGCAAAGGAATTCTCAAAGTGAGTTGAGGCTCCTGGAAGGTGAGGACAAAGGAAGACAAAAATTAATGGCCCACTTCTGCTCCTTCCAGCCAACCCAGTGGACCTGGAAGAATCTGGTAAGACTAGCAGGTGCCTGCTTGGGGCAGGGTGGGGGGGGGATCAGGGAGACAGACATCCACAGAGAGGGCTACGGTGCAGAAATGACATGGATGTGGGTCTTGACAGGAAGGACGCAGGCGGCCCTCCAAGATAAGAAACCACCAGGCAGAAAGGCTAGGAAATTGGGATGCTGTTCTGCTCCACTGTGCAGGCTGCCTGGGTCTACCCTCTAACACTACACAGAGAGGTCACAGCTAGGAAGGACCAGGCTCAGTCTGCCCAAGTCAACAGAGCCCTTGTAGGGACGGCATCACGCCTGGACGCCAGGTAGGACTGGGTATGAGGAGTTCATTTCTGACTGCCCGTTTCCAAGCGTAGAAATACCAGAAAGAATCCTGGCACTAGGCACAGGGCATGGCTAAGAGCCTCTCTGCCAAGATCAGCTTCCCTTGGGGGGCAGCATGCAAAGAAGAAAAAGGACAGGCTTTGGAGTCCATCTGCAGGGCACAAGTCAGCTCTTCTGCTTACCACAGGAACTTGAATAAGAGATCATTCTAGTTTGGGTTTTGTTTTTAGACAGGGTCTCCTGCATCCTCAAACTCTCCACATAGCTGAGAATGACCTTGAACTTGATTATCCTGTGCCACCTCCCAAGTGCTGGGATCACAGCCGGCACCACTCTGCATGGCCTAAGATAGGTAATTCTACAGCTTGCTTTCTCACCTATGCAAAGGAGTAATAGTGCCTTACCAAATAAGGTACCGGGAGACTTAAATGATGGCAAGCAAAAGGCACTTAGAAGGCTCACAGAAAGATGGCCCTCTGAGATAGACTGCTTGCCTAGTATGGCTTAAAACCTTAGGTTTGATTCCCAATACTTCAAAGGAAAAGAAAAAAAAAATGCTCACCAAATGTTAGTTGCTATTTTTCCTTACTTACCCTGGCAAAGTTTAACGATGCCTGCGATGATGACCGCAATCAGCGCCAACACTTTAGCATAGGTGAAGATGTCTTGAACCAGGGTTCCCCACTTGACATAGGCACAGTTAATGAAGGTTAAGAGACCTGAAAGAAAAATAATGATTGAGAGCCTACTCTTCCCACCTGAAGGACCTTAAACTCCAAACAACTTTTCTAGTGGCAGTCACCAAGATGAACCCTTCAGCTAAACTCATCTGTGGATTTGGGCTATGTGTGAGGCCTTCTCTGTAATGGAAATGTCTGCCCCAGATCATGCTCACCTTTAAGGCATTGCCAAGCCCTTGTGCTTACAGCACCATCACATTCCCAACCACCCAGCACCTTAAATAGCAGTCATAGAACAAAGTGGCCAGAAGTCTGCTTGCATACAAGCATACACTCAGTTTCCCAGTCAGATCAGTAGAAAGTACCTGGTGGTTGTACAGAGTTAGTGATGTATTCTGCTTCCCAGCTCTTTAAAATCCCAGTCCTCCCTCCTACATGCCGCCACCCTACGCCCACACAGGCTATAAAATGCAGTACTCCAACTCTATGCTATTACTGTTAACCCTGACAAGTTCTACTATGACTTAGCCAATGTCTAGGTCAGCAGGTCAGGATGTGGCCAAGGATTAGGATGGAGGCCAGACTTCCTGCCCGTTGCCAGCCAGCTCCACTGTTTTGTGCTTCACAAAAAGTCTTGCAAGAAAAGAAGTTCCTGTAGAATGAAGCCAGGGAACTTTTTCCTGACTGGATAATGGTCAAGCATGAGTCACAAATACTCCTCAATCCTTCTGCCCTAGGCCAAAAGCAATCCCGCTACCTGGAGGGGCTCTGGTAGAGTTCATGGAGCACCTTAGAGTCAAGGTTCTTTACAGAGCCTGACATTCTCTTGCAAAGTGTCCTGGCATGTGGACATAGACATTTTCCTAAAGAAGAATCCATCTCTTCATCAAAATCTCAGAGAAGCAGCTGGAGGAACTGAGTGGAAGAGCATGTACTCAGCGCCCAGAAGGCCTCGCCAGATCCTAGCAGCAAAAATCAATGCTAGTCTCAGAGAAATGCATTAGCTCAAAAATTATAACCCACTACTTTACAAGAAATTTAAGAAGGGAAAGTCACACTGGGCTTGATTCAGGCCACCACCAACAACAACAAGAAAACACTCCCTATCCCAGGGGCAGTGCCTCAAGCTGTCCCACCACCGAGGAGGCTCACCTACAAATGTGAATCTGAGGTAAGCCTGGGCTGCACAGTGAGTTTCAGCCGGCCTTTCCTGTGTGTATTCATCCTTGCAAGCACTTGAAAGTCAATGTCAGGTGTCTTCTTCAATCGCTCCTCCATTTTATTTTATTTATTTTTTTTTTTTTTGGTCTTTTTGAGACAGGGTCTCCCTGTAGCCTCAGCTGGCCTAGAACTTGCTGTGTACACCAGGCTGACCTTGAACTCAGAGATCTGCTTGCCTCTGCCTCTGCCTCTGCCTCCTGAGTGTTTGGATTAAAGGCATGTGCCACCATGCCAGGCCCACCCTTTTTTTTTATATCTATTTATTGATGTGTGCACATACACACCACACTACACATGTGGAGGTCAAAGGACAACTTGTAGGAGTCATTCTCTCCTTGCACCTTATGGGACCCAGGAATTGGTTCAGGTCACTGGGCTTGATGGCAGGAGCCTCTACTACCGAGCCATCTCGCTGCCCCTCTACCTTATGTGTTTATTTGTTTAGTTATGTGTATAAGTGTTTTACTTACATGTATGTAGGTATATCATATACGTGCAATGCCCATGGAAGCCAGAGGGTGGCATCAGATCCCCTGGAACTGGAGTTACTGGTGGTTGTTAGCGGCCACGTGGGTGCTTGAGAACATGTGGGTCTTCTGCAAGAGCAGCCAGTGCTCTTAACGCTGTCAGCCCCTCCACTGCAGTTTCTGAGATCTCTCACTGAACCTGAAGCTCACCAGTTTCCCCAGACCAGCTGCTCTCACCACACCCAGCTGTTTATGTGCATGCTAAGGCTCTGAACTCAGGTCCTCTTGCGTGAGTGGTAAGCACTTTACCAGCGAGCCATCTACTCAGGTCCCTTTTATTCCCTTCCTACTCACCACCTACACTGTTTTCTGCTTTTCCTGAGGCAGGGCATTCTGGCCCTATGCAGATACATGCCTTTGTGCCTAATAGACAATAAACAACCAAACCTTATCACAAGGCTGGGCAAACAGGTGCCCGTTGCTCCAGGCCAACCCAGGGGTGCTAAGTTAATAATTAAAGACAGAGTGTGCTGTCTCCTCAGGATTCCACAAAATAAAATGCCTTTATCTTCCCCTCCACAAATCTGTCAAACATCGATCTTCTTCAGCTCAGCAGACTTCCACCTTCAGCTACTCGACTGCCATGTGACCCATCCTGTAATCTCTACTCTTCACCTTTAGGTTCTGCTCTGACTCATAAACACAACACGAACTCCAAGCACAAATGCTCTGATGTGGCTAAATCCTCAAGGTGGGGGTCGGGGAGGGAATGAGATCCCCTAGACCTAGGACCACTGGCTGGAATGAAGACTATAGCCATTTCCAGGCCTGATCAGTAAGCCACGTTGCTGAAGTTCTTGCCGTGCCATCAACGTGGCGCCCTTCCTGGCAACAGCTGCATGCACCCCCTCACCGTGATTAGTTGTGCCCACCACCACTATGTTGGGCTTGTAAACAACACGTGACCATCTATAGAAACATGTGAAGGCTGAGGGCTACGTAACTGCATGTTAAATTGACCTTTTCAATGCTCTGATGCTCTCTGTGCTGGTAGAAGCTTCCTATATACCCTGTACTGGAAAATAAAGTTTTGAGTTTTGCCCTCTGACACGCTCCCTGACTGGTCTTTTGCTCTGTCCGACTTACTCTTGGTAGAGAGGGGACCAATGACTGGTTAAATAAAGGCCCACAGAAGACAATCTAGAGAGACACCTCTGCCCCTCCTTTTTACTAGCAGACTAATGAAACGATGATCTCCAAGAAACTGGAATTTTCCTAGAATCTCAAAAGACTGATGCCCAGTGCCAACTAGAGGAGAAACTTGTCACGCAGGAAGACTTACAAAGTCCTGACAACTTGCCAGACACTTTGCAGAACAGCCTGGAGCCAAGACAATGATGGGTTAGTGAGGGTGAACCGTATCTTCACCAGGACTGCTTAGCTGGCACAGCTCCTGCCCTCTACTTAAAACTAAACCTCACGTTAGTATCTACTGGACCTCTTGTTTCTTCCAATGTGGTCATGTTGATTAAATCTTCTTCTACTTTTATTCCTAAAGGTCAGAAGAAGGTGTGGGATCCCATGTAACTGGAGTTACTGACATGTGAGTGCAGGGAATGAAACCCAGGTCCTTGGTACAAGCAACCAGTGCTCTTAAGCACTGAGCCATCTCCCTAGCCCCTTACTTTGTCTCTTTGATTGGCCTACTGAGGATGGGGTAGCCAAACCTAGCTTGTTAAGGCTATCAGTGCCCAGGCTCTGACCCTCACAACTGTGGTAACAGAACAAGTTCTTGGTTAGCCTGCAGTGTAACCACAGGTCACAACACCAAACTGGAATAGACATCAAGAAATAATTCTAGTTCACAGAATCTGCAGCTATGTGGCACGGGTTCTCTTCTCAGTCCTTTACGTGGAGATGGCGAGGAAAGGCAGACACGGCCCATTCTCCACCCTTTCCCGCAGCAGCTTCTGCAATGGGATGCGTAGTTTGCTCATATTTTGGTCCCTACTGCTTCTCCATATCCATCCATTTTCGCCCCTACTTACCTCCAGTGCTCCCTGTTACTGTGCTTATTTCTCAGCCACAGACCTACCATCATGCCCTTATCCATTCTCTATACTGAACATGGGAAGCAGGGGCTCAACTTAAATGCAGAATCCTCTACAAAGAAACAGGTACTGAGGGAGCTGCCTGAGGAGAGATGGCTGTCATCCTCCACAGCTTCAGCTCCCTCAGAGCTTCTGGCCCCGGGAGCAGGAAATTGATGTGGCAGGCAGCAGTGCTGACTGGACTCTTTGTCCCCACCCCTGGTACACTGACCAGAGTCCCAAGAGCTCAGCCAAGTACACTGCTCTTGAAATGTGGCCCAACCTCCTACTTCAGAGTCAGAGACAAGAGAGAACCATAGGGTTAGACTAACATGGAAGCAACTGCAAGCTAACCTCCGGACAGAGGTGCCCTACCCTTCTACCTCTAGTTAACCTCCGGACAGAGACGCCTACCCTTCTACCGCTAGGGGAAATTCAATCCCCACCCAACACTGGGCCAAGTCCATAGGAGGATTGCCTAAAATGACCTTTAACTCTTGATCCTGGTGATATTCCATTCCTGCTTTAACTCTGGGGGAAGATGTCGATCCTGTCACATCTATACAGAGAGATGCTTTAGGATGGGCCACCAAACAGCCTACACGGGCATCCTGGAGGACAAGGCTGGTTCTGGCACTAAGGCTGAGTCAGCTCTAGAGCAAAATCCAGAAATTCCCAGAACAGCATGAGCCAAAAAGGAAGAGAGCCTGTAGGCCCACTCCGGATCAACACCCAGGTTTAGTCTGAATACGGTAACATTAAATCTTAATGACTCCTGGGGCTGGAGAGATGGCCTAGTTAAGAGCGCCGACTGCTCTTGCAGAGGACCCAGGTTCAATCCCCAGCACCCACATGGTGGCTGAGAACCGTCTGTAACTCCAATTCCAGGAGAACTCCAGTTCCAGGGGAATCCGAGACCCTCTTCTGACCTCCACGGCATTGCACGACATGGGTGCACAGACCTGCATGCAGACAGTACATTCATATAAATAAATAAATAAACAAATAAATAAACAAACAAACAAATAAATAAATAAATAAATAAATAAATAAATAAATAAATAAATGTTAATGACTCCTTGGATGCATTTTCATCATCTCACACTGGTGACAAATATTTACACTGGCTCAAACTCAAAAAGTTCATCTCTACTTTTGTAATAATATGTTAGAATTTTTCCATACTACATCTTTCCTTAATTTATAGAAGTACAACTTCTAACACAATGAAATCAATTTTAGAAAAACACATTCAAGGAATTAAAGCTTCCTTTTCCATTTTGTACAAATTTTATAATCTAGGGGCTAGAGAGATGGCTCAGTGGTTAACAGAACCGGCTGTTCTTGCAGAGGACCTGGGTTTGATTCCCAGCACCCATATGGCATCAAACAACCATTGGTAACTCCAGTTCCAGGAGATCTGAGGCCCTTTTGACCTCCACAGGCACTGTACTACAAGAGTGAAGTCATATATATGTAGGCAATACACTCAAAAACACAATAAATATTTTTTTGTTGTTGTCTTTTTGAGACAGGGTCTCCCTATAGCCCCAGTGGCCTGAAAATTTTTTTTTGTCTTTTTTGAGACAGGGTTTCCCTGTAGCCCCAGCTGCCCTGAAACTCACTATGTAGACCAGTCTGGCCTTGAACTCGCAGAGATCCACCTGCCTCTGCCTCCCAAATGTCGGGATTAAAGGCACGCTCTACCACACCCAGCCTAAATAAAATATTTTTAAAGGCACAATTAAAAAAAAATTTATAATCTTTATTAGGAAAGCAAAGTATTTCTTTAATCTGGCAATGTGTACTACGCTCACGATCTCAGGAGCTCTGCTTGCTTCTACTTCTGTTCCATTACCTTTCCCTCGGGATAGTATCCATTTTCCATTTTAATGCACTACTATAAATGCAGACCTTTAGAAAAATGTCTTAAATGGAACACTTCAACAGTCTAAAGATATAATTCACAGATCACACACCTTTAATCCCAGCACTTGGGGGGGCAGAGGAAGGCAGATCTCTATGTGATCAAGGCCAGCCTGGTCTACACAGCAAGTTCTTTGCCAGTTGGGGCTACAGGGAAACCCTGTCTCAAAAAGACCCCCCCAAAAAAAATTAACAGGGACTGGGGAGTACCTGGGTAAAGACAGTTCTTAGCTGCCATGTGGGTGCTGGAAATCGCACTTGGGTCCTCTGCAAGAGCAGTTGTGCTCTTAACCGCTGAGCCATCGCTCCAGCGCCCCACATAGCTATTAACAACCATCTGTAACTCTAATTCCAGGGGATCTGGATGCCCTCTTCTGGCCTCCATGGACATTGCACACATGGGTGCACTTATATGCAAACATGAAATACATTCATACACATGAAATAAAAATAAAAAATAGGGCTGGAGAGATGGCTTAGTGGTTAAGAGCACCTGACTGCTCTTGCAGAGGACCCAGGTTCGATCCCCAGCACCCACATGGCAGCTGAGAACCGTCTTTAACTCCACTTCCAGGGGAATCCAACACCCTCTTCTGACCTCCACGGCATTGCAGGACATGGATGCACAAACCTACATGCAGACAGTACACTCATATACATAAAAAAATAAATAAAATTTAAAAAATAAAATAAAATAATTAAAATAAAAAACTGGGGCTGGAGCCGGGTGTGATGGCGCACACCTTTAATCCTAGCACTTGGAAGGCTGAGGCAGGCGGATCTTTGTGAGTTCAAGGCCAGCCTGGTCTACAGAGCGAATTCCAGGACAGCTGGGGCTACAGGGAGACCCTGTCTCGAAAAGAGAGGAAAAAAAAAAAAACTGGGGCTGGAGAGATGGCTCAGTTGTTAAGAGCACCAACTGCTCTTGCAAAGGACCTGGGTTCAATTCCCAGCACCCACACGGGAGCTAAGAACCATCTTTAAGCTGGGCGTGGTAGCACGTACTTTTAATCCTAGCTCTCCAGAGGCAGAGGCAGAGGCAGAGGCAGGCGGATCTCTGTGAGTTCAAGGCCAACTAAAAAAAAAGTAAAAAAAAAAAAAATTCAGCCAGGCATGGTGGTGCATGCCTGTAATCCCAGTACTCAGGAGGCAGAGGCAGGCAGATCTCTGTGAGTTCAAGGCCAGCCTGGTCTACATAGTGAGTTCCAGGACAGCTGGGGCTACAGGGAGACCTTGTTTCAAAAAGACCCAAAATTAATTAAGACACAATTAAGAGAGGTTGGCATTTTTGTGTGCCTTCTAAGACATGTACCGCATCTCTGAAGTAACAGAGGAAAACTGAGAGAAGAAGGAGGAGGGGGAAGAAGAGGGGGAGGAGGAGGAGGAAGAGAAGCAACCTATCTGCAAGCAAAGAATTAGAAACAGAACTAAGTGATAATTGTTCATTATATTTGTTAGGAAATAAACTGCAAGTAAAAGTCATCAGGCAGGTCTCAGTATGCTGGTGCACTGAAATTTTCCTCTTACTGCAATCAAAATATGAATGTGACATCATCAGAGGGGCAGACATCCCTTATCACAGATCCTCATGTAACTCCAGCTCTTTGATATTCTCCATCCCAGTTCTAGCAAATACACCCTTCTGAACAAAGGATACTCTTTCACTATCTGATTCTAACCTAATACCACTGATGGCTATGAAACAGTTTCCTCCTTGAAGTAAAAATTCAAAAATGTTTATAGGCCTGCTTATAATATTGGTAGATCTAAGTCCCCAAGCTTTTCTCTAGTCTGTCCAAATGCAGCCCTGAGTCACTGCCACCTTTACCCTTCTTGCTACATAACACCAGAGAACCAGAGATCTTCAAAACAGATCAGTCAGGGCTGGGGAGATGGCTCGGTGGTTAAGAGGACTTGCTGAACAAGCATGAGAACACGAATTCAGAGCCCCAGGACCCACGTCAAAAGCCCAGCACGACCACGCACGTGTCCGTTACGCCACCACTGGGGGGGGGGGTCACCGGACCTTGCTGGTAGTTAGCCTAGCTTCAGGGTCAGTGACAGCTTGTTTCATCAAGCAGAACTTACAGAGGAGGACATGTGGTGTCCTCCTCTGGCTTCCACACGTGCATGGGCACGCACACTCACACAAACACCCCCATACAAAAACAATTACTCATGTTTTCCTTTATCTTTGCATTTTTCTCTTTGCCTCTAAAATTTCAGTTTAACATCTTATTAAACATGACTCTCCATCCTGTCTCAGACTTGGCTAAGATCGAGTAGAAACATGTCTCCATCAATCATATGAAACCACTGTTCTTTGCATCAAGTCCACCTGGTACCATAGGATTTACAGTCAGTACTCTGTTTTACATTCTTTTTTTTTTTTTTTTTTTTTTTTTTTTTTTTCGAGACAGGGTCTCCCTGTAGCCCCAGCTGGCCTGGAACTCGTTCTGTAGACCAGGCTGGCCTTGAACTCACAAAGATCCACCTGCCTCTGCCTCCCGAGTGCTAGGATTAAAGGCGTGAGCCACCACGCCCGGCAACATCCTTTTCTTAAAAACTTTTAATTTTATGTTTGTGTATGTGTGCACCCATGTCTGTGTCTATGGATGCCTGCAAAAGCCTAGAGGATGCAGGCAGTCATGAGCCTTCCTATATGGGTACTGGTACTCTATAAGAGCAGCCAGTGCTCTCAACCACTGAGCCAGCTCCTGCTTCTGCATTCTTTCTTTTTATTATTGTCTTTTTTAAGACAGGGTCTCCCTATAGTTCCAGCTGGTCTGGAACTCACTCTGTAGACCAGGCTGGCCTTGAATTTACAGAGATCCACCTGCCTCTGCCTCCCAAGTGCTAGGATTAAAGGTGTGCACCACCACACCCAGTTTTTTTTTTATTTGTATGTGTGTTTTCTTGCATGTATGCAAATGCACACATATGTGCAATGCTTGGTGGGGCCAGAAAAGAGTGTTGGATCCCCTGAAACTGGAGTTATGGTAGGTTGTTAGCTACCATGTAGATACTGGGAATAGAATGCAGGCCCACTGTAAGAACAGTAAGTATTGTTAACTGCTGCACCATCACATCAGCCCTCTATTTTTTTAATGTAAATTGAGTGTTTTACCTGCATGTATGTAAATGCACCCATGCATGCAATTCCCATGGAGGACAGAAGAGGGCATCAGATTTCCTGGAGTTGCAGATAGTTGTTAGCTGCCATGTGGGTGCTGGGAACCAAACCCAGGCCTGCAAGAGCAGCCAGTGCACTTAACCACTGAGCCATCTCTCCAGCTCCCTGCTCTGAATTCTTTTTAAAATATTATTTTATGTTTATAAGTATATATCTGCATGTATATAAGTGCACCCATGCTGTACAATGCCTATAGAGGCCAGAAGAGAACATCAGATACCCTGGAACTGGAGTTACGGACAGTTGTCAAATGCCATGTGGGTGCTAGGAATGGAACCCAGGTCCTCTGCAAGAGCAGCCAGTGCTCTTAACCACTGAGCCATCTCTCCAGTCCCTCTGCTGTATATTCTTTATTCTTTCACATATACAGCCTTCGACTGACAGAAGATGAACATTTCTCTGAAATTCAGTTTGCAGCCTTGAATTTCAATGTTACCAGGGTCTTTTTGGCATCTTCTAACAGGTGATGTCATTTATACCACAGCAATCAGCAGGACAGTTATCTGTAGGCTTAGTTAAGAGCAGGCTCTTTATTACGTGTCTCAGAGCACTGCACATCTCTCCACTAGGCTGGATCTACACATAGAGAGCAACTCAGGGAGAAGTGGCCAAGCCCAGTATCTGGTCCGCACAGGCCTCCTGAACACTGTTTCCTCAGAAGGTCCTGATAAGCTCTCTGAGAGCACCTTGATGTTATTTCTATCTTCTTTCTCATTTTCTCTACTGTATGCCTAGTGTTTTTTCTCAATGCTAGTTTGGATCCAGGCTGCCCTCAAACTACATGTAGCTGAAGCTGACCTTGAACAACTCCTGATCCTTCCTAGTGCTGAGATTACAGGCCTATGCCACCATGCCTGGCTTGAGATCACCCCCCACCCCCACCCCAGATTAATGGGATTTCTTCCTGGTGTTGTTCTTTTTTTCAGCAGACGGCCCTTGAACTCTTTCTCAGGTCACAGAACCATTTCACTTACTCAGGCCCACAGATGAGAACCTGGGCCAAAAAAGACACACCAAGCACAAAGTGACCATGGGTCACTGAATCAGACTGCTCCCAGTGTCCTTCCTGGAACTCAGTCAGCAGTTCCGTTCCTGTGGTTCTGACATCTCTGTGGGAACAAGCACACCGTTTGTACATCCCTTTTCTTTTTTTTATTTATTTTTTTAATTTATTTTTCCAGGTTTATAATTTATTGTAGAAATTGAGTATTACATGATGAGTTGACATTAGCTTCTCCAGGCATGGGACTTAACAGATGAGGCTGGACATTGCAGAATCCATTTATGTTGCTTTCACAGCTGGAGTCTTTTTAAGACCAACAAAGCAATGCTTCCATATGTGGCCAGTACACAATTCATTCTACCAGTAAGAGTGAAAGAGTTGATTTTTTTATGTGTATGAGTGAGTTTGTACATCCCTTTTTAAAAGCAGCTAGAAGGTCAGACAGATGACTCAGCGAGGGTGCTCTCTACCAAGCCTGACAACCTGAATTTTATTATTTGTCTTTTTGTTGTTATTGTTGTTGTTGTTGTCATTTTAAGACAGGGTCTCCCTGTAGCCCCAGCTGGCCTGGAACATACTATATGGACCAGGCAGGGCTTGAACTCACAGAGATGTATCTGCCTCTGTCTCCTGAGTGTTGGGATTAAGGGCATGCACCACCATGCCTGGCTGTTTGTTTGTTTATTTGTTTTTTCATCTTTTTTGAGAAAGGCTCTCCTTGTAATCCCAGGTGGCCTAGAACTCACTATGTAGACCAGTTTGGCCTCAGTCTCAGAGATCTGCCCACCACTGCCTCCTGGACAATCTGAATTTGTGATTTTTTAAAAATTCCTTCAAATGTTCTAACTGACCTCAATTTAAGTCTTCAGAAACCAGATCCCAGGCCTGAGTGGGTAGGAGCATCACTTGCAGTTTTGAGGTTCCCTAAGAAGTTCCAAATCAGGAAGTCAGGATCAGAGTTTCCCAGAATAGTCTGATGATCTGCCACTCTGCATTTTACAGAGGTAATTACCTAGTGAAATAATCACATACAGACCAACTTTGAGCAGAACATGCCTGAACCCATCACTTAACTGTAGCTCCTCCATCCTAGCCACACACCGCTGCACTGGACAAGCTTTCACAAAGTCCGGGACTGAGGCACTGCCCAGAGCAATGATGTCAGAAACACTGAGGCAGCCCACAGTCTAAAGCTCAGGTGCTCTGAAGCATGGTGACAGGTGAGAACTGCTCATCTCCTGCAACACACGATCTGCAATCCTTCCCAGCAGTCATTTGTGTTCCTTCAACTCTTATTCTCCATGGTAGTTCCGAGTCTTCTCTGGGAGGCTCGAGAGTACTTAGTCATCAGGGAGGAGGGTGATGAATGGTTTTGGATTTGGGATTTTAAACTCCCTCCATGATTTCAATGTTAGAAATGGTATCCAGATTCAGACCCATTGAGCCTAGCTCTTCCCCCAACCTCCTCTACACTGTTCCCTGGCTGCTTCTAACATAGAAAGACAACAGAAGAAAGACACCGAGAATGAGTCCTCAAGAGCCTTATGGGTCAAATTAGTACACAGCTCTACCCCTTCACTACTGGTGAAGAATTTGTTTCCAAGTTCACACTAATGCCATACTAGGAAGAACCCAAGATTCTGATGTTACCCTATTTGTTAAGGTAACTTCGGGACAGGACCTCACCTCTGACTTAAGGTGGCTCTTGGGAAAACCCTTCCAAGATAGGTACTAGCTTCCAAACAGAAGGTTCAAAGGGCAAAAGTTACTTGGAGACCCAGGTGTTCCACCTCATTAGCCACAAGCGCATGAGGTCAGTCATTCTGGTCAAGAAAAACTACATGAGGACATGTGATCAGAGATCTCAGACAGACACACACAGAGATCCAAAGTCCTTACAGTCCATAGCTGTTAGCCAATCAGAGCCAGCTGTCTGCCCTCCCCTCTGCCCAGTTTCCACAGCACTCTGCCTTCCACCAGGACCCTGGGGATCCACAGCATGAAATGCCCCTTCTCAAACGCGATGATCTGGAACTCTGTCTTCTGTGTCATCATCAAACCAACATCTACTGAAGATGCTGATAGCACAATTCACTAAGGTCAAGTGTGAGGACACAAAGAATCCTTGCGGCTCCCTAAGCGCCCTGTGGTGTCTGTGCAAAAGGCAGACAAAAGACACAGGAGATAAAATGTCCCATTAACAAAAAGAAAAAAAAAACCCTAGACCAAAATAACTAGTTCACAGTGGACAAGAGCAGAAAGGTCCAACCTTGCTAACAGTGGCCACAGAATCCCTCCTCTAAGGAAGGGCCAGTTGGACAGAGACAGACTTCTAGATGCTTACCCCAATTCTGTCAAGAGAAAGTTCTGTCTTCTGCAAAACTGACAGGAAAGTCTCAGCTTTCTTTTCTGACCTCTAGACTCAAAAAATTTTTTTAAGTAAAACTGATTTTTAGGTCATTGAAAGACAAAATGCAGAAACTAAAATTTTTGAAAATCAGTAAGATGCCTATGACTATGAATATAATTTGCAATAATAGATAGCATGTTTTAGCTGACAGTTATATTCCAGGCCATGTGTATAGGTATTCATATCCTCTAAATTAGTCTGAGAGATTTTTTTTTTCTTTTTGAGACAGTGTCCCTGCAGCCCCAGCTGGCCTGGAACTATGTAGACCAGGCTGGCCTCAATCTCAAAGAGAGCCACCTGCCTCTGCCTCCCAAGTGCTGGAATTAAAAGAATGCACCACTACACCTGGCCTAATTTTTTCATTTTTAAATTATTTAAATTCATTTATTTATTTGAGGGGGCATATGCACCATACTGTGTGTGTATGTGAAAGTCAGAGGACAACCTGACAGAAAACTGAGTAACTCAGTCAACAGCCAGCTCCAAGTTGACATCCACTTGTCATACCATATCCTCCCCTTCTTCTGTACAAGCATGTAAGACAGAGAGAGGAATTATTTTCTATGGTGATGGACAATCCACCTGCAGAAAACCATGGCAACCTACACAGAGTTCTGAGAAACCAGAACAGCCAGCTTCAGGAAGGGCCAGCTTTTACTGAGAAAGCAACCGTTTTTAGTACCCAAGACTGGACTAGACAGCAAGGTTACTTCAAAACTCAGAAGTCAAACCTTCATTCAATAAGCACACGCAGTAAGGACCCACTGTGTTTCAGACCCTATAGGCTCTGAGATTAAAACCTAGGCACCAGTCCTCTCACAGAAAAATGAATGTGGACAATTACAGGAACTGAGTGTCAAAACCCCTGACAGCAAGCCATCCAGTCTGGGGATGTGGAGAGGTACAGGTGGGCACCAGGAACACTATTATTTGGAGTTGTATGTAGAGGCTGGGGGTGGGGTCAGGATTCCTTGGTCGAGAGAACAACATGTGATTACACTGCCAATGAAGTCAGTGAGTCAAGTCACACACTCATACAGAATGATGTCACACACTCATCTAAGCAATGAGTGATTTCAAGGCCGATAGCAAGACCTGGCTGTACAAGGTTTCCAAGGAAGGCTATGCCTGCCAAGGAGCATAAGGAACAGAGATTCCATCTGCTCTCTTGAAATTGCCATTGTTCGAGTAGGAAAAAGAAAATATGGTAGAAATACAGATCATGCTTCCGTGAGATAAGGACTCCATTCTTCAGAAAATAGAAACCAAGGCTAATACAGTTGATCTAAGATTAAGCCCAAGCCTGCCCAGTTCCATGCTCTCAACTACTGTGCACTGCTACCTCCAAAGGGATGAGGGCATCCCTACAAGAGAACATGTGGACTAAGGGTATCCAGCCAGAGGAGGTCTTGATTCTGCCCAGTAACAACAGTCTCCCTTTCTTTCAAAGCCAATTGTGTATATATGTGTGTGTGTGTGTGTGTGAGATGCATATATGCACATGTGAGGGGTATACTTTTGTGTGTGTGAAAGCCAAAGGTCAGCGTCATCTACCTTTGTGGATTCCCACCTCATTTCCAGGGATCCTCCTATCTCCACGCCCCTCCAACCCTGGGATTACATACACACACCTTGGCACTGAGCTGTTACATGGTGCCGTGGTGCCAGAGAGCCAAACGTGGGTCCTCACGCTCGCACTCAGCCACCGAGCCATCTCCTGGCCCTTCTTCTCTTCCTTTTTCTATGCTAGGGTCCAACTCAAGTCCTTATACATGAACATCCTCTATTGCTCAGCTACAGTCCTAGCCCTCAAAAGACAATCTGAGAGGAGGAGGGAAGGAGGAAGGGACAGGGTGGGAGGGGGGAGGAGAGGAAGGAGAGAAGAGGAGAAGGGGAGAGGGAGAGAAGGAGAAGAGGAGGGGAAGGGAAGAAAGAGATCTTAATTTCCTTCCTTCAATACAGTCTGTTGTCTCTTCCCCCTTGTCCTCCATCTTGCCACTCTCCTTCAATTTTCTGGTTGGAATTTGTCGGCCCCAAATGATACTCTACGGTGGTTTGAATGAGAAATCCCCCCACAGATATCTGAACACCTAGTTCCCAGCTAGCGATGCTGTTGGGGGAGGTTTAGGAGGTTCAGCTGAAGAAGTATGTCATGGGGCAGGCTTTGAGAGCTCATAGCCTCCCTGCGGTGAAGGACTAGTGCCTCTGGAACAGTAAGCCAAAATAAACTATTCCACAAGTGTAGTGGTGCTTTACCACAGCAAGAGAAATAGTAACGCAGTTTCCGTTCCTTGGTTGTTTTCTGGGGTTTTTTTTTTTTTTTCTTTTTTTTTTAAGACAGGGTCTCCCCAGAGCTCCTGCTGACCTGGAACTTGCTATGTAAACCAGGCTGGTCTCCATCTCAACAAAGATCCAAAGATCCACCTGCCTCTGCCTCCCAAGTGCAGAAATTAAGATGTGTACTGGGCTGGAGAGATAGCCTAGCGGTTAAGAGCACCGACTGCTCTTGCAGAGGACCTGGGTTCGATCCCCAGCACCCATATGGCAGCTGAGAACAGTCTGTAACTCCAATTCCAGGAGAACTCCAGTTCCAAGGGAATCCAAGACCCTCTTCTGACCTCCATGGCGTTCCACAACACAGGTGCACAAACCTACATGCAGACAGTACATTCATACACATACAAAAATAAATAAAATTGGGCTGGGCATGGGGGCACACGCCTTTAATCCTAGCACTTGGGAGGCAGAGGCAGGCGGATCTCTGTGAGTTCAAAGCCAGCCTGGTCTACAGAGTGAGTTCCAGGACAGCCTGAGCTACAGGGAGACCCTGTCTCAAAAAGACCAAAAAAAAGTCTCTTAACTGTGGATCCCTATAAAATCCAAAACAATTACTGTCTTACTTCAAAGGTTAGAATCGGGCAGACCTAAGCAAATCCTAAGTCCAGCTCAAGGCTGAACATCTGGAATTCACTCACCATCTTCTGGGCTCCAGAGGGCTTTGCCAGCTCCATTTCTCTGATCCATTCACAGAACACACAGCTTGTCTCACAGGCCCATTCCACACCTGCTACTGCTCTTGGTGGTTATCCCATGGACCTGGCATCTCCAAAAATCTGGTGTCTGGCTGAAACTGAGGCTGTACCTTCACAAATGGGCACCTCTGACCTCTCCTGGTGCAAAGCCTCAGCTTCTCTTTATGAGCCCTGAAATCTTGGAGTCTTCATTAACTTCATTTAAAATAAAAAAAAAAATAAAAAAAAAAAAAAAAAAGAGAATAGTGGCTGAAGAGAGGGTTGAAGAATTCTCAATGAGCAACAAGTGTCTGGTTGGCTAGGAGGCCAAGCTAGATAGAGGTGAGTCACAGGGAAGCTGGTGACAACTTGGCACATGGGTTCCACCTAAGGCAACAAAATTTCAAGGGAGTGAGGGTGAAATTTGATTTCAAAAATAGTTTTTCTTTTAAGGAAATCTCTTCAGTGTTACTCTACACTTATTTCTGTGCTATGCCCAGGGAATACAAAGATGCCGATTAAACAGTCCTTGACCTTGTATAGCTCATGATGCTTATGTAAACAAACCATTCTAATCCAGTGTGGTTAGTGTGGGAAAGAGAGAGCACAGAGCAAGGGTAGCAGAGCCAGGGGTGATGTGTTATACTCAGAGAGTAGTGTTTCTCAGAAGACTGTTAGGAAAGAAGGAATGAGGTGCCGCGGTACACCTCTTTTTTTTTTTTTTTTTTTGGTCTTTTTGGACAGGGTCTCCCTGTACTCAGGCTGTCCTGGAACTCACTCTGTAGACCAGGCTGGCTTTGAACTCACAGAGATCCTGCCCCCTGTTGCCTCCCAAGTGCTAGGATTAAAGGCGTGTGCCCCCATGCCCACCCAATTTTATTTATTTTTGTATGTTTTGAATGTACTGTCTGCATGTAGGTTTGTGCATTCCTGTNGCAAGAGCAACCAGTGCTCCCCCTTAACCACTGAGTCATCTCTCCAGCCCCCAACAAAAGAAAATTCTTTTTTTTTTTTTTTTTGGTCTTTTCGAGACAGGGTCTCCCTGTAGCCCAGCTGTCCTGGAACTCACCTTGTAGACCAGGCTGGCCTTGAACTCACAAAGATACGCCTGTCTCTGCCTCCCAAGTGCTAGGATTAAAGGTGCACTATTCTGCTCTTTACAGAATTTTACGGAACAGATCACCCTCACGTGCTTGTATACCTTAGAGTTTACTTCTAATCCTCCCTTTTTTTTTTTGTCCTTTTGAGACTGAGTCTCCCTGTAGCCCCAGCTGGCCTGGAGCTCACTCTGTAGACCAGGCTGGCCTTGAACTCAGAGATCCACCTGCCTCTGCCTCCCAAGTACTAGGATTAAGGGCATGTGCCACCACGCCTGGTTATTTAAAATTTTTATTTTATTTTATTTTTATGTGTATGAGTGTACTGTTTGCATGTAAGTAGGTACACGCCTTAAATCCTAGCACAAGAGGCAGATCTCTATGTTTGAAGTTCACCTGGTCTACATAGTGAGACTCTGTTGTCAAAATAATAATAATAATAATAATAATGATGATAATGATAATAATAGAGTGTACAGAGCTTAAATCGGGGCTTTCCCAGGGCCACCAGAAGCACAACAAAGAGCTGAAACCAACCCAAGTACCCCTCAACTGATGAGTGGACATCTACACAGTGGAGTTCTATGCAGCGCTAAAGAAAGATGATATCATGAACTCCACAGGTAAATGGATGGAGCACCGGCCTTTAATCCTAGCACTCGGGAGGCAGAGGCAGGCGGATCTTTGTGAGTTCAAGGCCAGCCTGGTCTACAGAGTGAGTTCCAGGACAGCTAGGACTGCAGGGAGACCCTGTCTCGAAAAGACCAAAAAAAAAGAAGACACCATGCTAAGTGAAGTAACACAGTCCCAGAAAAACAAATGAATGATATCTCTCATTTGTGGATGCTAACGCCAATTACCTAATTGTATGGCAAACTGGGCAACGTTAATGTGATCTGAAACAACTGTGCTCTTATATTGTGAATCCCTTAAAAAAATAATAATAATAATAATAAAGGGGTGGGTTTGTTTCTTTGGTTTCTTGTTATTTTGAGACAGGGTCTCTCAGTAGCCCAAGCTGGCCTGGATTTACTATGTAACCAGGCAGACCTTGATGTCACAGAGATCCACCTGCCTCCCCAGTGCTGGGATTAAAGGTATGTGCTATCCATGCCCAGCTTACATTTTAATTTTATTTTTAGCATTTTATTTATCACTTTTATTTTACATGTATGAGTGTATTGTCTGCAGTATATAAGTGCACCCAGGTCATGCAATCAGTATTTGTGGAGGTCAGAAGAGGGCATCAGATCCCCTGGAACTGGAGTTGTAGATGGTTATTAGCTGCCATGTAGGTGCTGGGAATCAACCCCAGGTCCTCTGCAAGAGCAGCCAATGCTCTTAACCATTGAGCCATCTCTCTAGCCCCCAAAATATTCATTCTTGAATCCTTTCGTCTCTGAGTAAACAGTTTGACTTCCCTGAGGCTGTCATGCAGTGACAAAGCCCAACAAATACATGTGGAAAGAGCATAAGAAAAGTCCCTCTAAACCTGGACGTGGTGGCGCACATTTTTAATCCCAGCACTCAGGAGGCAGAAGCAGGTAGATCTCTGTGAGTTCAAGGCCAGCCTGGTCTACATAGCGAGTTCCAGGCCAGCTGGGGCTACAGAGAGACCCTGTCTCAAAACAAACAAACAAAACCCCCACAAAACACTAACCCTCCTGAGGCTGCAGAGACCAAGGGCTCCCACCGTCCCCTCTGCCAACACAGCACCACGTGGAACCTTCTAAAGCCAAAGGGATCTGAGGAACTTCACCTTTCAACACAGCACAGCTATGCCAGAAACTCCAAGAATTTTCTCTCTCATTTTCTAGTTTCTACTCTTTTTTTTAATTTTTATTTATTTCTTTCATTTCATGTTTATGAGTGTATTGATGAATTTATGTAAGTGCACCTGTGTCATGCAATGCCCAAAGAGGTCAGAAGAGGGCATAGGAGTCCCCTGGAACTAGAGCTATGGACAGTTGTTAGCTGCTATGTGGGTCCTGGGAATAGAACCGAGATCCTTGGCAAGAGCACCCAGGGCTCTTAACCACTGAGTCACTTCCCCAGATCCAGGAATTTTTTTTATTTTATGTGTATGGATGCTTTGCTTTGCATGGATTTAAGTGCATGCAATGCCATGGAAGCCAGAAGAGGTTACCAGATCCCCTGGAACCGGAGTCATAGAAGGTTGTTAGTTGCCATGCTGGTACTGGGAATCAAACCCAGGTCCTCTGGAAGAGCAGCCAGTACTCTTAACCACTTAGCCATTTCTCTAGCACCAGGAATTATTTTTTGAACTATACACACATTGCTACCATATCCATGTCCCACTTGAACATTGCAAATACTTCAATTGAAAGAATACAGATGACTAACTGGGCGTGGTGGTGCGTGCCTTTAATCCTAGCACTTGGGAGGCAGAAGCAGGCGGATCTCTGAGTTCAAGGCCAGCTTGGTCTACAGAGTGAGTTCCAGGACAGCTGGGGCTACAGGGAGACCCTGTCTTAAAAAAAAAATAAAATATATATATATATATATATATTATATCTATTAATTATAGAAATGGCAAGTAACGAGAGTGAGTAAAATTAAATCCCAGACATACATAGCTGAATGAAATAAGGAAGATGGTAGATGATATGAAAGAGGAATTCAGCAAAGTGATAAAATTATTAAATAAAAACCAATCTGAAATGGCAGAGATTTAAAAAAAAACACTCAGTAAGTCAAATAAACTCTGTAGAAAGTCTTAGTAATAAATCAAGGACAGAATTATTTGAATGGCTTTATTTTGTTTTGTTTTGTTTTGTTTTTGAGACAGGGTCCCTTTAGTCCTAGCTGGCCTGGAGCTCACTATGTAGACCAGGCTGGCCTTGAACTCACAGAGATTCACCTGCCTCTGCCTCTCGAGTGTTGGGATTAAAGGCATACACCACCACACCCAGCACTAAAGACAGTTCTTAGCCACCATGTAGGTGCTGGGACTCAAACCCCAGTCCTCTGCAAGAGCAGTCACTGTGCTTAACCGCTGAGCCATCTCTCCAGCCCCCAAATTATTTGAATTTGTAAACCAGGTGGAGGAACTGGAACAATCCAACAAGGACAAAGGTAAAATAAGAAGGCACAGGGCTGGAAAGATGGCTCAACAATTAAGAGCACTGGCTGCTCTTCCAGAGGACCTGGGTTGGGATCCCAGCACCCACATGGTAGCTAACAACTCAAAATAACTCTAGTTCCAGTGGATCCAATGCCCTCTCCTGGCCTCCATGGGCATTGCACACATGTGGTACACTTATAAACATGCAGGCAAAATACTCATATACACAAAAAAGAAAATTTTAAAAATGTTTTAAGAAGGTAACAGCCAGGTGTGGTGGTGCATACCTTTAATACCAGGCAGAAGCAGGTGGATCTCTGTGAGTTCAAGGCCAGCCTGGTCTACATAGCAAGTTCCAGGGCTACAGGGGGATCCTGTCTCAAAAAGACCAAAAAAAAAAAAAAAACGTAATACACAATGCCCTAAAAAGACCAAACTTGGGGATGGAGAGATGGCTCAGTGGTTAAGAGCACCGACTGCTCTTGCAAAGGACCCAGGTTCAATTCCCAGCACCCACATGGCAGCTAAGAACTGTCTTTAACTCCAGTTCCAGGGGAATCCAACGCCCTCTTCTGACCTCCGAGGCATTGCACAACACGGGTGCACCAACCTACATACAGACAGTACACTCATACACATAAAAAATAAATAGCCAGGTGTGGTGACACACACCTTTAATCCTAGCACTTGGGAGGCAGAGGCAGGTGGATCTTTGTGAGTTCAAGGCCAGCCTGGTCTACAGAGCTAATTCCAGGACAGCTGGGGCTACAGGGAGACCCTGTCTTGAAAAGACCAAAATAATAATAATAATAAATAAAAATTTAAAAAACAAAAGACCAAACTTACAGATTAAAGGCAGAAAGAAAGGAATGGAATCTCATTCTAAAAGCATCTAGTAAGAGGTGAAAGCATTTTTTTTTATGTGTATGAATGTACTGTCTGCATGTAGGCTTGTGCACCCATGTCATGCAATGCCTCGGAGGTCAGAAGAGGGTGTCCAAGCCCCCTGGTACTGGAGTTAAAGATGATTCTCAGCCACCATGTGGGTGCTGGGGATTGAACCTGGATCCTCTGCAAGAGCAGTCGGTGCTCTTAACTGCTAGGCCATCTCTCCAGCCCCTAGGTGAAAACATTTTCAAAAGAATCACCATCTAGCCATGATGGTACATGCCTTTTATCCCAGCACTGGGGAGAAAGAGGCAGGCAGATCTCTGAGTTCAGGGCCAGCCTGGGCTACATAGTGAGACTTGTCAAAAGAAAAAATAAAAGTAAAGGGAGGGGGAAGAAAGGGAACAAGATGAGAAAGCGGGGGCTGGTTTTGTTGTAGTTGGTTGGTTCTGATGTTGGGGATTGAACCTGGAGCCTTGTCCAACCACATGCCCAACCACTGAGCTGCACCCCAAGCTAAAGAGAAAGACCATTTTGACAGGTCTCTGGTAAGGTAAAGTTTGTACAAAGGTGAATGAAGTGAGAGAATAAGCTCTCTGACCATCTGGGGAAAGAACATTCTACATTCTGTAAGCAATTTCCTGGTGACTAGATTGCTTCCCAGTGACTAGGGTTTTTCACTCTGCTATGTGAATGAACATCTAGGAAGATTTTTTTTAAATATTATTTTTTATGTGTATGAATGTACTGTCTCCATGTAGGTTTGTGCACCCGTGTCGTGCAATGCTGCGGAGGTCAGAAGAGGGTGTCGAATTCCCCTGGAACTGGAGTAAAAGATGGTTCTTAGCCGCCATGTGGGTGCTGGGAATCGAACCCCGGTCCTCTGCAAGAGCAGTCAGTGCTCTTAACTGCTAGGCCATCTCTCCAGCCCCAGAAAAAAAATTTTTTTTTTGGTCTTTTCGAGACAGGGTCTCTCTGTAGCCCCAGCTGTCCTGGAACTCACTCTGTAGACCAAGCCGGCCTTGAACTCACAAAGATCCGCCTGCCTCTGCCTCCCAAGTGCTAGGATTAAAGGAGTGCGCCACTCCGCCCAGCAAGAAAATTTTTTAATAGTGAACATCTGCATCTGCATCTAGTCATTGAAGATTACACATGCATGAGTAATTTAGGTTTATAATTCTTTTCCTAAGCCTGTCCCCACCTCTATTCCCTTAATGGTCATGCTCAAATCTATGTACACTAATATCTGGCAAATCATTCAAAATAAATATGACTCAGCTTCCAGGAAAATGATACAATTCTAGGTCATAATGACTCAAGAAAGGCTTTGCTGATGGAAGTGAGACAGGACAGAAGGACAGGAAAAAATAAGATGTGGGAAGGGAAAGGAGTCCCTTATCCCAGGGTCTGGTTGAAACCTCTCACATGCTGAGGGTTGAAACTCTTACACAACTGAGAAAAAATCTGCCATGAAGATTGCCTATGGATTCCATATATATATATATATAACTGCCTCCAATATTCTTTTTAAATAAAGATAATAGAGGGGCTAGAGAGATAGCTCATTGGTTAAGAGCACTGGCTGCTCTTGCAAAGGACATGGGTTCAATTCCCAGCACCCACATGATGGCTAACAACTATCTTTAATTCCAGTTCCAGGGGATCCAATACCCTCTTCTGACCACCATAGGCACTGCAGGACATGAGACACACACACATGCAGAAAATACCCTCATACACATAAATAAAAATAATGAAAAATAAAGATAATTCAAATAATGCTAAAATAACAATGAACCATGCTTAAGACTTAAACATATATGACCTCTGAGTTTAACCTTACTCCTTTCTCAGCTATAAATCTGTAACTTTGGGGAGGGTCTTTTTGAGGTAGGTTCTCCCTGTAGCCACAGCTGTCCTGGAACTCACTATGTAGATCAGGCTGGCCTTGAATTCAGACAGATCCACCTGCCTCTGCCTCCTGAGTACTGCGATTAAAGGCATGTACCACCATACCTGGCTTAAATCTGTAACATTTTTTTTTTTTTTTTTTTTTTGGTCTTTTCGAGACAGGGTCTCCCTGTAGTCCCAGCTGTCCTGGAACTCACTCTGTAGACGAGGCAGGCCTTAAACTCATAAAGATCCACCTGCCTCTGCCTCCCAAGTGCTAGGATTAAAGGTGTGCGCCACCAAGCCCAGCCTGTAACTTTTTTTAACTTGGGTTTTGTTTTGTTTTTTATTTTATTTACTTTTTAAATTTTATTTATTTTTTTATGTGTATGTACTGTCTGCATGTAGGTCCGGGCACCCGTGTCATGCAATGCCGCAGAGATCAGAAGAGAGTGTCAGATTCCCCTGGAACTGGAGTCAAAGATGGTTCTCAGCCACCATGTGGGTGCTGGGGATTGAACCCGGGTCCTTTGCAAGAGCAGTCAGTGCTCTTAACTGCTAGGTCATCTTCTCCAGCCCTGATTTTATTTATTTTTATGCATGTAGGTTTGTGCACCCATGTCATCCAATACCGTGGAGGTCAGGAGAAGGTGTCCAATCCCCTGGAACTGGAGTCAAAGACGGTTCTTAGCCACCATGTGGGTGCTGGGAATCAAACCTGAGTCCTCTGCAAGAGCGGTCGGCCCTTAACCGCTGAGCCATCTCTCCAGCCCAAATCTGCAACTTTTAAAGATCTCACTAATAAAATTATTGACTTTGCTCATAATCAAAACCTATGTCCTAACTCCCACGTAAACTATGGAACTACCCTATGATCTCATCTAACAAAAAAAGAGAAGAAAAAAGTTCTTATTGCTGGGCATGGTAGTGCACACCTTTAAGTCCAGCACCCAGGAGGCAGCAGGTGTATCACAGTGAAATCAAGGCCAGCCTGCTCTACATATGCTCTACATAATGCTCTACATAATGTAGCTCCAGGCGAGCTGGGGCTACAGTCCAAAAATAAAATAAAATTCTTTGGCAACTCTTTGAATAAAGTAATTTTAAGAAGTCACTCAAGGGGCTGGAGAGATGGCCTAGCGGTTAAGAGCGCCGACCGCTCTTGCAGAGGACCGGGGTTCGATCCCCAGCACCCACATGGCGGCCGAGAGCCGTCTGAAACTCCAATTCCAGGAGAACTCCAGTTCCAGGGGAGTCCGACACCCTCTCTGACCTCCGCGGCGTTGCACGTCACGGGTGCACAAACTTGCATGCAGACAATACATTCATACACATACAGAAATAAATAAAATTTTTTAAAAATTTTTAAAAAAAAGAAGTCACTCAAATCATACAAATAGCTACTGTTGAAACACTTAAAAGCAACTATCTCTCGAGAACCCCAACTCTAACTTGGGTATATAACTCTCTTTCCTAAGTGCCCTCCCCATGGGCCATGCTCAAACCTGTATTTAAACCAGATATCAGATATCCAACCCTACCCAAGGTGAGGGTTGGATATCTGATATCTGAACTGAGTATAATCATTCTCCATAAAGTTTTCCTAAGCACCTTCCCCAGAAAAAGTTGTGTCAAGCATAGTGGCAAACACCTAAAATCAGCACTCAGGCAACAGGGCGGGAGGCCATCCTGGGCTATATGGTGAAATCATCTCAAAGCAAAAATAAAACTGAAGTTGTCCCACTCATTTCTCTCATATCTGTCACCACACAGATTATGCTGCATGGTAAATTTGAGAGCATGTGTGTCTCCCTTTTGCTCTATGACTTCTTTAAAGGAAAGGGACATACATTCTTATTCTTTCCCAGCACAGAGTAAAATACCTAGCACATAGTATGCCCTAAATAAATCTATCCTGAGGAGGGGAGTGAATTAAGCTAAATATTCATGTCCTTCTCTTGCTAAACACAAAGATTTAGTTGAAGTCCTCACACCAGCTAATCAGAAAGTCCTCACAGGTCACAGCGTCTGCCTTGTACTACAAGCTTATTAAACAGTGACTAAAGGACTGAATCCATGAATCATGTCACTAAATTCTTGTAATCATGGGTGCCCTTCTGGACCATCTTCCAGATCTCTGTTCTATCTTTAATAACTGCAGGGAGACACACAAAGTCCAGCTGCTACCAACGTAATACCATCTCACCTATCTGTCTATGCATAAGCACAAGAGAAAGCTAAAGAGCAGGAAAGGCAAAGGCTACAAATAGCCAGCAAGAAGGCAATAACTCCAATCATAATCAATACCTTATACTTGAGTTCCAATACATGGCTTTCACTGAGTCTGTCTGTCTTTGGTTTTGGTTTTTTTTTAGACTGGGTCTTTCTATGTAAGCTAAGCTGGCTTTGATCTCATGATCCATCCACTTTCACCTCCCAAGGGCTGGGATTGGAGGCATGCACCACAAGTCCAGCTCCTTTTCACTGAGTTTGAGATACATTGCCCAGAACTCATAGGCTCAAGAAATCCTCCTGCCTCAGCTTCTGGAGTAGCAACGACAATGATATATTGAACCACCTGAATTCCCTGAATCTCAGTTCTTTCTCAACAGTATCATGAAAGACAATAGTCACTGTACCTTGCACCTATGACCACACAGCTATTGAGCTCAGCCTGAAATACAAATCGAGGGTACATTTCACTCTACCAGGGTTGTCTTGAAACTATGCCCCAAGTCCACACAAAACCCTGTGCCTTTCACCAGGAACTCTTTAGGCAATTCATAACCATGGCTACTTTGCAAGTATTCTTCCAAAGATGTACACTGTGCTTATATGCATATGTGGGTATTCAAGAGTTTGAGTACATTTGTATTCCCAAATTAGAAGCAACACATTTAAATGGGGTGACTAGTGTAGGTAGGCATGATGCCAGAATGAAGGAATGACAGGAAGCTATTACAGATGTCACAGACGGGTATCAGAAAAGAATAAAACCTAGAGAACTGAAGTCAAGCAGGCAGTCTGGGGCCAGCCGGGAAGCACGTGTTCCTCCCTACCCAAGGGGCCTGGGAAGACCTAACAATTACAGAAAGTCGATATGTGTCTGAGCTTAGCCTAAGGTATTATGTTTCCTGTCTCAGAAGAAAAGAGAGGGAGGGAAAGAGGAAAGGACAGAGGGAAGGAGGGGGAAGAAACTGGGAGAGAAAAAGAGAGTGCAATTATAACCTTGAGTCACCATACAGAAAAAGGGAGACCTGGCCGGGCGTGGTGGCTCACATCTTTAATCCCAGCACTAGGGAGGCAGAGGCAGGCGGATCTTTGTGAGTTCAAGGCCAGCCTGGTCTACAGAGTGAGTTCCAGGACAGCTGGGGCTACAGAGAGACCCTGTCTCGAAAAGACCAAAAATAAAATAAATAAACCATCAAACTTTTTTTTTTTGGGGGGGGGTCTTTTCGAGACAGGGTCTCCCTTTAGTCCCAGCTGTCCTGGAACTTGCTCTGTAGACCAGGCTGGCCTTGTACTCACAAAGATCCGCCTGCCTCTGCCTCCCAAGTGCTAGGACTAAAGGCGTGCACCACCATGCCCGGCTGATGGTTTATTATAGTAATGCAATCATCTCTGCCTAAACAAGTGATGTAACTACTACACACATTTGAGGAGCTTAACACCAACAGATCCTGGTTTTACCAGTGAGCAACCTACCAGATTATTCACAAATGATGTAAGAGGAATTACAGGGGCTGGGGAGATGGCTCAGTGGTTAAGAGCACTGACTGCTCTTGCAGAGGAGAAGGGTGTGAATTCCAACACCCATATGGCAGGTAAAAACAACTGTTTGTAACTCCAGTTCCACGTGATCTGATGCCTGCTTCTGACAACCATGGGTGTTGCACGGCACGCATGCACTTTCACACATGCAGGCAATACACTCATACACATAAATCACATATTTAAAAGAGAGAGGTTAGAGCTCACATATAAGACCTGGGAGAGGGATCTCCTTCCTCAACAGTGCCTCCTACCACTTCTTAACTCTTGCTAGCATACACAAATATTCCACATACAGAGATTAGTCTAAGCCACAGACATGAATCCAGAAAGCACAAAAGAAGCCCATAGAAAACAGTCAGCTCTCCACATAGTAAAACAGGAACTAGAGAAGAAGCTAGATAAAGGCAGTGAAGAAGAAACCAAAAGAGAAAAGTCAACAAGGCTGACTGAGTCAGTCCAGTGAGCAACGGCGTTGGTGCAAAGTTCCAGAGAGCTGCTGCTGCTCTTCCTTACAGAATCTATGCACTTCACATCCGGGACAAGAGGTATCTCCAAAACCCTAGAATCTCCCAGGCTACTGGAGGATGGGTCTATGGCATGTCCTGCTCTCAGCACCTCTAGTGTGGCTTTGCTGAAGCTACAGATTTTAAGAGAAGAAGAAAAAGTCAAGATGGATTGAAATGACAATTCCGAAACTCCAACCCATAGAAACTGTCATGTAAACTGCCTACAAGTAACTAAAGAGAAGAGATGAACAACACCATGCGAGGGAAAACCAAAACTCAGCAGTTATACTTTTATCAAGCAGAATACACTTTAATTCGAAAACATAAAGATGGGCACAGTGAACTATGCCTGCAGTCCCAGCTGAGGCAGAAGGATCACTTGGCCCCAAGAATTCAAGAGCAGCCTACAGAAGATGATAGATAGATGATAGATAGATAGATAGATAGATAGATAGATAGATAGATAGATAGATGATAGATAGGAGATAGATAGGAGATAGCTAGCTAGATAATAAATAATAGGAGATAGGAGCTAGCTAGATAATAAATAATAGATAGGAGCTAGCTAGATAATAAATAATAGATAGATAGATAGATGATAGATAGATAGATAGATAGATAGATAGATAGATAGATAGATAGATAGATGATAGGAGCTAGCCAGCTAGATAATAAATAAATGATAGATAGATGGAGTATTAAAAGACAAAGAGTTGCCATATAATGATAAGGGGGTAAATTCAACAAGAAGAAATAGTAGCTAAATATTGATGCACTCAATGCTGGAGGAAAAAGCATCTTTTATGAATTGAACATTATGTACTCTAGAAAAGAGGGAAATTCTAATATAATGACAGTTGGGGACTTTTACACTCAAGTTTAACACATTCATCAATGGACAAGTTCATCTAGACTTCCCCAAATTAATAAAGAAATATTTGAGTTTGGGCCAGCAAGATGGCTTAGCGGGTAAAATGCTTGCCACACAAGCCTGGAGACCTAAATTCAATCCCCAGGACCCACGTGGTGAAGGGAGAGAGAATAGACTTCTGCAGGTCATCCTCGATCTCCATACATGCTCTATGGTATGTGCATGCCAGTGTATATGCACAAACACAAAAGTAAATGTAGGGGCTGGAGAGATGGCTCAGCGGTTAAGAGCACCGACTGCTCTTGCAGAGGACCTGGGTTCAATTCCTAGCACCCACATGGCGGCTAAAAACCATCTTTAAGCCAGGTGTGGTGGCACATACTTTTTTTTTTTAATTTTTTTTATTAATTTTATTTATTTCTGTATGTGTACGAATGTATTGTCTGCATGCAAGTCTGTGCACCCGTGTCATGCAATGCCGCGGAGGTCAGAAGTGGGCGTCGGATTCCCCTGGAGCTGGAGTTCTCCTGGAATTGGAGTTTCAGACGGTTCTCGGCCGCCATGTGGGTGCTGGGGATCGAATCCGGGTCCTCTGCAAGAGCGGTCGGTGCTCTTAACCGCTAGGCCATCTCTCCAGCCCCATGGCACACACTTTTAATCCCAGCACTCAGGCAAGGCAGAGGCAGCAAGATTTCTGTGAGTTTCAAGGCCCAGACTGTCTACAGAGTGCGACTCCAGGACCGCTGGGGCTACAGGGAGACCCTTGTCTCGAAAAGGACAAAAAAAAAAAAAAAAAAAAAAACCTTACAAGGGAAAAACTAAACTCAGTACTATGAAAGACATAACAAAAATCAGAGACAAGAAAAAGAAACTAAGAGACTTTAAAAATACTGCAAATCAGATGTTGGTTCAAGCCAGGCATCATGGCTGGCTCCTATACTCCAAGCACTTTGGAAGCAAAGGAGAAAATACTGCCCTGCTATGAATTCCAGAATTTGGTCAGGGCTGCGATAAGATATGGTCCGTGGTTTTAAGAGCACTAAACTGCTCTTGCCAGAGGACCCGGGGTTCCATTCCGCACCCATCATGGAGGCCTAAACCATCTTTTAACTCCAGTTCCAGGGGAATCGATGCCCTCCTTCTGACCTTCCAGGCATTGCATGACACAGGTGCACCAACCTACATGCAGACAGTAACACTCATACACAAAAAAAAATAAAGCTTACATCCCTCTGAAAATACAGGTTAGGAATGTTATAAGCCACAGTAAGACCCTGTCATATTTAACAGGGGGGAAAATTGTAATTCATGGATTAACATATCCAAACATGTGTCTATGCTAAAGTAACCTACCATAACTATTAGTGCTGCTTAAATACCTATATATCTAATTGCTTGTTCTTCATTAGTAGGATCGAAAGGTTATTCCTGGACAAACTGTCAGCCCATGAAAGGAAACAGCCAGAATTGACCAGAGTCCAAGTCAACAGCTCCAGAGAGAGTGGACTGTTTTACCTCTCATCCACCTGTGCCCCTTTTCTAAGCCTAGGGAACAACCTGCGGAAGAGGGGGCGTGGTAGAATGTAAGGGCTGCGATTGGGGTGAATGGTGAAACTACAGCAATGTAGTCTGGACACTCATTTGATCAACTTGATTGAACAAACAACCTGTCACCCCCCACTGGATGGTGGGGCTGTAGGTGTTTGGGCACAACAGCCTGCAGATAGGTTTTGCATGAAGGATGCTTGTACTCATGGATTATCACTTATAGCTAAAAATGAAAAAAAAAAAAACTGAGAGAAAGATGCAGGACAGTTATGGCAGAATGCATGATCTGGGATGGGGTGGGGGGGGGGAGGGAAAGGGAAATAAGCCTGAACTGAATTGGAAAAAATGTATGAAATGCACAAAGCATCAATAAAAACTAATTAAAAAATTAAATAAATAAAAATAAATAAAATAAAATAAAAATAAAAAATAAAATTTTTAAAAAAGAATTTGGTCTACACAGTAAGTTCCAGGCCAGGAAGGACTACATGGTGAGACTTTGCCTCAGAAACCAAAAAATAGGCTGGAGAGAATGGCTCAGTGGTTAAGAGCACATACTGGTCTTGCAGAGGACCTGAATGCATCTCCCAGCACCCATGTCAGGCAGCTCACAACTGCCTGAAACTCCAGCTCCAACAGTCTTCTGCACTTACCTGGTACCTGCACTTGCCCACCCCACCCCCCAGCTCTCCTACGCCCCCCCCAACACACACATACACATGATTAAAACAATATAAATATTTAAAGCATAAAGAACTAGGGGCTAGAGATACGGCTCAGCAGTTAAGAGCACTGGTTGCTCTTGTAGAGGACCTGGGTTCGGACCCCAACATCTGAATGCTGGTTAAAAACTGTCCTTAACACCAGTTCCAGGGGATCTGACGCCCTCTTCTGGCCTCCACAGTGCCCACATGCAGAAACAAAAATCAATATACATTGGGGCTAGAGAGATGGCTCAGTGGTTAAGCGCACTGACTGCTCTTGCAGAGGACCCGGGTCTGATTCCCAGCACCCACATGGAGGCTAAGAACTATCTTAGGCCGAGCATGGTGGTGCACACTTTTAATCCCAGCACTCGGGAGGCAGAGACAGGTGGATCTCTGTGAGTTCAAGGCCACCCTAATCTACATAGCAAGCTCCAGGTCCGTTGGGACAAAAGGGAGACCCTGTCTCAAAAAAAAAATACACATAAAATAAATCAAAATTTTTTATTTAATTATTTTTATTTTATGTATATGAGTACATTGCCTACATGTGTGTAAAGGCACCCATGTTGTGCAATGCCTGAAGAGGTCGGAAGAGGGCACTGGATTCTCTAGGACAGTTGTTAGCCACTATGTGAGTTATACGAATGGAACCTGAATCTGTTGCAAGAACAGCCAGTGCTCTTAATGACTGAGCCATCTCCCCAACCCTGATTAAAAAATAAACAAGGGGCTGGAGAGATAACCTACCACTTAAGAGCACCGACTGCTCTTGCAGAGGACCTGGGTTTGATCCCCAGCACCCACACGGTGGCTAAGAACCTTCTGTAACTCCAGTTCCAGGAGAACTCCAGTTCCAGGGGAATCCTACACCCTCTTCTGACCTCCACGGCATTGCATGATACGGGTGCACAAACCTACATGCAGACAGTACATTCATACACATACAAAAATAAATAAAATTAATAGCCGAGCATGGTGGCACATGCTTTTAATCCTAGCACTTGGAAGGCAGAGGCAGGTGGATCTTTGTGAGTTCAAGGCCAGCCTGGTCTAAAGAGTGAGTTCCAGGACAGCTGGGGCTACAGGGAGACCCTGTCTCGAAAAAAAAAAAAAAAAAAGAAATAAAATTAAAAAATAAATAAATAAGCAAATAAAAACTAACTTAAAAATACTAGAGAGATGGCTCAGAGGTTAAGAGCACTTGTCACTCACTTCCATAAGACTGGAGTTCAGTTCCTAGCACCCCATCAGGAAGCTCACAATCGCCTTTAACTCCAGCTCTAGGGGATATAATGTCCTCTTCCGGGCTCCACAAGAACCCACACACATGTGGCATACACTCAAGCAGACACACACATTCACATAAATAAAAATAAGAGGGGCTGGAGAGATGGCAAAGTCGTTAAGTGGCTCTGGTCTTTCAGAGACCCGAGTTTGGTTCTCACCAGCAATATGAACAGCTCTCAGGGCCTGTAGCTCCAGCTCCAAGGGAATCCAATTCATCTGGCTTTTGTGGGCACCTGCACTCATGTGCACATACCCACATATGGAAACACACATACACACACAAATTAAAAATAAGATAAATTTTTAAATAAATAATAAAATGCAAAAGATCAATGAAACAAAGCCAAGCATGGTGACACACACCTGTAGTTTTACCCCTTGGGAGACAGAGGCAGGAAGATCATCCACAAGTTTGAGGACACTTTGACCTACATCATGAGTTCAAGGTCAGCCAAAGGCTACACAGTGAGACCCTGTCTCAAAAAACCAAAGCAACAACAAAAAGTGTTGAATTTCCATCACGCTGGCAGCTGAACCGGAAGCTTTGATGTGTGAGACAAGTTCTTTACCACTAAGCTACATCCTGAACCCAAAGCCAATTTTTTGAAAACATAAAATTAGACGAAAGCATAATTATGAAACCTGTTATTTTGTACAGTGTTCTAGTTTGTCTTCCATTGCTGTGACAAAACACTCTGACCAACACCAACTTGGGGAGGAAAGGGTTTATTCAGCTTACATCTCCTGGGTCACAGTTCATCACTCAGGGAGCCCAAGGCTGGAACTCAGGGCAGGAACCTGGAGGCAGGAGCTGAAGCACAGGCCGTGGAGGAATGCTGTTCACTGGCTTGCTCCCCTGGCTCATGCCCAGCCTGCCTTCTTATACGGTACACAACAACCTGCCCAGGGTGGCACCACCCACAGTGGGCTGGGCCCTCCCCACACTGCTCGACCATCAAGACAATACTCTACAGATGTGGCCACAGGCCAGTCCAATGGAGCCAATTCCCCAATTGAGGCTCCCTCAACCCAGGTGTGTCCAGTTGACACTAAAGCTATCCAGCACATACAGTTAATATATGTCTAATAATATGAGAAAGAAAAAAAAAATTGACAATACTTTTTTTCAGAAAAATAGAGCGAGAGAAAGAAGCCAAGGGCATGGCGGTCTAACCCTTCACCTCCAGCACGCAGGAGGCAGAGGCAGGCAGATCTCTGTGAGTTCAAGGCCAGCCTGGTCTACACAGCGAGTTCCAGGATGGCTGGGACTACAGGGGGACCCTGTGTCAGAAAGACCAAAAAAAATTTTTTTAAATAATAATAATCCCTAATCCTAGCACTCGGGAGGCAGAGGCAGGCAGATCTCTGTGAGTTCAAGACCAGCCTGGTCTACACAGCGAGTTCCAGGATGGCTGGGACTACAGGGGGACCCTGTGTCAGAAAGACCAAAAAAAAATTTTTTTAAATAATAATAATCCCTAATCCTAGCACTTGGGAGGCAGAGGCAGGCTGATCTGTGTGAGTTCAAGGCCAGCCTGGTCTAGAGTGAGTTCCAGGACAGCTGGGGCTACAGGGAGACCCTGTCTTGAAAAGACCAAAATAATAATAATAATAATAATAATAATAATAATCCCAGCACTCAGGAGGCAGAGGCAAGCAGATCTCTGTGAGTTAAAGGCCAGCTTGGTCTGCATAGTGAATTCCAGGCCAGCTGGAGCTACAGGGAGACCCTGTCCTAAATAAATAAATAAATAAAAATAAATAAATAAATAAATAAATAAATAAATAAATAAATAAATAAATAAAATCAGAGATGAAAAGGAGATACTACAATTTAAATACAAAGGATCATTTTGGATTATTAAGAATATATGCCGGGCTGGAGAGATGGCCTAGCGGTTAAGAGGACCGACTGCTCTTGCAGAGGACCCGGGTTCGATCCCCAGCACCCACATGGTGGTTAAGAACCATCTTTAACTCCAGTTCCAGGGGAATCCAACACCCTCTTCTGACCTCTGCGGCACTGTACAACATGGTTGCACAAACCTACATGCAGACAGTACATTCATACACATAAAAATATAAATAAATAAAAATTTAAAAAAAAAGAATATATGCCAAAAACTGGAAAACCTAGAAGAAATGTATAAATTTCTGGACACATATAACCTGTCAAAATAGGACATACATATCATGAGGACATACAAAACCTGAACGGACCACTAACAAATAGTAAGATTGAACCATAAAAAAAAAAGCTGTATCCCACAAGCTTATTAGTTAAAGGCACTAGCCGTCAAGCCTGGCCACCTGAGTTCAATCCCTGGGACCCTCACAGTAGGAGAAAATGGACTCCCACAAGTTGTCCTCTGACCCCCACACACACACCCATGCACACACACAAGCACACAACACAAAAAATAACTTGCTTTTAATGTAAAAAAAAAAGTGCTGGCACGTTAGCACATGCCTTTAAAATCCCAGCACTTGGGAAGCAGAGGAAGGTGGACCTCTGTGAATTGGAGGCCAGCCTGGTCTACACAGTGAGTTCCAAGCCACATGGGGCTATACAAGGAGACCCTGTTCCAAAAGACCAAAAAAAAAAAAAAAAAAAAAGGCATGGCACAAACTTCCAAATCCTAGCACTCGAAGGCAGAGGCAGGCAGATCTCTGGTGTACATAGTAAGTTCAAGGACAACCTGGTCTAAATAGTGAGTTCAAGGACAGCCAAGGCTCCATAGTAAGACCCTAACGTCAAAAAAGTAAAGAAATAAATTATATATACATAGATGTATATATATAATAAAAAGAAAAACTGTCAATACTAAATGGCTTCACTGTTGAGTTCTACAGTCCTAGAGACCGAACCTATAGGGCATCATACATGCTAACCAAGTGCTCCACCACCTAGCTACTACACTTCCAGCCTATTACCAAATTGGTTGTTTGTTGCTGTTTTGTTTTGTGTTTGTTTGAAAGGTTCAGTACTGAAATTGGAAATCTAGGTTACCTCACAATGCTCGCAAGGGACTGGAGAGGGCTCAGTGGTTAAGAGCACTAACTTCTGGGGTTCCACCATCCACAGGCGGCTAACAACAATCCATAACTCCAATTCCAAGGGATCTGATGACCTCCACTGACCTCCATGACCATTGGCGGGAAGATGTGGGTGCACTTACAAACAGGCAGGTAAAACACACACACAAANAGGCATGGCACAAACTTCCAATCCTAGCACTCGAGAGGCAGAGGCAGGCAGATCTCTGTGTGTTCAGGTCAGCCTGGTCTATATAGTGTGTTCCAGGCCAGCCAAGGCTCCATAGTAAGACCCTAACTCAAAAAAATAAATAAATAAATTATATATACATATATGTATATATAATAAAAAGAAAACAAATGTCCACTACTAAATGGCTTCACTGTTGAGTTCTACAGTCCTAGAGACCGAACCTATAGGGCATCATACATGCTAACCAAGTGCTCCACCACCTAGCTACTACACTTCCAGCCTATTACCAAATTGGCTTGTTGTTGCTGTTTGTTTTGTTTGTTTGAAGGAGGTTACAGTACTGAGAATTGAATCTAGGTCCTCACAAATGCTAGGCAAGGAACTGGAGAGATGGCTCAGTGGTTAAGAGCACTAACTTCTGGGGTTCCCACCATCCACATGGCGGCTAACAACCATCCATAACTCCAATTCCAAGGGATCTGATGACCTCCACTGACCTCCATGACCATTGCATGATGTGGGTGCACTTACAAACAGGCAGGTAATACACTCATACACATAAAATAAATTTTTAAAAATACTAAGCAAAAATTCAAGCACTGAACCACACACCCAGCCCACCAAACTTTTAAAGAACTAATGCCAGTTTCAAACTATTCCAAAATAGCAAAACGGAAGAAACCCTTCCAAATTCATTCTGGGGCTGGAGAGATGGTGCATCCATTAAAGAGTAAGGCTAACAACTAAATTCATTCTGAGGCCAGCATTACCATAGTAGGAAAATCAGATAAGCACACAATAACAAGAGAAAGGACTATAGACTACTGAATACAGATGAAAAATTTCTCAACAAGTAGTGCATTTAGGAAAAAGAATAAAAAAGAGTTGAATGTGGTAGCACACACCTGCGATCTCAGCATTCAAGAATGTGGTGGTACACACCTGCGATCCCAGCGTTCAAGAATGTGGTGGTACACACCTGCGATCCCAGCGTTCAAGAATGTGGTGGTACACACCTGTGATCCCAGCATTCAAGAGGCTGAGGAAGGAGCAAGAGGGACACAGTTTCAAGGCCAGCTTGGGCTCCATACCCTCAAAAAAAATTTTTTTTTAAAGACTGGTGTGTTGGTACATGCCTTCTTTAATCCCAGCACTTTCAAGGCAGAGGAAGGCAGATTTCTTCACGTTCAAGGCAGCACATCCCAGGCCAGTGAGGACTATATAGTGAGACCCTGTGTTAAAAAACAGTTGTGTGGGGGGCTGGAGAGATGGCCTAGCAGTTAAGAGCGCCAACTGCTCTTACAGAGGACCTGGGTTCGATCCCCAGCACCCACATGGCGGCTGAGAACCGTCTGTAACTCCAATTCCAGGAAAACTCCAGTTCCAGGGGAATCCGAGACCCTCTTCTGACCTCCTCGGCATTGCACGACACGGGTGCACAGACCTACATGCAGACAGTACATTCATACACATAAATAAATAAAATATTTTTTAAAAATTTAAAAAACAATTGTGTGGGGGCTGGAGAGATGGCCTAGGGGTTAAGAGCACCGACTGCTCTTACAGAGGACCTGGGTTCGATCCCCAGCACCCACATGGCGGCTGAGAACAGTCTGAAACTCCAATTCCAGGAGAACTCCAGTTCCAGGGGAATCCGACACCCTCTTCTGACCTCCGCGGCATTGCACGACACGGGTGCACAAACTTGCATGCAGGCAGTACATTCATACACATACAGAAATAAATAAAATTAATTTAAAAAATTAAAAAAAAAAATTGTGTGATGACCGGCACTTGTAATCCTACCACTGGGGAGACAGAAACAGAAACAGGAGGTTTCTGGAACTTGCTGGCCGGCCAGGCAGCCTAGCCTAGTTGATAGGTCGCTGGTTCCAGTGAGAGCACCTCTCTCAAAAAACAAGATTAACAGTTCCTGAGGAATAACACCTGAGGCTGACCTCTGACCTCTGAACATGCATGCATACATGCATGCAAACCTGCACATACAATAGTAGAGGAGGCTAAAGAGATGGTCCAGTGGATAAAGCACCTATGTGCAAGAGGATCTGAGTTTGAAACCCCAGAACCCACCTAAAGCTGGGCACAGTAGCATATGTCTGTAATCCCAGTGCTACTACAGCAAGTGCAAGGCAGGCAGACACAAGAGAGTTCCCAAAAATTAACAGGCCAGCTAGGTGGGACATGTAGTAGTCAACAGCAAAGAGACCAGCTAGGATGGGCCATGTGTAGATAACAACAGAGACCTGGTTCAGCATGGGACAGATACATCCTGAGGAGTTGGTCAGGAAAAACCCAGAGATCTCCAAAACGATACAAGCTATTATTACTGGTGGTGGTTGCCCTCCAGTACTAGACGGTAAAACCCTGTGCTGAAGATACCACACACTGGTTGGAAAACTGAGCTGGAGCTGGGTAGCTTTCAGAGCAGAAGAAGGTGCTGTGCAAACTGCTAGGGAGAAAAGTCAGCAATAGTCTACCCAGCTGTGAACCAAATGACAATACCCACCTGCCTGGCAAGGTGTGCCCACTCACGCAATAGAAGATGTGCCTGCTATGGGAATAACCAACCACTTTGTGATTAAATTTGAGGCCTGCTCCACAGGAGGGAATTCATGTTTGGTACTGTAAACCTGGACAAAAGCCACTGGCTTGAGAGGTCATAAGACCTAAGCAGGAATCTACTGTTGTTTTACTAAGTGGACATGGTGTCAAACTGTCATCTAAATACTTGTTTTTACCCACAGATTAATGTTGCTCTCAACATGGCCAGAGAACCTTCTTTTGCACTAAGCAATGGTTAATGCAGAGACTCATAGCTGGTCAAAGTGCTGAAAACGAGTGTCTGTTGAGTGGTCAGCCCTAAGTGGGACATCGTTGTTACTGGACCCCAAGGATCAAGGAAATAGGGGGCAGAAAGAATGTCAAAGCCGGAGTGTGGGAGGAGTGCTGCGAGGCGCTGGCTCCTGGCATGGTCCTTGCACTCACAGCAACTGCGGTACCTGCACAAGGCCTGCACGAGACGGGCCAGCCAACTTTCCACTAGGGACAGAAGGGCTCATGAGGCCCCACTGGGAGTTAATAGTTGCTGGAGGAGGGGGAATCATCTTCTTCAGTGGCTTAGCCACTGGTAAGTTGCCGGTGCTCCAGTAAATAACTCCCCACCAATGCTCAAGCAACCCTAATTAAACTCAGTGGGTCTTGAAACAACAAAACAAGTAAACATATAAAAAAAAAACATGAAAGTAGGAGGGGAAACTGTTAGAAATAAAGAAGAGTTCACTGGAAGGGACGAGGGTTGGTAATGAGGGGTGTGAAATGACCAGAAGACATTATATGTTACGAAATTTCAAATAATAAATAATTTTTAAAGAGATCTTGTCTCAAACAAGGTAGATGGTAAAGAGAGACACCTAAGGTTGTCCTCTGACTTCCACACATGAATGAACGCACACACACACACACACACACACACACACACATAACAAATGTAGAAATGTTATATATATTATACATATCATATGTATATCCTTGAATAGAGCACTGGATTCAATCCATAGCACCACAAAATACACAAATAAATTATTCTAGTTTGCTTTCAATTGCTGTGACAAAACACTCTGATCAATACCAACTTGGAGAGGAAAGGATTTATTTGGCTCACATCTCCTGAGCCACAGTTCATGGCTGAGGGAGCCCAAGGTAGGAACTCAAGAGCAGGAACCTGGAGGCAGGAGCTGAAGCACAGGCCATGGAGGAGTGCTGCTTACTGGCTTGCTCCCCTGGCCCAAGTACCTGCTTTCTTATATAGTACAGAACCACCTGCCCAGGAATGGCACTGCCCTCAGTGGGCTGGACCCTCCCACATCACTCAAAGATCAGGACAATACCCCACAGCCTGGTGTAGTGGCGCATGCCTTTAAAGCCAGCACTTGGGAAGTAGAGGCAGGCAGATCTCTGGGAGATGAAGGCCAGCCTGGTCTATGTGGTGAGTTCCAGGCCAGCTGGGGCTGCAGGTTGACACTGCCTCAAAAAAAAAAGGGGGGGGGGAGTTAATGGCACACTCAGGAGGCAGAGGCAGGCAGATCTCTGGGAGTTCAAGGCCAGCCTGGTCTACATAGTGAGTTCCAGGACAGCTGGGCTACAGGGAGACCCTGTCTGGAAAAGACCAAAATTAATTAAGTAAATAAGTAAGTAAGTAATTTTAAAAAGCTGGCCATTTTGGCACACATTTGTATTTAGAGTATTCAGGAGGCTGAGGCAGGAGAATTTTCAGTTTGAGGGGAGCCTAGGCCAGAAAGCAAGCTTAAGGTCAGCTTAACTACATAGTGAGACCTCATCTCAAAAAATAAAAAATGGGGGGCTTGGGGGCTAAGACAGGGTCTCACTTGAACTCACTATGTAGCCAAGAATGACCTTGAACTTGTGATCCTCCTGCATGTATTAAGATTATAGGCATGTACCTCCAGGCCCAGCTAGACTCTTACGTAGTACAGGATGAGAAGCGTTAGCCACAGAAATAAAGCAAGGGAAGAAAGAGCACTAAAACAGAAAAAGAGGTCAACTCTGTCCTGGTTTGCATATGACATTACTTCATATAGAGAACAACTGAAGACTACCCCAAAACTGTTAGACCTGATAAATTCAGTAAGCTGCAAAATACAAAGCCAAGCTGCCGCTTGTGCTGGCACATGCTTTTAGTCCCAGCAGTTGGGAGGCAGAAGCAGCCAGATCTCTGAGTTTGAGGTCAGCCTGGTCTACAGAGTTGTAGGCCAGTGCCAGCTGGGGCTGGCTACACAGTGAGACCCTATTAAACAAAAAAAAAAGGCAGACATATAGAGCAATAGAACAGAACTAAGACCCCAGAAAGAGATCACAGGTTTACAGTCAACACATGTTCAGCAAAGGCAGGAAGAATGTAGATGGGAGGGACTGGAGAGCTGGCTCCCACAGATGGGAGGACTGGAGAGCTGGCTCCCACAGATGGGAGGACTGGAGAGCTGGCTCCCACAGATGGGAGGACTGGAGAGCTGGCTCCCACAGATGGGAGGACTGGAGAGCTGGCTCCCACAGATGGGAGGACTGGAGGGCTGGCTCCCACAGATGGGAGGACTGGAGGGCTGGCTCCCACAGATGGGAGGACTGGAGGGCTGGCTCCCACAGATGGGAGGACTGGAGGGCTGGCTCCCACAGATGGGAGGACTGGAGGGCTGGCTCCCACAGATGGGAGGACTGGAGGGCTGGCTCCCACAGATGGGAGGACTGGAGGGCTGGCTCCCACAGATGGGAGGACTGGAGGGCTGGCTCCCACAGATGGGAGGACTGGAGGGCTGGCTCCCACAGATGGGAGGACTGGAGGGCTGGCTCCCACAGATGGGAGGACTGGAGGGCTGGCTCCCACAGATGGGAGGACTGGAGGGCTGGCTCCCACAGATGGGAGGACTGGAGGGCTGGCTCCCACAGATGGGAGGACTGGAGGGCTGGCTCCCACAGATGGGAGGACTGGAGGGCTGGCTCCCACAGATGGGAGGACTGGAGGGCTGGCTCCCACAGATGGGAGGACTGGAGGGCTGGCTCCCACAGATGGGAGGACTGGAGGGCTGGCTCCCACAGATGGGAGGACTGGAGGGCTGGCTCCCATAGATGGGAGGACTGGAGAGCTGGCTCCCATAGATGGGAGGACTGGAGGGCTAGCTCAGCTGCCAAGAGCACCAGCTATTCTTGCAGAGGACCCAGGTTCAGCTCCCAGCACCCACATGGCACCTCTTTCACCCTCTTCTGGCCTCCTTGGGCACTGCACACATACCAAGTACATATACATACAGGCAAAACAGTTACACACATAGCATAAAAATAAATAAATTGGGGTGGAGAGATGGCTCAGCAGTCAAGAGCACTGAACGCTCTTGTAGAGGACCAGGGTATAATTCCCAGCACCCACATGGCAGCTATCTGCAGTTCCAGGGGATCTGACATCTTCTGATCTCCACAGGCATTGCAATGACACAGATGCACTTACACACATGCAGACAATACACTCATACACATAAAATTAAAATGATAAAATAAGCCAGGCGTGGTGGCACATGCCTTTAATCCTAGCACTTGGGAGGCAGAGGCAGGCGAATCTTTGTGAGTTCAAGGCCAGCCTGGTCTACAGAGGGAATTCCAGGACAGCTGGAGCTACAGGGAGACACTGTCTCGAAAAGACAAAAAAAAAAAAAAAAGAAAGAAATTGACTCCTATCTCTTACCACACGCAGGTAAGGGCTTGTGAGATCAAGCCTGAGGATGATCGTAATCCCTGGGCTCTACATTATGGGAGGAGAGAAAGGATTCCTGCAGGTTGTCCTCTGACCTCCATACACGAGGCACTGTTGCAGTAGGCATGCACCACACACACACACACACACACACACACACACACACAGATAAATTAATTAAAATTAAATTTTTTATTTGAGAACAGAATGTGGTAAAGACAAGAGGAGGAAGAGAGGGGAGGAGGAGGAAGAGAAAGAAGGAGGGGGAGACCAGAGGCCAGCACAGGGTAGAGAGGCCAGCACAGGGTAGAGGCCAGCACAGGGTAGAGAGGGGACAGCTGACGGTGCAGGAGCACAGCTGGGAAGGACAAGCAGCTTCTAAGGTTCCCTAGCATAGGAGGACTATGTCCAATAACAAGTTATTAAGTGTTTCCTAACAGTTTATAGAATTTTGAAAGTTCCAACACAAAGAAATGATTATATACACACGAGATAATAAATATGCCAATTACCCAAGCTGATCGTTGCACACAGAACAATGTATTAAAAGGCTACAATGAAGCCCATAATATCTACAGTTACTATGTACTAATTTGAAATATATATAATTAAAAATTACTTGTGAAATCAGGCATGATGGCACGTGCCTATAATCCCAGCACTTGAGAAGCTGAGACAGGAGGATCCCAAGTTCAAGGCCAGCCTAGGAAAGGTTGAACTCTAGTCAGTCTGAGCTGCATAGCAAGATCCTGTCTCAAAAATAAAAAATAAAACAAAACCTCCTAAAAATATATAAAGGAGAATTAATACATGGCTTTACTTTTTCATTATTATCTGTAAGACTGAGGAGGACTGGCTAAGTTACACCACAGCACATCCTTAAACCTACCGTGAAGGCTGGAGAGATGGTTCAGTGGTTAAGAGCACCAACTGGTCTTGCAGAGGACCCAGGTTCGATTCCCAGCACCCACATGGCAGCTAAGAGCCATCTTTAAGCTGGGCATGGTGGTGCACACCTTTAATCCTAGCACTTGGGAGGAAGAGGCAGAGGCAGGTGGATCTCTGTGAGTTCCAGGCCAGCTGGGGCTATAGGGATACCCTGTCTCAAAAAAAAAAAAAAAAAAAGAAAAGAAAAAAGAAAAACCTACCATGAAATAACATGATGCATTTTTATCTTGTTTTTTTATTTTATTAATTTTTTTATGTGTATGAGTGTACTGTCTGCATGTAGGTAGGTGCACCCATATCATGCAGTGCTGCAGAGGTCAGAAGAGGGTGTTGGATTCCTCTGAACTGGACTTAAAGACAGTTCTTAGCCACCATGTGGGTGCTGGGAATCAAACCCCAGTCCTCTGCAAGAGCAGTCCGCACACTTAACCGCTGAGCCATCTCTCCAGCCCCATAATGCATTTTTATTTTTTTAATTTTATTTATTTTTTATGTGTATGAATGTCTGCATGTAGGTTTGTGCACCTGTCAGATTCCCCTGGAACTGGAGCTAAAGACGGTTCTCAGCCACCATGTGGGTGCTGGGGATTGAACCCGGGTCCTCTGCAAGAGCAGTCGGCGCTCTTAACCACTAGGCCATCTCTCCAGCCCCCCATGATGCATTTTTAAAAGGTAGATCTCAGCCCAGCACTGGGGAAGCTGATCAGGACGATCAGGAGCTCCAAACCAACCTGAGCTACACAGTTCCACCTTGTCCCCCAAACACAAAAATTAAAATTAAAAAAATTTTAAAGCAAGCCAGGTATAATGACATAAACTTGCAACCCTAACACTTGGGAAGCAGAATTCCAGTTCAAGGCTACCCTGGGCTACATAATGAGGCCATTTCTAAAGAAAAAATAAATCTCTAAGTAGAAGTGAATGCCACTGCTAAAAGTTAAGGACATTACAGAGTTACAAATACAATGATCTTATTTTGGTAAAAGACAGAAAAAAACTATTCTTGAAGGAGAAAAATTAAGAAGAACATGCTATTGGCAATTATCATGAGGGAAAGACCAGTGGCTTTCTTCCTTTCTTTTTTACCATTGTACTAAAATGAATTGATGTTTATTTGTTTGATGGTTGGTTGGTTGGAGACAGAGTCTCAGTATGTGGCCATGGTTAGCCTGGAACTCACTATGTAGACTAGACTGGTCTCAAACTCGAAAATATCCACCAGCCTTTGCCTCAAAAGTGCTGAGATTCAAAGTGTGTGCCACCATGCACAGCTGTTTGTTTTTTGAATCTGGATCTTGTATATCCCAGGTTAATCTCAAACTTGCTAAGGAAGGATAACGACCTTGAACTCCTGATCCTCGGTAGGCCATCATGGGTCTACCCATGAAGGTGCTGGGTCTACAGGTATAGCCACCACCCATGCATGATCTCTGCAATGCTGGGGATTGAACCCAGGGCCTAATCCTTGCCAGGTAAGCATGCTACTAACTGAGCCACATCAATAACCCTTAAATTAAGTTTTCACACAAAACTTTTGGAGAGGGCACTGCTGGTGATCCAGCCCAGGGCATTCACCTAGGTGCTCACACAGATTAAGCTACATTTCCAGTAAAGGTTAATTTGACAGTGGAAAAAAACCAGCATATCCTCAGAGAAATTCATTTTCCAACTCCTTGCTTCTTAACTGGACTCATCCCCACTCTCCCAGGTCCTCCACCCACCATTCCTGCCCCATCCCTACTTACAGATGCAGGCAGCAGCCAGCAGGCGGCCAGCAGCATAGGGGGCACCGCAGCTTGGGAAGAGGGGCTGCACCATGTAGTTGGCAAAGGTGATGGCAATGACCGCCTGACTGGTGGGTTCAATGATGAGCAGAGAGGTCCAGAGGCGGATGAAGGCGAGAAGTTCTCCGAAGGCCTCCAGGATGTAAGCATAGCTGGCCCCAGATTTCTTAATCGTGGTACCCAGTTCGGCATAACAAAGGGCCCCAAAGACGGAGAAAATGCCCCCGACAGCCCAGATGACCAGCGAGAGGCCGAAGGAGGCACTGTACATGAGCACACCCTTGGGGGAAACAAAGATGCCAGAGCCAATCATGTTCCCCACTATCAGGCACACGCCATTAAGCAGTGAGATCTCCTTCTTCAGTTTTACCTGCTCAGTCCCTGGGCTGGCCAAATCACCCAAAGGGGAGGCATCTGCCTCGTGCTGGGCAGCCACTTCATACTTGGTGCTGTTGACCATGGCGGAGAGGAGGAAAGTCTTCACCAGCTTCCTGGCATTGCCCTCTAGGAAAGAAAGATGATTGGGTGGTCGGTAATTACATAGCACTTCCCTGATCAACCCACTAGGCCAGAGTAGGCAGTCCCTGCTCCTGCTTAAGACCGCTTCTCCCACTTCCCAATAGTCTCCGCTCCAACAGCTCTTCAAAATGTCCCCAACCTGAATTTTCCCCCAGAAACACCTGTCTCTCCTCCTCCTCCTCTTCTCCTTCCTCCTCTTCTTCTTCTTCTTCTCCTTTTCCTTCTTCTTCTTGTCTTTTTTTGGTCCCTTTAGTCCCAGCTGGCCTTGAACTCACAGATATCCTCCTGTCTCTGCCTCCCAAGTGCTGGGATTAAAGGTTTATACTACCATACCCGGCCCTGTCTCTCATCTTTAGGATGATGCAGCACACTTAATTTCCCTGACAACCAAATCCTGCTTCTTCTGACAAAACCATGAGGTAGTCTGACAACTCTTGGTTCAACCATGGTAGTTTGAGCCTTTTTGTCAGTCATCCTCCTCGCCTCCTCAAAAACATCTGTCTTCCCTCCAATTTCAGTCTCGCATGTCACTTAGGCCGAGATGAAGCATGGGGAAGCAACGTTGCAAGAAAATTTACCTGAGATCTTCTCAGGGATGCTCTGCTACCCAAGGACTCTAGCTCTAGCAAGCTTAAAGGTTTCAAAGAGTTCCCACCGGGAACTCACAAACCCTGCACAGGAACATCCATTAATATCAGCTGGCATCTTCAACCCTGGCAAAACCCAAGCCGCCCCGCCCATCCTGAAAAAAAGGCAGGCTACAGCTTCTCATTTGCAGAAACCTGTCCGACTCTAGCACTCCAGGTCTCCTGCCACCAAAACCCTCACATCCAAGAGTTGTATCAGCCAAAAAATAGAAATGAGAGAAAAGCAGCCCAAATAATGAAACCCAGAGATGACTAGAGGCAGCTGAGCATCCTCCACCCCCCCTGCCCCCCCCCCCGCCGCATCCCAGAGCTGCTGCTGGAAACGCACCACTCAAACCAAGGAAAGCTCAAAAGCTGGGCAGAGTAGAGAGAGCTGCAGAGAATAGGAAAGTTTAGCCAGGGAAATAGGGAAATACTACAACACAAGGCTCTGAGGCAGGAAAATGATGGACAGGCAGAGCAGCAGAGAGGGTCTAGCAAGAGGAATGCCACAAGGTGGGACACACTCACTCCCCGGCCCTGGTTATAAGCAGGTTCCCACCGTAAAGGCCAGCAGCAGTCACAGAGACGCACCCTCTGCAAACAGTGGTCCAACTGTTCCTCCTTTCAGCCAACAGGAAAAGTGAAGCCCAACAAATGACTACGGATTTAAGTCAAGAATGGCATAGGAGAAGGAAAGGGAAGTCGAAAAGGAAGGGGCGAGGGAAAAGGAGAGGAGTGTTAAGCAACCGGCTGGTCCAAGGTTCACAGGCTTCTTACATCTGCAGAAGGGGCAGCAGCAAGAAGCTCTTGGCTCAGCACTTTCTGAGATAAGAAGGCACTCTCTCAGGAATCTCCCTTGTCAGCTCTATTCCAGGACAGGGGGCCCGGAAGAAAGGACAGCCAACTCTGCAACCCTGGAGAAGCTGTGCCCAAAGTTAGCTAAGGACAGAGTGGTGGCACAGACCTCCTGCCGCATGTTCCCCACGACCCAACCTCACTTCACTTCTCTTTTACCCCAAACTACTAAGAAAGGCAAGAAGGTTACAGAAAGTGACACAAAACCTTGTTCACATGCTGACGTTAGAGGAAGTAGAAGAGCTGTTCCTATACCCCGTGACTGGGTGTCCTAAAATGAGAACTCTGCACACTTCCCTGCACAGAGACAGTGGCTCCCTCTAAACTTGGGCCAGCACCCAGTGTCTGAGACTCAATCTATCTCAAAGGAAATAAGGTCAAGAAATGAAATCAAACTTCTGGGTGCAACTCTAACCCACCAGCATGCCTTTTCATTCTTAGGGAAACATAGTTTGATCAGATCTCTGCAGTATCCAAATATTCCTGTGAATACTCAAATACAAGCTTATTCTAATTTCTTAAAAATATAAGGGGGGGGGCAGGTGTAGTAGTTCATACCTGTAATCCCAGCACTTGAAAGGCAGAGGCAGGAGTGTCATCATAAGTCTGAGGCCAACCTGGGCTACAGAGTGAGATCCCAAGACAAAAAAGTGAGCTGGCAAGATGGAGCCCACAATGGAAGGAGAGATCTGACTCCAACCAAAAGTTTCCTCTTGTCCTCCGACCTTCACACGGATACTTCGGCATGCCTGCACTCATGCTCACCGCGTGTACACACACACACACACACACACACACACACACACACGCACACTAAAGAAATGAAATTGGATGCTGGGCATGCAAGCTCCAGGCCAGCTAGGACTAAAGGGAGCCCCTGTCTCAAAAAAGACCAAAAAAAAAGAAAGAAAAAGTATATACATATGCATGTATAGAGCGATGGGCTACAGCTCATGGTAGTGTGTTTACCTAGCCCCTCTCTCCCCCAAAAAGGAGAACTAAGGTTTTACTGACAGATAGGTCCAGAGCAAGCAGAAATAGTTCCATGGTTTACCTTTATTTTTTTTTAATTTTTTTTTCATTATTTATTTATTTATTTATTTTTGTATGTGTATGAATGCATGTGAATGTATGTGAATATCTGCATGCAGGTCTGTGCACCCGTGTCGTGCAATGCCGCGGAGGTCAGAAGAGGGTCTCGGATTCCCCTGGAACTGGAGTTCTCCTGGAATTGGAGTTACAGACGGTTCTTAGCCGCCATGTGGGTGCTGGGGATCGAACCCGGGTCCTCTGCAAGAGCGTCGGTGCTCTTAACCGCTAGGCTATCTCTCCAGCCCCCCATGGTTTACCTTTATAATCGACTTGAAATCTGGCATTCTGGGTCATTTTTGACACCCTACCTGCTCTGAAACTCAGCTGTTGGTCCCTGCTTGAACCCTTCCTACCAGTCTATGGTTATTCTCCAAAAAAATCCCTGCAGACAATTACCTCATTCTAACCCCTTAAATGCTTCAGCTAAACAAGGATGATACCTGGGGTTAGCATTCCCAGAGGCCTGCTTCTCCCAGGACAACCCACATACCTCTGCATCCATCCAGAGGACATGCTCCTTTTCTCCCAACACCCCCCCCTACACACACACACATACACACACACAATGCTTCCTTGATAGTAATAGCTGGCATTCACTGGGCGCTTGCCCAGGCTAGACGCACTGCTCACCATTTAGTTCATTATCCCCCTGGCCCTCCCTGAAGCCCCATGAGGCAGGTTCCTTGCTGTGTGCCATGACAGAGAGAAGCAAGCAGCAAAATCGAGAGCACACACTCTTAACAACAGAAATATACTGTCTCCCCAGCTTCCTGCCCTCCGACCTGCCTAAGCTCTTGGCCTTTCTTTTAGACAGGAAAGAACTCCAGGTGGTTCCCTGATGAGTTACCTGGAGGACAGTGAGAGACTGAAAAGAAAGCCTCGGCAGTCAGGGCTGAGGGCGACCTCTGGCTGCTCCCTATTTCCCACTCTGGGCAAGGATGAGTAGTTGAGTACAAACTCGTTAACCCAGCCCCCTCCCCCCCCCCAGAGTGCTGTGATTTCTAAAGAACACACAAACACACATTATAACACCTGCCCTTGTAACATCAAATTCACTGGCACCAAAGAGGCATGTGCTGAAATGCCATGTCAAGAAAAGGATCAAAGAGAAATCAAAAGAGCAAGGGAGAAGTGCCCAGGGTACAGTTCCTCCTGACATAAAGGCAGTGAAATCCTCAAGGAATCTCAAGCCAGATCTGCCCAGATCAGTCCGGGATGGAACCCATACTCCAGCAAACAGCATACCCTAGCGGTCTCACCAGGAAATATCCAAATGGAATCCTCTTTGACCTCTCCCGTCAGCTATCATTCACAGAACCCCCCCCCTTCTCAACAACTGCCCAGCACCATGGGCAAGGAGGCACCACCTGTGGCAGCTCACAATCCTCCCTGAGACCCTGGCTCTTAGGTTAATGCTCCCACCATTCAGACAGCTTGACACAGCAGCATCCCACAGGCTCTCCTGAAGTGACTCAGCCAACCCCGGTTTTGAAGAAAGCTTGATACCCCTTGTCAGCTTCCCCTTTCTCAGATGTGGTGGATGTGGGCTATCATGGAAATTCCAGAGCAATGCACTCAACCTACAGCCTAGGGAAGAAGTCTCAAATTTAGGGGTTCCAGAAAGCAGGTTGCAGGGCCCCAAGCATGCAGGGTCTGGCTGAGCCCCAGTCAGTGTTGTACTGCATTCTGGTCTCACCCTCCAATACCAACACCAAAACACCCTTCCAGGAACCAGCACACAGTTCAGAGTCTGAGCTCCTCAGCCAAGCTCAGTAAACTACTGTGAGAACACATTTTGTGCCCCAGAGACCACCCAGGGCCTGCCTTCCCCAGCTCCAAACTGTCTGTTGCCTCCCCTAACAGAAGCAAAACAGACACACTAAGCTAGATTCCGCATCACTCAAAGCTAGCTGCTCAGCCCCTCCCTCTCCACTTCTCCATTTGTTTTCTGTATTCCACTGCAGCTAAGACCGTCCCTTTAAAAAAAAAAAAAAAAGTGAAATAAGAAAGAAACTGTTTACTGCTCTTGCCAGGGTTTCTATTAACTAAAAGTTTAAGTCTCTGAGTAAGAGGTTTTGCCTAGAGACAGCCAGGGCTAGGGCCAGGAAATAAGGCTCTTGGGTCTCCATCCTTCTCCTGTGTTTCCCCCAAAGGCCCACTGTCCCTCCTGTCCCACCTCTTACCTGTCCAGAGACCTTTGGGCAAGAACAGGGAAGAGGGACTAGCAGGATACTGGGAAGAGGTGGCAGTTAAGAATGAGTGTATGGTTCGAGATGCAGCAGCTGTTGACTCAGAGAAGCAGAAAAGGCAGAGGGTGACGAGTGAAATGGAAAACAGGAAAACACATGTGTGACTCCGGCCGGCAGCGGGGAGGGGCCAGGGGATGGGCTGAGCTGGGACTGCCTGGTCAGACTAGGAAGACCTCACTCAGTGCCTCCTGGCCTCCAGGCACCTACCCCACCGCTCCTTGGCTCCTCCCCCTACACCAGCCCCTAGTCTTCCTGGTTTCCTAATTTACTGAGCACTTAAATGTCCCTGGAGAGCACTTAAAGTGCCCTCCTGAGCCTCCCACAACTCTCCACCTCCCCTCCACTCTTTCCTATGCTCTTACAGGCTGTGCTTGCTACGAAAGATCCCAAGATTTTACCCTTAGGCCAATGAAACTCCACAATCCTATCTCAAGAGGTCCTGAGCCATTGTAGCCTCTAAGACAAACCAGCTCATACCAATGAAGGCCGCCAGTGGGTATAGCCAATCACGTGCCAAGCTGTCAGCAAGTCCACTCACACCTCAGGTCCCTAACTGACTAAAGAGCTACTACAAGTTAGTTAGAGTTGCTAGGGAAGAGCCAAGTAGGCCTGTGGCACTCTGGGCAGATTCATAAATTGACACCCCTTCAAACCACAGTTGCTGAGTGCTTACTTCACAGAAGCGGAGGAAATATCAGTCTTCAAACAAAATCCAGCTAAAGACCAGGGGTTGGGGAGGGGGGTGTTCTCCAGGTAAAAGTGCTTGCTACAGAAGCCTGGCCTGACCATCTCAGTCCAATCCCTGAAACTCATGACCCGGAGGGGAGAACTAACTCCCAGAAGTTGTCCTCTGACTTCCACTTATGAGCTGTGGCCTGTGTGCACCCACCCACACCCACACACATACACTACTAAAAAAAAATTTTTTAGTTGAAACTGGATGAGTTTCATTATATTGAGAATCAGAAATGCAGTTTTCAGAAGCAGATAAGAAAATTAAATCACTGAAGATACAAATAGTGGTATAAATCTCTGTCCTGGGAAATGGCATGGCACAGTGAACTTTGCTCAATCCCAGGTGTGACTGCTGTCTTTAGGCGACTGTCAGTTTACTTGTCTCCAGGCTACACCCTGCAACTTGCTGCAAATTTCTCTAGCAAGTGATCTAGATAAGGAAGGAGTCAAGAATTCTGAGCAATTCTGGAGCACATCTTATCCCAGAGTTCTCTCCTATCACGTGGCTCAGAACTGCTTGTAACTGAGTTGCAAGGGATCCAACACTCTTTAGGACTTCACAGACACCTGCATTCAGGGGCACATACACGCAGCCATATGCATCCATATAATTTAATTTTTTTTTTTCCCACTCACTGTGCTCCCTCCCTCTGACTCTCCCAAAAGAAGAGCAGAACGATCATCAATGGCAAATAGCAGTTGCAAAAGAGCAACACTAAGAGCGGCTTCACGCTCAGGAAGGAGCACTACGTCTCTTCCTCGTCTTGAGGTTTCTGGTACTCTACACAGTCAGAGAAACTTCTCTAGTTACAAACTATAGAAATGATCCCTGAAAGTATAGTCTTAAATTTTTTTTTTTTTTTTTTTATTTTTGCGCATGCCAGTAAGACATGCCGAAGAGCCAGAGGCAGGAGGATCACGAGTTCGAGGCCAGCCTGAGCTACACATTTTGCTGGTGGTGGCTTTATTTATAATTTTTTAATTTTACATGTATACATGCATTACATGCATATATGCAAGTGCACCTGTGTTCTGCAATGCAGCAGAGTACAGAAGTGGGCATCAGATCCCCTGGAACTGGAATTATGGATGGTTGTTAGTCACCATGTAGGAGCTAGGATTCAAACCCGGGTATTTTGCAAGAGCAGCCAGTGCTCTTAACCCCTGAGCCATCTCTCCAGCTCCGAATTAGGAATGCTCTCTGTACAGTCAGTGACCTTTCTAAACCTAACAGCATGAGCTTATTATAAAGCTCCAAACTGGCAATCTTCGCAAAGGAAACAAGAGCCGGCTGCAGCGATGGCTTAGGCAGTTTGTCTTCTTTTGTTTTGCCCTTGAAGTACTGGGGGTTCAACTCGGGCTTTTGCACATGCTAAGGAAGCACCCTGCCACTGNGGCTATGTCCCCAGCACTATTAGGCTTTTCTGTGATGAATATTCAAAGGTGTCATTAGGCCACACAACCTCAGAGGTCCACATCTGCTTCCACAGCATGTTATACCAGTCAGTCAGCTGCAGCGGCTCAATCCAAGGAACCTGAAGTTTAATATATTATGCCAGAAGATTTCAAGTGAGAGTTCAGCATAACCAAAACAACGAAACGCAGGCGGGTAGCTTCCCATTTCCATTTCATGACTAGAAACAAAAACCCTGTCACTCCTCACATTAATGCTTCGGTGTCCACATAAGCAAAAGACTATCGCTGTGCCAACATTACCGTGAACTTTCTGCTTGGTCACAACAACGCTAATGCATCTACCTACGCAAGGCACTGGGCAACACCTCCTATCCCAGTACACAATTTGCATAAGCTAGGAGGGTCTTCCTTGGAAGGCGCGGGTCTGTTTTGCCTACAGAAGCTTCTTCACCATCTTGTTACTATTTCACTCTGCATGCACCATGGTAAGCAGAATTCTGGCGTCGATTCATGTGCATTCAGCGTTGACATAAAGTGTTTGTAAGATTTAATATCATGCAGAAACGGAAACCTCAAATTATTAACATAAGGGGACTTTGGAACTCATTTTGAAAGTTCAGTTCCTTCTAATAAATACTTCAGAGGCTGAAAAAATGGGAGACAGGGGCAGGATGCACTCTGTGCTCTCTCTACCAACTAACCTTCGTAGCGGCACTGGAAGACATGGCAAAGAAACCACCCCCCTCCGCCGGCGCCAGTTTTGAGTTTGTTGGTATTTTAAGGAGGGAAGGCTGGATATCGCGATGGGAGGAGACAGAGCAGCTAATAGGCACAAGTCCACCAAGATGGCAAAGCTTTAACTCAATTAGTACATAGTCCATACCTGCCAACCATAACCATGCAACACAAAACCGAACACTCCACAACCTGCCACGACGCCCACTTGAGGTGGCAAATGGCGCATGACCATCTCACTAATCCCAGAAAGGAGGCAGACCCATGTGAATTCAAGGGCAAGCCCTGCGGTCGTAATCATAGGTTTTTCATTGACTTGGAAGTTAACAGCAACAAGCACAGGACACACTGTACTGTATGTCCGAGGTCACTTAGATGGATTAGCCATGATGGCTGTTGGTATTCACTTCTTTCTCAGCCACTCTATATGAATGTACTTGCGAGAGGTCAGGTTTTGGTTTTAGTGAAATTGCTTTTACATTTCTCTTTCCGGAGATCGTAAATCCACAGATTAACTCCACAGGATTAGAATAGGTGATGGGTTGACAGTGATATGGTAATCTATGCTATAACTTGTGAGAAAAAAAAATAGCCACCAAACTATTTGTTATCACATAAATTCTACACCCTATAACCCATCCACCAGAAATACAAAGCTGTACTCCGTTATTATAGATCCTATGCAAACACCCCCTTCTCCTATTACATCTCGTCTCGAATCAGAGTATTTCACCGTAATAATCCATACGACGGGGGCTCTGACCCGCAGTCCATACATACTATTGGGTTTATTTACTAATGATTCACTTGCCAAAAAAGTGGAAAGCAAACATATCAGTATACCGTCTCACCGAATATCGAAAAAGAGAAGATAATAATGACAACACACTGTTGAAGACCACGGAAGAGCTCGCGTCATCTCTGTATGTCCAGGCATCGGAGGCTAGGCCTGCAACCTCCTGCCTCAGCCTCCTTGGTCAAGAGCACCTGTCCTCACACTTGGCGGCATGAATTCTGATGAAGCAGGAAAGCAGAACTCATAACAGATCAAATGCAGTTCGTTGCAACAGGTTGCATTCAAGAAACCATAATTGGTAAGTGCACTATTCACCTCAGAGAGCAGTATCTCATGAGGACAAGATGGGAAGCCAAGATGAGCATCAAAAGGACTTAAGTTAACTGATATGGGTGGGGAGGAGCCAACTGACACAAAAGTTCAAAGTACTTGGAAGAAAAATGTCATAACAGAACCCTTTCTTCATACGATTAACATATGTTCAATTAAAAACTCAGAGGACAGCCATTAAACACTTGACAGGTTGACAAAGATGAGACTGTATGTAATACTAAGCACAGGAGAGGACACAGAGCATCGTGAACTTGGCATTCTCAAGTAGAACTGAATCACGGCCAGCGACAGCCTAGATGCGTTCACCCGCAAAACTCCGCTCCTAAACAAGTCTCAGCGGCTCCTTCATGTACCCCAGGCTGAATTGATAGTGCTACAGCTATTGATCAAAGAGGTATCGCCAGGGGTAACTTGGAAGTGCTCTATGGTGCAATCAGCGAACGCGCGTGACATGTGGTAGCAATCTAACTATCTGCAATAGATGAACAATGGAAAAATCCAGCCATGGCAATAATTCATGATACTACGACCAAGCAGTATATGAAAATTAACTAAAATGAGACTGCTATAGGATGTCGTGGGTGTATGCCCAAGTTCTTTATAATCCCGGCACCCTCAGTTGACATGGCAGAGGTGAGGTCACATATCCCTTCGTATGAGCATGTGAAGGCAGACTATTTCTATGCACCAGTGAGACCCTATCTCCAAAAAGAAAACAAAGCCAACAAAAAAAGTAAAATGGAAGAATATAGGATTAACTGAGTGTGAGCCCCACGGCCATGGTCTAGTCGTAAATCCAAATTAGCGTTCGACACAGCCTAAACATTGCTCTTATGTGTGCTTCGGATAAGAAAAAGGAGTGTGTGTAATGAAGAGTAATAAAAGAAGGCAGCAAATTATCATTGGATACGGATAGGGCAATATGGAGCAAGAGTATGCTAATTCATCATACTCGCCGCCAGTGAAATTCCATTAAAACACACTGAATGACACAAGCAGCTGTGTAGTGGGCAATAAGGGGGATAAGGGCACATCTGAACACATAGTTCTAGCCAACCCACATCCCCGACTGACCCATGCAAAAGGACGTAGGCAGAGAGTGATCCTAGAACAATTCTCGAGGAGGTCCCATATGCACATAGTTAGATTACCAGCTAACTCAAAGATGGAGTAGCTAAAATTGTAGCGCAATAAACCCGCCTCAGGCATATAAAGAGAAGCCAAATTGAATAAGAACCAAAGACTAGATTAAAGTAAGAACGAACCTGGAACGGCGTTTACTTCCTAAGGGTTCCCTTACCCAATCGCCAAGTACTGTTAACCAATTGCCATGTTAGGGCATTTCAAAGAAATAGAGACATTTTGTTGTTCTGCCTGAGGCCTAATGGAGGAGTGTTGATATATCACTTCGTGGAGAGAGTGTGTAGTAGGCAGAACAGGAGGGATTGAGGAAGGAAGCTTAACCATAGTGAAGAGAAGTTGACAACAAAACCAAGAGACTGTGTAAAAACAGGAATAAGGACACCAAGTTTTTATGTACCGTCCTCACTGTTAGGAAGGTCCTCATCCAAATCCTTAGAGAAACATTGCTTCCGGAGAAAAAATAAAGTGGATGCAGCATATAAATGGAGTAATCATTATGGTGCAACAAGGAACAGAGTTGGATAGATCATGGCGAAAGCTGGATTTGCGTAAAAATAAATGGGGTTTTAAAAGATGAAGAATTCGTTTATATCTTTGCTATTTAGTTGCTGAATTTCTTTTTTCAAAGAAACGAAAAGGAACACTAAAATTGCTCGGCAGGAAGGGCTCGGTGGATAGGTCTGTTAATACCACCCAGAAGACGAGAAAGCTGAGGTTTTTAATAGAGCATGGGTAATATTTTGGGCTGATCCCACACTTAGTCATATGTATTTGAGTGTGTGGAAATCCGCCTTGGCCCCATATAACTGCTCTACTCTGAGTGACATCCATTGCATTCTGTGATATATGCGATAGACTAATGGTGCTAGTAGTCACTCCTGTGGCTTGAAATCCTTCGGAACGCAGAATCACTCAAGGAATTCACAAAAACAGAAAAAAAGTGAAAGCGAAGAGAGGGCAGGAGGCCATCATTAATGTAATCAGAGCAGACACACAAAGAACTGGTAACTAGAAGAATATACTTGTAGGTTAGTCTTTCTGACAGGTAAAGGAGGAAATATTTAAAAAAAAATGAACAGACACCCAGCTATTCCATAGAAGGAAACAAATCTGCAAGAAACAGAAAACTGTGCGCGGACGAGTTAAATCATAAGAATCATGATTTTGGAATAAACTTGAAATTTTTCTTAAAACCCTAAGGATACTAGCGCTCGAGGGAATCTGTTAAAGTGCTAAAGACAAGTCACTGCGAATAAGATACCTCGAGATTCCATATACTCGCAATTTAGATGGAACACGCTTGCACGACTGCACGGGTGCACAAACTTGCATCCAGAGAGTGCAACATTTTGAATAAATAAGACAATAGTCACTCATTATAACAGACCAAACACAGCGAGTAACATCGCAGATAGAGGATATATATAACTATGAAAAAAAGGACACACTGGAAATATTTATCCAAAAGTTAAAATAGAGTAAAGAACAATATATTCAAGCTGAAAAGGCGTTTCTGTTTTAAGATATACATAAAGGTAAGGAATTTCTTTTCTAATTAGGCCCAACTATTCACATAATTTGTATTAATCATTGAAAATAATTTCTTATGTATAGTGAACTCATCATAGAGATTAGCCCAGTTCACCAAATCTATATATAGACTTTTTTGTCGGTCACAAGTGGTTACAGGACAGAACATTGAGCTAAGCACCTGATAGAACCAGTCGCCTGTTCCTAGTACATGTGTTAGGCAAAACTTGTTGGATGTGGCACAACTCTATTTCCAGTGAGTATATATACTCTCTTATTTTTGTTGTGCCTATCTCTTCGAAATACAGATATCCTCCCGTGTAGCCCCAGCTGTCTGGAAACTCACCTCGTGGGTACGTGACCCAGGTGGGCATCCTTGAAACTACAATACAAAGATTTCTCACCCTGCCCTCTCCCATGTCAAGTGTTGCCTTAAGGAATTCCAAGGACGTTGCCGCCTGGAGCGCAACGACCCCTCGCGGGCAAGTGCACAGTACTGCTTTATCATACATAGTAACTCTCCCCCATTAAAACTGGTAGGAGACTGAAATAAAGAAGAGAGTGTTGCTGGGCATGCTGGCAACACGCCTTTAATCCTAGCAATCAGGAGGCAAGAGGGCAGGGAGGATCTCTGTTGAGTCAAGTCCACCTGGTCTACATATTGAATTTTTCCTCAGGTAGGGCATACGAGCTCACAGGGAAACGGTATTCTGCAAAAAAGTCTAAACCCCAATTCAAACACACTGTCGCACACAAAACAAACACATAAGCCCTCAAACCAATACCAAATCCAAAACTCAGAAACCCAACCAAAGAGCATAAGCTCGAGACGACAGCAACAAAAACACACCAAAAAAAAAATGGACAACAAAAAAAGGAATAAAAAAGAGCAGACGAGTGCAATGTCATTTTACGGAACCACAAGGGCCCAGAGAAGAAAGATAGATCAGATCCTGTAGTCAATAAGAGACGTGATTAGATAGTTTTAGGAGGGCGAGGTGGTGACTGTGAAAGTGGCCCCTGTTAGGTCTGCCTTCTGCCGAGATCTAGCAGGAAAGGCACGCACCTTTACCTCAGCTGCACATCCCATGACATACAAGTGGGCAATGCACACACCGACGGTAACCATGTCGCACATGATGCATCACAAGGTGGGTTGACTTGCAAGCCTGTGTGCATATTTTGGATGGTGTACACAATACTGACTGGAAGGGTCAACGGGGGCTGATAGAAAAATGGAACAGACACCATGTAGATACGCGCGCCGTACGAAAGGAATGAGGATAGTAGGTAATAGTCGGGTTTCTTGGTGGAGCAGATGTAGCAGTGGGAGTGGGAGGACTGATGTTGGGCTTCAAAACGAAAAGTCTGCGAGGACACAAACCAGAGTGGACTCGTAAATAAGGTAATCCACCTCATACTGTGATGCTTAGCACCAAGTACTACTTTCTGCCTAAGGACAAACTTCGTTAATGCACAAGCAAACGGATTGTGGTTAAGTATTTCACTCATTTGTGATACATCAGGCTCTTACGAAAGACTTAAAATGCTTGCTTGCTCTACACTAACTAATTGCGGAAATCCGTACGCAACAGGTTTTTCTAAGACTAGACAGTTAATTATTCTGGCAGAATGGATTAATTTTAAGACTTTTGTGACGGATGGGGTATTAGCTAGCTCTATGAGATGGTGGGCCAGTGGGGGATAGATACACACTTATTTTGATATGTGTAAGCAGTACAAAGGTAAAAGACAGTGTGTGAAATTGCAAGTAAATGAGTATTGACAAATTTGATATTTTGAAAAAAATGGAAATCAATGCGGAAGTCAAAAAAAAATAATTGCACATCGCATGAAAATTCCTAAGAGGAATGAATTAAACACACAGTACAATTTTAAAAAACTATACAAAAAAGTAAAACATTCACTTAGAAAAACTGATCTTATGTGAAAGAGAAGATAATGAAACATACAAGCTATGAGATCGTTGAGCTTAGATATTTGGCCAATCACGTATTGGCTTGATTGAATCAAGACTTTTTGTCGAAGGAACATATGACATATATTAAGGTAACTTTGTACTTAAATGTCAATCACTTTCATAGAGAACAGTTGATCTCCCAAGTCTAATCTTCACCAGAAAAGTTATATACTTCAAAAGAACAACCAAGATTTTCTTAATGCAATATCGATAATAAATATTGTTGGCTCCACAAGTGACTTATGATGGGAGATTTCTCCATTTACTAATATCCATGAGATTGGCAACCATATTCAAATGATTTATAATATATAAAAAAAAACACATTGGAGCCTGAGGTTTTAATCATAAACCACAACAGTAAGTTTAATATAAGAGGATTTCAGATTGGGGTGGCATAATTATAGATATTCGCGTGTTTCGAGTCTTGGAGTAATGTTAGCATTAAAACCAGACCCTTAGTAAGGGGAGTAATAGCTTAAGTTGAAAGGATTAAGATGGACACGATAATAATATGAAAATAAATCATTCTATATATCGTACATCGTCTTTGTTAATCATGCTTTCTCGAGGATTATCTCTCAAGTTCGTAACGTTAGGGTTAGTTTATCTATACTGTTCGGTGGGGTTAGCATGGAGATAAGACCTAAGGTAACCTCCATTGTTCTTATCCGAGGTAGCGCCCACAATTAAGTAGATAGTCTGTGGAGCGGTCAACGGACCTTATCCCGAAGCACTTCGGGAGGCAGAGGCAGGCGGATCTCTGTGAGGTTATTCCCTAGGTCTCGTAGGGAACTTAAATTTAGTTCTCTGAGTGAGCGCTTCGTAATGGCACTCACACCCTGAGTGGACAAGATGTGTATTAGAAGAGCAGAGAACACCGTGCGGTCTCTGGGTCGCCCTTGCTTCAGCTTGGTCTCAACGCAACTGTGACCAGCTTCTTCTTCTCTACAAACGTTACCATGCTCTCCCCCCCAACTACAAGGCATATCCAACTCGACAAGTCTGAACACCTAATCATTGGACTTTCAGGGCTTCCAAAACTAGCAAGACACTTAAACACAATCCCTTATATATGTCCTGAAAGCTGACCTAAGCCTTATGTATTATTCTGTTAAGGATATAAGCAAGCTAGATGAAGTGGAATGAAGACATTCGATGGAGAAAGTTTGGTAGGTATATAACATTTCTAAAACCTCTCTTTAGACAGAGAAATTGAAATACAGTGTAGAGCATTAGGCCATTACTCTAGGCAAAAGATCTAAACGACCCTCGTATTGCTTTCGAAAGCATTTCGCTGCACACGAGTAGCGTGATTAACAAACGCCAACTTTCAAAACCTATACCAAAGCCGGAGTTATGAGCAGTCAATCTAATATGAGCAAAAACAACCAAAGAGGATTACAGTCGGACTCTTCAGTTGCTAGTTCCATAGTGGCTCTCTGTTTAAAGTGATGCACACGAGAAGCACTCAATCGCCCCTCAAGACAGAAGAGGAAATGATAAAGGAAGGAAGCGTGGAATATCTGGACATGACACGTGTATGGGATAGTAGAGCAGAACAATGTTAGCAGTAAAGACGTCAATCGTGGTTTATTTCGAAGCGTTGGAGGGAGATGTAGATTAGGACTATTAGAAGGCGCAGACTGTTAAGGGCGGCATCTAAACAATGCCTGGAAAGAATATGGAACAAGACATCACAAAAGTAGATAATCAACTAGATAGAAGTTCAACCAAAGTAAATGAGAAGAGATAAGGAATTGAAGTACTCTCTCAGCAAATAAGAGAGGGATCCCACAAACATTCTCTAAAGATTACAAAAGGACTAAGAAATATTATGAGCTGGAGGGCATGGTTGGCGCATGCTTCACCCTTTTGGTGAAATCTTGAGGACATAGTGGGAGCAGAGAGGAAGGGGCACGGTGGCAGATCTGTTGTGAGTTTCAAGTGGTCGTCGTGCATAGTTCGTTATGGTTTGTCAGTTCCAAGGCCAAGACCTGGTCGCTCACACGGACTGGTCATGAGTTCTCAAGGACCAGTGGTGGGGCCACCAGGGAGGACCCTAGTGTTCTCTGAAAAGAAAGACCCCCACCCCACCGAAAAAAAAGGAGAGGACTACAAGTCATCAGAGATAAGACACAACAATTTCTTGTTTTCGTGCAAAAAGACTGGCTGGGAATACAAGGAATCTACAAGAATTTGAGCTGTTTTTTATCACAATTAGGCTAATTTAAAGTTGTATTATATCGTAGGTCATCATTGAATGCTCGTATTTGATCTGTGACTCCGTAGTTTTTGTATCCGCAAGACATCCAGATGTTGTCATGCACCTTTGCCCACTGGGGTCCAGATAGGGGCGTCAGATTTCACCCTTGGTGGAACTGGTAGTCCCTGTGAACTTGGCAAATTATTTAACAGCGGTTTTGCTGTCTTCCGCTCCCCCTCCATCAGAAAAGTATCGCACACATGTATATGCCCATGAAGACACACGGATAGCACCACAGGGGAAGACTGGTTAAATGTGATACTCAACAATCCAGCTAGAAGCCATGTGGTGTGGTTGGAGCTGTGACCTTTATGTGCGCGTTGCTTGGGTGGAATCGTATCCGTGATTGTCCTCTGCTCACCGAAGCCAACGTACAGTGCTACTTTAACCCACAGTGTGACGTCCATCTCTCCATGCCCATAAGAATGAGAACGTTTTTATGGATTGAAAAATATTTATATGTAATGTCTGCTTTTTTTACATTGAGAACACATACCAACAAATTTCCGCTTTGTGATCCTGCCTAACTGGGGGGCACATGAATTTGTAGGATCAGTCGTGAAGAAGTTAATAACAACATAATGAATGCTATAAACAGATAAATACTTAAAAAATAATGGTAGCACCATGCGTCTACAAGGTGAGCATGGTAAAGATAGTGGGACATTAGGGCACACACGCATTCCTCTCTCTCACTCGCGCGCATAAATATAGGCTTGTTTTCTTATATTCTTACTTTATTATATAATTTAGTATATGTTGCGAGTAAGCTGATAGTGGCAAAGACTCATATTTAGCAATCACCAGTCTACATTTATGATTCCACACATTCTCATAGTTCAAATGTGTAGCGTAGAATATGGAAATAACACGATGCATCATTAAGGTCGGCTATAGCGTGCAATCTCAAACAACCAATTTATTAATTATGGTCTTAATTGGCCACATAATTGGATATAATCCTCATGAAAGGGATTATTAATTATACATTTGTTTTCAATTATTACATCAGTAACCAAAGAGCCAACTGTATCTTTCACGCATTTACATAGATTTGAAGGGTGACCCTGGTCTGGACAAGATAGTATACGATCGTACAAGAGGCTCTCAGAAAAATATGTTCAGAATAGCCTTCGAATCGCATTTGCAAAAACAAATGTTGTCTCTACGTGATTAGCGCTAACTGATATATTACAACTTTGAGGAAAATTGGATTGACAAAATGTTAAGAGTTTTATAAATGTGTTAAAAAAATTATGCAGACTTGTTGAATATCTTTGTTAAGGCTTAGTAAGATACAACATAGTAGTGAAATACTGTAGGAACTGTAAGATTGGCGAAGATAGGTAAACATTATTGGTTGTGTGCAGAAAGGATAGCAAATGCTATCAGAATGTTGATGTGTTTCATAGATCAGTGTTTCCAAAATGATTAGGAAAAGAGTTGAGGGAAATTGGGAATCGACAACTGAGAAGAGATTTTACTATTTTATTTTCGGTAAATCCAAGGATGCTTAAGACGACACTTATAGACAATTGACAAAAAACAGTGAAAAAGACCTGTGAAGACATAGGCCCGGGTGAGGTAATATATACCTTGTCATGGCAGGGCATAAGATTGTGGGAAAATCTAATAACAACACAGGACAGAGCCATAGTGCACAATGAATACCAACAAACATATTGACAAAACATGCAGTCGAATCCATTAACTTTTATACACAAATATACAGGTGACATTAGAATACCTCTCAGTGGTTCTCTTCAGCTGTGAGGTTAATGTAAAATATAGAGAATACTCGAGGTAAGCGTACCATTATCAGACAACAGATGAAAATAAACACATGACAATAGTTTATTGTCCTAGGAAACAATTATTAATGCTTACTTCAGAGGGAATATCACAAACTTAGATGTCATTACATTAATAATTTCTTGTCCCCCATATATTATTTTGTGATTGCTAAGTAGGTATCGTGAAATTCACCTTTTATTGCTCTTTTTGTACTTTCTAAATTTAATGGGTGGAGAAAGGTAAGCATTGGTAGGAACAAAATGTGGGGAATTTGGACGGATGTTTTTGAGCCAAATACAGTGAATCTGAAGTGTGACGCTTTATGAGTGGACTTGAATGGAATTTTTGTCTCGATTTGGGAAAACTACTATAGTACTTCGCTGTATCTTCTCGTGTAACACTCACGTAAGCTTGGTTGTAGAAACTTGCTGTGATACATTACTTCAATTTAGCAAACCTTGTTTTCTTTCATTTGGTGCTCAAAGAATTTTTCTTCTAGAAAGACAAATAAAGAACTTTTGGTTGGTTGTTCGTTCTACATCTTGCTCTGTAATATCAAGTATTAAGCAAACACAAGATCTATCTATTTGGCACTTTCGAGGCGGGGGCATTTTGGGCAATAGGAAAGAAGCGATAAGAGAGATGTAGGATATCGCTCTTTTCAATCTCACCTCTGCACTGCTCGAGATTAAATCTTAGTAAAAGTGTCAGCATTGGGCGCTTGTGAACTGAAAGGACTTGAGTTTCATGGTTTCTCAAGAACTTGTGTCGACCCAGAAAGGGAAAATGGAGAACAATGAGATGCGCGCGGCACAGAAACAGTTGAAATGTTGCAAATGGAATAGTAACTCTTAGCTTCTTAAATGATTCGATTGCAAAGTATTATTTTGCAAGAAGTCTAAAAGCTAAATGAGTCATCTTCAAAAAGTGCAGGAGTAAATGGTGGTACGAAGATTTCAAACACCTGGTAACGACATAAAAAAAACACTCAGCGTGAAAGCACCTTATAAGTATGGTGTTTTGACTATATAGGTCTTCTGGAATGGGGGTACTTAGAATATTTTCATGAATGAATAGAAGCTAATGTGAAAGTGAGACCAATACCTGAGAAAGGAATATAGTGACTGAATTCGTTACAGAACTACTACGCGTCTTAATAATGTATTAATCATTCCTGGCCGCAATAATATGATCCTCAAAAGGCCTTTTTCGTTTCTTTGGTTTGTTTCTTGTTTTTTTCATGCAACACGATTGTAGTCAGCTTGTATTGAGTCTCGTTATGGGAGTGATGTATGGGGATTGGTTTTCTCAAAGTTCCCCAGAAACCACAATATGAATTTACTCTAGAGTGACTACTGAGTATCTTGGTAAGTGCTTCACTTATAGTCAGCAACCTCCCACACCCCCTAGGGTGCAGAACTAGGCGACTAGAGCTAATAAAGGCAGTATAGTTTTTAATGGCATAATACACTTTACATCAAACTCAAGCCTGCAAGGTAAAAACAATGTGCGTTGGGGGAAAGAATAATCAGCTTGGGGGGGGGTTGTTAATTGACTTTCATAGTTCTAGGGGGATTTGAGGAATTGGACTGGCCTTTACAGTGCTACTGGGATGGTAGAGTGACTCTAGGCTTCATTGTGTTGGAGGGTTTCTTATTCTTAAATGAATAAGCCAAATTCTCCTGCTCTATCAACAGACAGTACTACCCCATCCTCTCATAGAATCCAAAAGGGGGTTTCTATTTTAAATGAATAAGGCCAATCTCTACTCTTATTACAGACGAGTACTACCCTCAAACCCTTCTCAAGAAAATGCAAAGCCATGCCAGGCGTGGTAGCTCACTTTTAATCACAGCACGCAAAAGGCAGAGACAGAGGCAGGTGATCGTATGTAAGAGTTTGAGCCAGGCCTGGTCTACATAGTGAGTTCCAGGACAGCCAGAGCTATAGAAAAGACAAAAAAAAAAAAAAGGACAACAAAAAAAAAAAAAAAAAGATAGAGACAGAGTGAAACAAAATGTGGATTTCGACAAACGTTCTAGTGGAACAAGATTTAATACTTTATTTACTAGAAACGGTTTAAAGGCTGATGTCAGGGAAGAATGCTTGAGCATAAGCTAGCTATCTATGATATAAGAAATACTACCTATTCCTATCCATCCTTTGTTAGCCTCACTCCAGCCCATTAAAGATTACTCTCACTATTTGTAGTCCATGTTATAGGCTACTGCTCTGTGCCATATTTCCCCAAAAGGCTCATGTCCTACCACAGAGGAATAACTAGGTACATCCATGTGTAATGCTCTTTTCACATATAGTACAGAAATGGAAACAAACTATAATGCCCTTCGACTGATGATAAATGTGCGTATGTTCATACAATGGAGTTCTACTCAGCAATAAAGAAAGATGTCATCATGAATTTTTCAGGTACATGGATGGAACTAGAAACTGTATACTAAGTGAAGTCAACACAGATTCAGAAAAAAACAAGCAATTGCAGTATTTTCTCCCATTTGTGGGATTTTTCTCCTCAATTTTTCGTGGATTTAGGTCCAAATCCTTCTATTGTGATGAAATCCTGATGGTAACTGCAGTGAGGCTGGGAAATTAGAAAGGACTCTGGGGACTAGAGGAAAGCGAGCTGAGAGGGGGAACAGTAGTAGAACAGTTTTACCTGTATCTGCGGGAAGAGGGGTATTTAACTGAGAAGGGAAGGAGGGTTATACAAAGGGCCATGGGAAGGGAAGGAAGGAGCTCAAGAGAGGGACGGTAACAGAGGAAAGTTATGTATCCAAGGGAACTGGAGAAATTGGGAGGGAAAAGGTGAGGAAGTAGACAGGGGGGAGAGCGAAAGAAAAAAAAAATGCTTTGCAGTGTTGAAAATCCAAAAGGGAAAATGTAATGGTTCAAAAGGCTCTACTGAAAAAAAAAAATATAATGTGTGAACATGAGTGCATTGTATATAGCTGAATACAGTGCCAGACAGGAAGAAACTTCTCTTTCAAGTCCAAAAGCTCCAAATAAAACACAGATAATTGCCACAGTGCTGATTTCCGGTCCCAGAACTTGAAGACAAGACCCTGTTACTGAAGACAGGACATGCTTTGGACATGGACTTAGAGCACTGGAAGCTGGAAACTGCCCTGGGAGCCTCTCCTGAAGACCAGCCTCACAGCCAGAGAACAGCAAGCCACTAGGAAAGAAAATTCAATCAAGAAGTTTCAACCTGACCTGTAAATTCAATCACCATGTATAAAAAAGACCAGCACAGCAAACTATCTCTATTGGGTGCAGTAGTGGCACTTTTATCTTAAAGGTATCAACAGCTACCTAACTGGACATAAAGGCCTGCTTGTGCTTGATGAGTGGTAAACAGAGCCAACTACATATGGCTGGAGAGGTGATAGACCTTTAGAGAAAAACCTTACTACTGTCATATTCCTGAACAAATGTCATTTCTTTCTGTATGATAAAGGTGTATCCTTATAGTTAACAGACAAGTATACCTGTAATCACTCATCAAAAACCACTTCTACGACTGGTCAAATAGAGAATAAGCGTCTGTGAGCATGCTGTAGCCCTTACATGACACAGTCTGCAATGATCTAATAATCTTGTCAACTCTCACAAGCCAAGCCGTCCTCATACAAGCAGAGGATGAACACAGAAGCCGCAAATCTGGCCCAAAGTGTACTGAGTGAGACGTACTGCAGAGTGTGTGGATAAACTCACTATTAAACCTCACGCCACTCAGGGTCAGGGATCATTTGTGGAAGAGGGAGCAAAAGATTGTAACAGCTGGTTAATGGATGAGGCCAAGAAACAGTGTTTTCCAGGCATCTGGGAACTTGTCATATGAACTTCCAACAATAGTTACAGCATATACAAGACCCATGCAAACCCAGACAAAAACCCAGTACAGAAACTGGGGAAATAGCAGGAGGTCCCCAACTCAGCCAGAAGGAAACTATAGGCAAGTCTAATCACTGCTGTGGGAGGGAGAAGTTGTCCTCTTTTTTTTTTTAGATTTTTTATTAATTTTATTTATTTCTGTATGTGTATGAATGTACTGTCCGCATGCAAGTGTTGTGCACCCGTGTCGTGCAATGCCCGAGGTCAGAAGAGGGTGTCGGATTCCCCTGGAGACTGGAGTTCTTCTGGAATGGAGTTTCAGATGGTTTTCGGTCTGCCATTTGGGTGCTGGGGATCGAACCGGGTCCTCTGTAAGAGCGGTCAGCGGCTCTTAACGCTAGGCCGATCTCTCCAGCCCGAGTTGGTCCTCTTTAAGGGAGTGACACTAGACAGGGCTCACCAGCTCCCGTGGATAAACTTTCATGCCAAGGCGGACATCTGGGGATATAAACTTGACTTGATAGGCCTTTAGATATATATGGACAGAATGTTATTGAAATTCTGGTTAGGAGGAAGTGGGTTATAGATTGGGAAGGGAGGGTTTCTAAATAAAAATCTATTTGATGTAAATGCACAAATTTAAATCAATCGTGAAAATATATGATGTGAAAAAAGTAAGTATTATCATGGGTGAAGGGATGGCTCAGAGGTCAAAAGCACTGGCTACTCTTGCAGAGGATCTCGCGGATGATATCTGGTATCGATTCCCAGCACCCATATGCGGCTAACAACCATCTTTAAGGCTGAGCATGGTAGTTAAAAATGAATAAAAAAATGTAAGTATTCAGTGAAGCACCACGTGAAAAGCATTCTCAATGCCCAGGAGATAATGCAACAAAAGCACATTTCAAGTTAGTGAAAGACTTCATACACGAAACTACGGTAGAACCATCTTGTCAGAGGACATTCTATGAATTTGACTTCAAATAATGAGCATCAAAGCAAATGTCACAAATTTTTAAAAAGTAATAGAGAAAAAGTGGGGCTAGAGAGATGGTGACGATCAGAGGAACAACTGTGATATTGTGCGCTGTCAGAGGAGCCATCCATCTTGTTTCTTTCGAGTCAGTGCCTTTCGTTTGCCTGGGCCACCTGATTCAGCTAGGCTGCTTGGGAGAACTTGAGTCAGGTGGAACCCCAAGGGATTTACTTCTGTTGGGCCTCCCAAGGTCTTAGGGTGGCATTAGTAAAGTCGTCGTACAGCATTGCAGTGGCGTTTTAGCCGTAGAGTACGAGGGATTGGAGCTCTCAGGATTTTTCTATGACTGTTGTGCAAGCAAGCCACTCTAACGCCGACTGCCGCTATCTCCTTGAGTCTTCCCTCCCTTATGTGGGAAATTTTTTATATGGCAAGCGGTACTTCTTTTTGAGAGGTAGCATCACATATAGCCCTAGGGCTGCCCTCCTAAACTTACATGATAATATATTCAATGAATACTTCGCGTCTTAGTACTGCTCTCGATATTTCGTGTTTCTGGATCGCTCTAGGAGGTGCAGTGGAAATAACAGGTCTCTGGTTCACACTGGAACAGGCTGCACATTTGCGCATATATTATAAATTTTTTTCACTTATTGTTATCGTCCGCAGGGAGTTTCTCTCTTACCTCTTGGGCGCCCCCCAAATTTTTTCCAGAGATCCTCCATCTTTCCCCCTCTCTCTGCATCCATGGCGCATGTTGCACCTTGTTCTCTAAGTCAGCTGACCAAGTATTTGAAGTGTCGCGCGGCTTCCTCTTAAGAGTTCATCAAGGTTCTATTTCCAGTTAGGATGTCCCATAAAGTTGTATGACACATTGGGTCCCATTTAGCCAGGCGTGGTGGAACAAAATAAATAAATGCCGGGCGTGGTGGCACACGCCTTTAATCCTAGCACTTGAGAGGCAGAGGCACTTGGATCTCTGTGAGTTCGAGGCCAGCCTGGTCTACAGAGTGAGTTCCAGGACAGCCAGAGCTACAGGGAGACCCTGTCTCAAAAAGACCAAAAAAACACTAACCTGGGTCTACATAGAGAGTTCCAGGCCAGATGGAGCTACAGGCAGACCCTGAATAATAATGATAATAATAGGACTGGAGAGATGGCCTGGCGGTTAAGAGCGCCGAATGCTCTTGCAGAGGACCCGGGTTCGATCCCCAGCACCCACATGGCGGCTGAGAACAGTCTGTAACTCCAATTCCAGGAGAACTCCAGTTCCAGGGGAATCCGACTCCCTCTTATGACCTCCGCGGCATTGCACAATAAGGGCGTACAAACCTACATGCAGACAATACATTCATACACTAAATAAATAAATAAATAAATAAATATTATTAAAAATGATAATAATAATAATATTTTGTAAAACAATTCTGACTGCATCTGTAGATAGGAGCCAAGTTACATGCTACCAAAAGACACAGAAATCAGAATTCATTGGCACCAAATCTTATTTACTCCAAAGAAAATTTAATACTGTTTTAGACCTAGGATGCCCCACAGCCGGCCTGCCCTTTAACCTTATGCTGGGGACAGGTCCCAAGTGAGGGAAGTCCTAGGAAGAGATAGAGGTCCCCAGGGATGCAGCCAGCCTTCCCTTACTGGCCTCCCTACTGAGACCACACACATCAAGCTTGCTCCCCTGCAGAGCTTTTGCAATGCTTGTTTGCGTGTTCTCAGTGCTGGGAACCTTCTTCCCGGAGGGTTTTTTTTTTTTTATTCCCTGTATTATTTGTTGGTAGTCACCTCAGCCAATAGAAGATAAGTGGGGGCTGGAGAGATGGCCTAGCGGTTAAGAGCGCCGACCGCTCTTACAGAGGACCCGGGTTCGATCCCCAGCACCCACATGGTGGCAGAGAACCGTCTGAAACTCCGGTTCCAGGAGAACTCCAGTTCCAGGGGAATCCGAGAGACCCTCTTCTGACCTCCGCGGCATTGCACGACACGGGTGCACAAATTTGCATGCAGACAGTACATTCATACACATACAGAAATAAATAAAATTAATTTAAAAAATTAAAAAAAAAAAAAAGATAAGCATCACGAAGGCTTTGTTAAATATGGTATCCTCCAGAGCAGGGCTCCCGCAGACCTGTTTGCTGGATGAAAAGCCGAAGAATGAACAACGCTGTTCATACTCTCTGATTTCCCCAACCAGCTGTGTGTCCTAGACTTTGCTCTCCAGGCTGGCTACTTTGTGTTACTACTCCCAGACCCCTTAGAGTAAACAGTATTCACAGGCAGGTGCCTAATCTTTTTCGTCCTAATAGGTTTAGGGAAGTATTGTTTTCAGTTTCAAAGAAGCCTAGATCAATTTGAAATTGACCTTTGGGGCTTGGTGGTAGAAAGCTTACCTAGCATACACAAGGCCCTGAGTTCAACCTCCAGCAACACTCACACACAAACAGAACTAGAGCCAGGCATGATGGCTCACAACTGTAATCCCAGTCCTTGGGAGGTAGACGTAGGAAGCTCAAGGCCAGTCTTACTACATAATGAGTCTGAGGCTACAGTGGAATTTGTCTCAAAAGGGGGAGATGAGAGAGTATGGAATGCAGAAGGAGGAATTTAAGAATGGGGAGATGGCTGGTGGCTAGGAGCCCTGGCTGCCCAGACACGAGTTCTAATCCCAACGCCCACATAAAAAGCAAGGTGGGGCCCCACTAACGTGGGGAGGGGCCAGGAGAACTGCTGAGGTTTCCTGTAGCCTTCCGTAGCCCCATATTCAGCAAAAGACCCTTTCTTCAAGAGAATGGAACAGAGTAATAGAGCAGGACACTTACATTCTTTGGCCTCCACACCAGGCATGCAAGGCACAAGTACCCGCACACACCTGCACATACATACAATAAGACATATACCAGAAATTGCCTTTTGTTTCACCAATGAAAAAACTAAAAGGCACGCATCTAACGTTCTTCCAGGAAGTTCTTAGCTGCTCTATCTCACACTCCCGGCCGAGATGCGGCCCATCCCCCTCCGCCCACGGCTTTACCTTTGCCCCTTTCTCCCAGGCTCCCGCCCCCGCCACCTTCCCTCTGTAGGGCCCGCGCCAGCCCTTTAGTTCGCTCTTCCTCTGGGTCAGTGTTCCGAGTCTGCAGCCCTGAGATCCTGGCCGCTCAAGACCAGTCCCTATCGCCCTCGATGGGCGCTGACCTGAGCCCAGGACCCACCCGAAAGGTCTGAGAAGCGCTGGATGGTGGTGAACACAGACTGAAGGGAGGAAAGGTCTGAGACCCCAGGAGGCCCCCAAGTCGACCCCCTACTAGCTCCCGCGCCCCCTCTACACTGCCCCCCTGGAAATGGAAATGACCGGAGATACCCTTAAAGACGCGTTCTCCGCCCCGGGCACACTCAGCTTCCTCTTCCCTCCCACCCAATCCAGCTCGAGCTGGCGGCCCGACGGCAGTGCGGGCAAGCGCCCCAACCCCGGGCAACCCCTGCCTCCAGTCAGGGAGCTCGGCTGCGTCTCCGGAGGAACCAAGGCCAGAAAGCCCCGTGGGCAGCGGGGAACAGGGGCGGCGCCTGCTGGGAGCCGGAGGAGGGGTATCCCGGAACGTTATCTCTCTCTGGAGGGTTCAGACTCCCCGCCCCCTCGGGGAAGCTGTTGCATCAGCTTCCAGAGCCCAAATTAAAGTGGTCTCCACCGTGCCAGGAAGGTGCTGGGCAACACAGTAGCCGCCAGGAGGCAGCACTTAACCATAAATATCCTTCGCTTAGGCGACCCGAGAGCTGAAGTCCCGGGGCATCTTTTATCTTAGAATCCCTGGCTCCCATCTTACAAAAAGACTTGCTGAGGATAGACATGGAATTCGAGCCTGGTAGGGATGACTGCGGGCTTGTGACTCCAGCACTCATGAGGTAGAATCACAAGGATCAGAAGTTCAGGGACATCATCACCCACTTGACGAGTTCGAGGCCAGAGGAAGGAGGAAGGAAGCAAAGAAGGCAGAAAACCAGTGACTTAACTCCCTTCTAATACAGGTTTGTCCTGTAAGAGTGAGCTCCCCACTGTCTAACTCAAGGAGGGCGAGACAAAATTTGTGCGTGCACACGCGGACTCTTGCTTCTCAGGTGTATGTGTGAATGAGGTCCATGCATGCCATAGAGTGCATCAGAGGACAATTTTTCAGGATTTGTATCTCTCCTTCCACCGTGAGGTGTCAGGCTTTCTCAGCAAGTGTTTTTACCTGTTGAGCCATTTCATTGGCCCCCATAAATTACTGATAAGTGCTGGGACAAGAAGACCTGGAGTTGGAAATCACCCTGAGCTATTTTGCAAGCCTCTACGAACAAGACTAAAAGGTGACTTGTAAATCATATTTTTGCCAAAATCCAGCTTTGGTATTTTTTTTAAGCCAACATTGTCTTTCTTCCCCCCCCCCCAAAGCCAATTTTTATTGAAGCTTTGTGAATTTCATACAAAAAAAATTTTTTTTTGAGACAGGGTCTCCCTGTAGTCCCAGCTGTCCTGGAACTCTCTATGTAGACCAGGCTGGCCTTGAACTCACAAAGATCCGCCTGCCTCTGCCTCCCAAGTGCTAGGATTAAAGGCATGTGCCACCACGCCTGGCTCATACAAAATTTTACATCAAATCTAGACCCGTGCCTCCTTCCTTGCCTCCCCACCCCACCAGAGCTCGTGCATTCTGCCAAACATGTTTTTCATCTTTTTCTCAGTCTCTCTCAAAAATCTCGATTCAGAAGTTTACTGTTTCCAGCAGTTCACCATTTCAGTCAGTTCTTTGACCCAGTTTTCTTGTTGTTGTTTTTATTCCTTCCAATATGCATCACTCCTACATAGGACCATATGCATGCCACATATATCACAGGTTTTAGCATCTTCAGCTTATGATTTTTTTATTAGACTAAAAGAAGTCACGTTTGAAGGGTCCTCCTTGGCAAGCCCAAACCACCGTGAGTTCTGCCCTTGTGCTCCACACTGGGGTTTTCCCTTCCCATGGTCACCAAATGAGGTCCAGTAAGCACCGCATCCTGTCTTGATCTTCCTGGACTGGTCTCTGTGATACAGCCTGGGTAGTCCAACAATGGCAGTCTACTCTGAAGAGGCTGAAACCCCAGTAGTAGCTCAATCCACAAGTTGGATGTCTCAGCAGTCCCCATCTGGCACTGAAGGTTTGGAGGATTCTTGGAGAGACATGAGTCTTCAGTCCATACTGGAAGGTTGAAAAGATGTGTCTCGTGTCTTTGAAGGACGGCAAAAGCAGTGGCAGCCACGGGGTAGCTGCACTTGCCAGTAAGACAGGCAAAACAACTGTGGGTTTTTTTGTTTTTGCTTTGTTTTGTTTTGTTTTGTTTTACTTTTTGTCTTTTTACTAAGATCTCAAGTTTTATACCTGAAGTACAGTTTCTCAGGCCTTACTATTTATTTATTTATGGTTATACTTTCCTTTTGGATGTTTAAGGCCACACAGTTAGCCCAGATTAATTAACCAAGGTTTTTGTTTTCTCAAGGTCAGTTGAGAATCTGGTCCTCAAGGGTCACTCAGGTTTTGGGGGTGGGGGGGTGCTAGCTCCTTTTGGCTTTTCATTTACCAGTTCCATCCACTCGAGGACAAAGTCCCATCTTGCTAGACCAGGCTTCCCTTTTTGAAGCATGAGCAGACTTTCCTCTTTATAGACTGGACACTGGCTGAAGTCCCATTAGTGGATCTCCAAGACCTCCCTGCACAGGAAGACTGGTGACTCACATTTGCAGGACATTTCAAGAAATGCCCGCATGCATAGTCCCCTGGGACTTAGTTGAACTCTGAGGGCAAGGAACAAAGTTATCCCTTAAGACCCTCGGCCAAATTGGTATGGGTATTAAGTATGGTCGTTAAGGATCCAGAAAGGCTAAGTTACACCAGCCTGATACTTTTAACTACCGTGTAATATTTTAGAAAAGGCTTGGACAAAAGCTTAAGCAGCCTTGTATAAGAAATAATGCTGGGCGCTCGCCTTTAATCCCAGCACTCAGGAGGCAGAGGCAGGTGGATCTCTGTGAGTTCAATGCCAGCCTGGTCTACATAGGGAACTCCAGGCCAGCTGGGACTAAAGGGAGATCCTGTCTCAAAAATAAGTAAGTAATAGATAAATGAAATACTAAGAAGCACTCTCATAAAATAAATACTGTGGTTAGATATAATATCATGACATACTAGTTTTTTCCTCATCCTTTTGATCTTATATTACTCTAAAATATGCATACATACCCTCCGCCCATATACCAAAAATTCCTAAGAACATTGTCTTTTCTACAGAAATCCACCTACCTTCTAGATCAACCTGGTGGAAAGTCACACTGCTTACAAGTAGTCCCCTGGGCATGATGGTCCACACCTTTAATACCAGCACTCTGGAAGCAGAGGCAGGCAGATCTGTGTGAGTTCAAGACCAGCCTGGTCTACATAGTAAGTTCGGGGCCAGCTGGGACTACAACAGGGAGACCCTGTCTCAAAAAAAAACATAAATAAATAAATAAATATTGAAAAAATTCCCCAGACAGCTCATCCTCCTCTCCAGAAAATTTTGAACCTTACAATTTTGTAATACACTTGCAAAAATGAGGAGACTGAAAACCCAGCTATCTAGGCTAACCAGGCAGCTTCACAGATGTTCTCCACTGTCATGGTTAACTAGCCACAACCTTTAAAGCCATCTAGGTTTTGCAAATGCAGCTGTCCTGCCCCTCCCTGCGTCCAAATATGTCTTGTCTACCTCCATCTGCTGCTAACCATGGTCATCATCCCCTACCAGTGTATTCTTCAGCACTGTCGTTAGTGACAAGCTCTTGTACTCTGAGCACTAGAGACAAAGGACCTGGTTACCAAGCTGCTCTCACAAACTGACTCTAGGATCTGGGGCCAATGCTGTGACTTCACGTGCTGTCATGACAATAGCAACGAGTCCATCTACAGAGGGAATTTATTTTTCTGGGGGGGTCTTTTTGGGACAGGGTCTCCCAGTTCCAGCTGGCCTGGAACTCACTCTGTAGACCAGGCTGGCCTTGAACTCACAGAGATCCACCTACCTCTGCCTCCCGAATGGAATGCTAGGATTAAAGGTGTGAGCCACTACGCCCAGCAAAAAAGGAAGTTTTATGAGCCATTATCCCTAAGCAGACAGGTCCTGGTATCTTGTCCATGGCAAATGCTGGACCAAACAAAACACAAATGGTTCCAGCTTTTCGTTTGCACTTCCAAGCATTAGTGGTTTTATGACAAGCACAAACATGATCTCCAGAAAGGTGAAAGACAGTGTTAGTAGGGAAGCCATGGAGTACCTTAGGTCCAGGAATGGCAAGACCAACAAGAAGATCTTCACCACTAAGGGTAAGCAACTGTTTGGGGGGGGGGTCTTTTGAAACAGGGTCTCCCTGCAGCCTCAGCTGGCCTGGAACTCACTATGTAGACCAGGCTGGCCTTGAACTCAGAGACAGCCTCTGCCTCCAGAGTGCTGTCACTACAGGCATGTGCCACCTTGCCCAGCTTGACACTTTTGTGTGAATCTTCACCAGCCTACGGTCCTTTCTGTGGACCTGGAGTATGCCTCTTCACCTATCTGCTCTCACTATAGTTCTTTGGGTTTTCTTCTTCTCCTCCAAGTCTTACTGGGTTGCCAAGTTCAATTTATGATTATGAATAAAAAATAAGTAGCAAAAAATGTATCTAATTTCCCAGAAGAAGGCCCTGAACAAAATTAACAGTGTACAGATGTAGGAAACAAAGAAATGTTTACATAAACATATTGGAAAAAAAAAACAGGCGTGCATAACAAAATGCTAAAGCTGAATATGGGGCCTGTTGTCCTTGAGAAGCAAAGCTTTGGAGAAGAACACATGAAGCTCCAACATTTACATGGCCCTTGATTGCAGTGTTGCCGAAAGAAGTAGAGAGAACATTCAGTGTGAGAAGACAAAGCCCCTTTCCTGTGGATGGAGCTGCTTAAGCCATTGAAGAGGGCCGAGCGGTGCCGGACCCCGTCCTTGAAGTGTTCCCTGTGGTTGAAGAGTGCTGGTGATGCTAGCTGTTGGCGTCTTCTTCTAGGACACTTTCTTCTGTCTCTCCAAATCCTAACATATATTTCCTGCTAGTTACGACCCATGAATTGTATGACACAGCCCCTGCTGTATTGTACTAACCATGTATGAAATGTAGAAATGGAGTCTAAGGCTGAATTTGCCTTCCCTTCCAAGAGCTCCCTTTCCAGATTATGCAGTTCTGCTCAAGCTTCCTGTCCTGCCCCCAAAGTCCCTCTTGCTTTTGACTTCCACAGCCATTGAATAATTGCACACTTTTTTTTTTCGTTTTTAGACATCTCACCACAGTTGGCCTGAAACTCACTATATAGACCTGGTTAGTCTCCCAACTCATAGAGCTCCTCCTGCCTCTGCCTCCAGAGTGCTGGGAATAAAGGTATGCACCATCAAACCCAGCATACATGTACATTCTGTCTAAATCTTGTACACTTTTGTCATATTATTGCCCAAAGGGCATTTCTATTATTTTAAATGATTTTGCAAACTGTGTATGCCCTCCTCATATGCAGGCTACCAAGAGACAGGAATATTGCTGGGCCAGTTCTTCATATACCATAGGTATAGTGAACTCAACTAAAAACGATGGGAGCTGGGCGTGGCGGTGCACGCCTTTAATCCTAGCACTTGGGAGGCAGAGGCAGGCAGATCTTTGTGAGTTCAAGGCCAACCTGGTCTACAGAGTGAGTTCCAGGACAGCTGGGGCTACAGGGAGACCCTGTCTCAAAGAAACCAAAAAAAAAAAAAAAAAAAAAAGATGGGATTCCAATGTTATATCAGTAGCTTAAGTTAAATCATTTGGTCTTTATTTTGACACTAACTATAAAAGAGTAAATCAGACATTTTTTGCTGTGTGCTTGTGCATAGGTATTGCTAGAGATCAAAACCAGGGCCTCACACAGGGCAGCACTCTACAACTGTACCCCAACTGAAAAACCACATTTGCTTCAATTTCCTGATCCCTGAAAACTACAAGAAAAAATCTGTTCAATGATTGCTCCTGGGATGTCTTACGTACTTATAAGTTTAGTGTGAAAAGCACATGGAAAAAAATAAAGATGACCTGTATGGAGCTAAGGGGTAGAGATTATACCTCCTGGTGGTTATGGCGGTGCATGCCTTTAATCCCAGCACTCAGGAGGCAGAGGCAAGCAGAGACAGGTAGATCTCCATGAGTTCAAGGCCAACCTGGTATACATAGTTCCAGCAAAGCTGGGGCTGCAGGGAGACCCTGTCTCAAAAAAAAAAAAAAAATCATACTTACCGAGTTCAAGACCCAGGCCTATAAGAGAAACAGAAAATATGAAAATATGAAAGCCTGAACCTGGGTCTGTAATACTAGTTATTTGGGAAGCTGAGGAAGGCCAGAAAGATACAGCTGAGTTCAAGGCCAATCTAAGCAACTTAAGTGAAACTCTGTCTCAAAATAAAAAGTAAACTGTGGTTAAGAATCAGGTTTTGTGGTTCTCACTGTTAGGTTCAGCTGTGGTTAAGAATCAAGTTTTGTGGTTCTCACTGTTAGGTTCAGCTGGAGGGGAGACCTGGTACAGGGAGGAGAGAGTCAAGACTCTGATGAAAAGAAATCAGGTTTGTTTGGTGGGGACTGGCCTGCCTAAATTGGGATTAGGATGACCAGTGTTAGGATGTCCCCAAAATGGCAGTTTCTATAGCCAAGCACACAAGGAAGTGACAAGAAAATGGGGGAGGGGAGAGATGGGGGAATGGACATAGGTGGGTCTGTGTCTGGTATCCGGAAGGAAAGTGGGATCTGTGGCTGGTATCAGTAGAAACATCTTGAGAGAGACTGGGACCTCTGACTGGTATTAGTAGAAGCATCTCGAAAGAGACTGAGGACTAGTGAGGACTAGTTCTGGTCTCTGGTGAGGTATGATTGCAGGATGTTTCGGCAACTTCTCTCAGGTTGCAGGTTTGCATTTCTCCAAACTTCTGCCTCAGTGGACTTCCTAAAATCTCTGACTTAGGTGGGCTACAACCTTATACTCACCTGTAATCTGAGCTCTCAGGAGACTGAGGCAAGTTTGAGGCCACCCTGAACCATACAGTGAGTTCCAAGAGAGTCTAAGGCTACAGAGTGAGACTCTCTAAAAAAAAAAGGGGGGGGGGGCTGGAGAGGTGGCTCAGCAGTTAAAGAGCACCAACCACTCTAGCAGAGGACCCAGGTTCAATTCCCAGCGCCCACATGGCAGCTGAGAACTGTCTTTAAGTCAGGCGTGGTAGCTCATGCCTTTAATCCTAGCACTTAGGAGGCAGAAGTAGATGGATCTCTACTCTATGAGTTCAAGGCCAGCCTGGTCTACAGAGTGAGTTCCAGGACAGCTGGGGCTATAGGGAGACCCTGTCTCAAAAAAAATAAAAAATAAAAAACCTCATAATCTTATATTTAATCCCCAGTACTGAAAGAAAAGAAAAAGAATTTAAGATGGTAATAGTACTCTACATTTCCCTTCTGGGCTTTGGTTGTCATTTTGTTTTTTGAGACAGGATCTCAAGTAGCACAGACTTGGCCTTGAACTCATCCTCCTGCCCCTACCTCCCACGTGTGGGGATTACAGGCATGGTCTGCCATCACACCCAGCTCTCCTTTCGTTATTTTAGGGGACCCTGTGCCTAAATTTCTTTTGTTCTTTTTTTGTTCCTTTTTGTTCCACCCCAACCTATACCATTCTTTTTATCAAAATAGCTTTTACTCTTAAACAGGATCCACCCTTTCCCTCTTTCAAAGTACAACTCAGAAATATCTCCTGTGTAAAAACTTCCCAGTCTCGACTAAGGAAATGAAAAACTTCCAGATAGACCATTAAAGTACTCCCTCACGTTCTGTCAGTATTTGTTTCTGTCTAGCCCAGCAACAGAGTACTAGGCAGTTTTGTAGGAGTTTGCCATAAAGCACTTTGACTTACATTACTGCCCTTAAAATGTAACCCAGCCTGGGTTACATAGCAAGGTCCTGTCTCAAAAAGGAAGGTAAGAAGGAAAGTTAGCAAGGAAGGAGGGAGAACTAAGTATCAAAAGGAGAAAAATAAAGCCAGGTACAGTGGTAAAAAACCTGTAATCTTCAAATGATGAAATCACCCAAAATAGCTGGAATTAAAAAAAAACAAACCTGTAATCCTAGCACTCTAGAGGACTGAGGCCAGCTTGGACTACAAATGAGTACTAGGTTATCCAGAGCTGAACAAGACTCTGCCTCAAAATAAAACAAAAATAGATCGGTTTTGCCAACTACTACTAGACAAATGATTCTGCATTTGAAATGCTTAGTATCAGAAGTGCCTCAGGGCTGGAGAGATGGCCTAGTGGTTAAGAGTGCCGACTGCTCTTACAAAGGACCCAGGTTCTATCCCCAGCACTCACATGGTGGCTGAAAACCATCTTTAACTCCAGTTCCAGGGGAGTCTGACACCCTCTTCTGACCTCCGCGGCATTCCACGACACTGGTGCACAAATCTACATGCAGACAGTATGTACAGACATACATTCATATGCATATGAAAATAAATTAAAAAAAAATTTTTTTAATGCCTCAGATCTTGTGAGATTTTGGAACACCTGGATATAGAAAATGAAATATCTTGGGTATGGGACTGAATTCTAAACATAAATTTTTTTTTTTTTTTTTTTTTTTTTTTTCGAGACAGGGTCTCCATGTAGCCCCAGCTGGCCTGGAACTCACGCTGTAGACCAGGCTGGCCTTGAACTCACAAAGATCTGCCTGCCTCTGCCTCCCAAGTGCTAGGACCAAAGGCGTGTGCCACAATGCCTGGCTTGAACATAAAATTCTTTCATGTTGCATGTTATTTTTGTGTGTGCTAGAGATGAGCTCCAGGCCTGAATATACTAGGCAAGTACTCAACCACTGGAGATATACATATATACATATATATATATATATATATACTAGCCCTTGAAGTGTACTTATGTAAGTTTTTAGTGCACCTGCTTTTGACTGAAATTACCTCACAACTTTAGATGTAGAATTTTCTACAGGTGGCATCAAGTTTGTGTTCAAAGAGTTTAAGAGTTTGATTTTGGAGTACTTTAAATTTCCGTTTCAGGTTTGGGACACTCAACATTTACTTAACTTACTGAGTGTTCCAAGAATTGTATTACAGAATGTGTTGCTCTTCAAAAAGTAGACTCAGCTCTTAGCACCAATACAACAAAGTGTTTGACAGTCTCTATTTCATATTCTCATTATTTGTAGATGCTAACGAAATACACATACTTCCCTTCCTGGCACTCAATTTTACTATTAGTCATGTGTCTGTCTTCTCTCTCCTCTAGACTGAGACAGAGCTCTATCTAAGCTGTTTTAGCTCTCCATACAATCACGGTGTTGTCACATATTCCTTCAACTTTTTAGTTTTTTTGTTTGTTTTAATGTGTTTTCCCTGCACATGTAAGTATTAAGTACATAGCCTGGCGTGGTGGCGCACGCCTTTAATCCTAGCACTTAGGAGACAGAGGCAGGTGGATCTCCATAAGTTCAAGACCACCATGGGCTACAGAGTGAGTTCCAAGCCAGCTGGGACTTAAAGGGGGACCCTGTCTCAAAAATACAAAAAAAAAACAATAAAAAAAAAAAAAAAAGACCAAGTATTAAGTACACTGGTGTGGTGCAACGCCTGCAGAGGCCAGAAGGCAGCTTCCGGTCTCCTGGAACTGTAGTTACAGGCGGTTATGGGTGCCAGGAACAGAACCACGATCCTCTGCAAGAGCAGTCAGTGCTCTTAACCGCTGAGCCATCTCTCCAGCCTATTTTGAGTTTTTTGAGACTGTGTTTCACTATGTAGTCCTGACTGGCCTGGAACTTGCTATACAGTCTAGGCTGGCCTTGAACTCAAAGAGATCCGCCTTGCCTGTATCTCAAATGCTGAAATTCAAGGTATGTACCAGCACGCCCTTCCTTTCTTCAGTTTGTTGGATAAATGAGAACCAAAAATTTCTGATTGGTTCTACATTTAATCATCTATTGGTCAGAAAAAATAGCCACAGTGTCACGGAAGGCTATACAGGGAAGTCCAATGGACGCTTCTCTTCTGAGATGAAACTTGGGTTATGTTTTCAAAAGCCTAAACAGCGCTGAGTTCCGAAGGTCTTGAGAACAGGACCACCGATTCAGTCCGGCTTTCTCGACCATCCCTGAGGATGCACCCTGAGGATGCACGCAGAGTACAGTTCCTCCTAGCCAGACACTGTCCTTACTTCCGTACGATCCCCCAAGATGGCAGCCCCGTGATTGAAAAATCACACTCAAGATGGCGGCTTCCGGTTTCCCGGCAGTGTCGTGCGTGGCCTCCGGGGCCACGCCCACTTCCGGCTCCTTGGTTACAGCATGGCTGCTTTGGGCACTTGGCTAGCTAGTGAGTAGTATGTGGGCTTGGGAGCCTTGGGAACCTTGGGAGCCGCTGCAGCGGCCTCCCCGCTAACCGCCCTCCCCCTCCATAGGTGTCCGAAGGTTGCAGTGCAGTGCGGCGGCTCGGGCCGGCAGCCAGTGGCGACTTGAGTGAGTGAATGCCGAGCGGGGGAGTGGCGGGACTTGGAAGCCCACCACGTCCTCACCCGGCTGTCCTTCTCTCCCAGGCAGGGTCTGGCTGCCAACCCTTCCGGCTATGGGCCCCTCACGGAGCTTCCTGACTGGTCTTTCGCGGGTGAGCCTTAATGTATTTGCTTCAGGAATGTTTCGACCCAAAGAACCGCCTCTTAAAGGGGCGGGGGCGTGTCCGAGTGTAAAACTGAAGGTTTTAGTTAGCAGAATTGGAGGAAAGAAGCTCTTGCTTATTTTGTCATTCATAAGTTGAGCTGGATGAGGTGGCTCACACCTGAAATCCCAGCTCTTGGAAGCTGAAACAGATTGCTTAGAGTTCAAGGCGAGCCTGTGCTAAATAGTGAGTTCAAGGCTATTCTGGGCTACAGAGTGAGACCCTGTGTAAAGAAATAACAAACAGTAAATTGACTAAGGAAGGCCAACTATAGGGAATCTTGGCTTGTGGAGTTACACAAAAGGTAACTCTAACTTTGAGGCACCAAAGGGCTAGAGGAGTATGTGACTTTTATCAAAAGGGGACATGATTTTCACATGATTAGAAGACCCATCCTTCTATGTGGTGAGTACACAAGGAACTCTTGGAAAGCTGCTAAAAAAAAAAAAAAACACAGATGGTAGCTTGAGGATGGCAGGCTCTCTTTAGAGAAGTCTTTTCTCTTTACTTGAAAAAAAGTCTAGTGTTCATGCAGTTCATCCCAGGCCTTTGGAGGCAGAGGCAAGAGGATCAAGAAAAGGGCTAGAGGACAGCATTGGCTGTGAGATCATCTGCCTAAAGAAACAAAAAAGTGGGGGCTGGAGAGATGGCTCAGTGGTTAAGAGCACCAACTGCTCTTGCAGAGGACCCGGTTTTGATTCCCAGCATCCACATGGTGGCTAAGAACCGTCTTTAACTCCAGTTCCAGAGGAATCCAACGCCCTCTTCTGACCTCTGCGGCATTGCACGACACGGGTGCACCAACCTACATGCAGACAGTACATTCATACACATAAAAAATAATAAATTTTAAAAAGAAACAAAAAAGTATGTTTCATTCTACCATAGGATGAAATTTAGCAAAGATTCACATTGAGTGAAGGGTTTCAGAAAACAGTGAATTCAGAATTGCAGAGTACCAAGTCCACACTGGCGATGAGGGCTAAATGAAGAGTAGGATCCTGCCCGGGAATTCATCTTCATGATTCTGTCCTACCTCACCATTGAAGAAGCTAGACTCATCAGGAAAATTAAGTTACAGTGCATGTGAACTGGCCCTTTAATTGGCAGTACTAGGATTAAACCTAGGGCTTCACACACTCTACCACTGAGCTAACCTTGTGGGTATGAACTGGAAGGGAGCTAGAGACTTGGTTCTTCTCTCTTTCCTATCAATGTTTGACAAAGCGCTCCAGGCCATATTTAACACTTGCCTTTTTTCTCACTTCTCTCTGTAGATGGCCGCCCTGCTCCCCCAATGAAAGGCCAGCTTCGAAGAAAAGCCCAAAGAGAGAAGCTTGCAGTGAGTGGCTGGAACTCCAGCAAGGGCTGTGCACTTGTAATTGGAGGGAGAAATTTTAAATCATAATTTGTCTTAAGCTGTGTTGCACCTAAACCTGTACCTGCCTTGCATACTGATTTGATAGCACTGTGAGAAGCGAAGAATGAAGTAGGGCACTCCTATGAGAGAATCCAGGGGCAAGCATTTGGTCTCCCAAACCAGGATCTGATGCCAGTCGGCACTGTCAGTATCCAACAGAAAAGCATTTTGACTTTTTGAGAGAAAGGATATACACTGCAGTGCTCAGGCCCCAGATGTTATCTATTCTTTTCCTGTCTGTTTCAGAGACGAGTTGTACTGCTGACACAGGAAATGGATACTGGACTACAGGCGTGGAAGCTCAGGCAGCAGGAGAAATTGCAGGAAGAAGAAAGGAAGCGGAAAAATGCTCTGAAACCCAAAGGGGCTTCACTGCAGAGCCCACCTTCCAGTCAGTAGAAAGCAGCTCCTGTCCTGCTTTCCCAGACTCTTCTGGCTTTCTCTAACACCTGGACATCTCATCCCAGGGAAAATAAAGCCTTTTTGTCTCATCTACACAGCAGAAGAGCTCAGGCAGCAGGAAGAACAGACTGAGATCACTGCCTGGGAGGCTTGGCTCAGTGCCCTGGTTCCTGGCTCTGTTCCAGTTCAGCCAAATCTTGCTCTGAGATTATTTTTTCTCCCTAATGCTAGAAAACAAACCCAGAACCTTGCAAAAGTTAAGAAATCACTCAACCTCCCTAGCACTCAGCCTTGCCCTAAGATTTTTATCTCTTCCCTGGCTTGCCAGTGGGTCTGGCCCAGCTAAGAGCAGCTGCTCTGTGAAAGAGAAAAAGAGGTAGCTGTTTTTGTCCTGGTTTTCCCCATGTACTTGAGGCTCTGGTAGTCCATACACAGCTCAGTCATGTACAGGTGGTGTTCAATAAATGTTGTGATGAAAAAGGCTTCCTGTCTGAGGTCCCTTTCTTAGACAGCAGCTAGTGTCAGTTTTCCCAAGGTTCACACACTTGATCCAGGAGGGAACACTGACACTGGGAAGGCTAGTATGAAAAGAACTAAATGTGGATGTTTCATATTCTGCTGAAGGAGTTATATTTTGACTGAACTCCAGAAGTCTGAGAAGCCTATATTTCTCCACCCCCAAACAATGTCTCAGCCTCTTTGAACAGTCACTGTGGGATTAATATCCACAGATCACCCCTCCCACACTGCCCAAGACCTGGGAAACCTTGCATTACATTGATCATGAGCCTTCTCATAGGTACCAGTCCAAAGGACTTTGTTCCTGCTCCATTAGAGTTTTGGCCTTGCATCTTTCACTGAAAACATGGTAGTTCTGGGATCTCTGGAGCTTCCTACCTGACCTGATTCCATGCCCCTCCTTTACTGCTTCCCTGGCTGGCTTCCCTCCCTTCCTCTCTCCACTACCTCCTTCCTCTCGCTGACCAAATGCAATTCTTGGATCTTACATTTCGCTGATGATCAAGTTTTCTGTCTCCCACACTTTTCCTGCTTCTGTTGTGCTGCTTGGTGGTTTTCCAGATCTACTTCTCAGCCTCTTATCTTTCTCACTCAGGCTTCACCCGGCCTACCCTTTCCCTGCATAGCTCACCTTTTGTTCTCAAAGCCCCCATCAGCCCCTGAAGGTTTTACTCTTAAGGAATTGCCTCCTCTTTCCTGTAGAGACTGAACAAAACTCCAAAATCCTAACTCCCAATCGTCTCTCTTCCAACAATCATCACACTTGATTCAATTTTCCCGTTCCAACCCAGGCTGTTGGAACACAACATAACAGATCTCGAAGGCCATTAATAAAAGGGATGGGTCACCAGAATCGATGCAGTTGTGAGGTTTGTCAGTGGCTTTTGTTAAGAGTTTGGTGGCGCACGCCTTTAATCCTAGCACTTGGGAGGCAGAGGCAGGCGGATCTTTGTGAGTTCAAGGCCAGCCTGGTCCACAGAGTTCCAGGCTGGCTGAGGCTACAGGGAGACCCTGTCTCGAAAAGACCAAATGGAAAAAAAAAAAGTTTGGGTTGGGGGAAAGGAAGAGACTGTCCACAGTTTTAGCAGACAACCCCTTGTTAGTAAATATCACTTCTCCCAGCCCTCCTCAGGAGCAGGGAGGAAGACCACTCACTCACACCGTCCCTAGCCCTCGGCTTCCTAATACTTGTCACTCTGAGGTGAGACATGCTGAATACCACGGGAATCGAGCCACCCAAAATGTGCTTAGGAGGAAAAAGTCTCCCACATCCCGTCCCTTGGGACCCCCTGGGCTCCTAGTTAGCTGTCGGCTGTGGCCTCAATCCCTGCAGATGGCAGCCTGCACCACAGAAAGGCAACTTTCCCCCCTCTTTCTAGCTCCTGGCTGTAATTGGATTCAGGCTGAAACAACCACGTCCCCACCAGGAAAGGAGGGCATTGGGGCGGGGGCGGAGGAGAGGCTGTGGGAGAAGGGAGGGACCAAAGGAGCGAGCGGAGAGGGCTTCCACCCCAGTTCGCCGACTAAGCAGAAGAAAGATCAAAAAACGGGAAAGAGGAGCGCACTCGGGCACTTAAGGCGCAATCCCCTACTCTCCAAGCCAGCTGCGCTCTAGGAATCCAAGTTCAGCGCCCATCGAAGACAAAGGCGCCCCGGAGCGGCGGCGCGACCCCAGGGCGTGGGCCCCGCAGCGCCCGGCGCCCCGACGCCGCGGACCATGTCTCACGCCCCGCCACCCTCCCGCAGCCTCCTGCTCCCCCTGCTCGCGCTCGGCACCGCGCTCGCCTCCCTTGGCTGGGCCCAAAGCAGCAACTTCAGCCCCGAAGTAAGTGAGCCCCTCCGGGCCTTCCGGGGCCGCGCCGCCGGGGAGGCGAGCCCGGGGTCCCCGCGGGGACAGCAGCGCCGGGCTCCGCGCTCCGGCCTCTGCTTTCCCTGCTTCTCTGCACACTTCCAAGTCAGCCAACTTTGCCCGCCTCCAGCCACCCCCTCCGCCGGCTCTCTCCCATTGCTCCTTGCCCGAGAGAACTCTCCCGCGGGCCAGGCCTGCGGCGTCCGGGAGGACCGGGCGGGGGCTCAGCACGCGGGACCCGGCTCCCACCGGCACCGCCCGGCCCTGCCGGGACTTCTGCAGCCGGGCGGTCTGCGCGCGCGGGGAGCCGGCCGGGCACCCGCCTCCGGGGCAGCCCTGGGCCCGGCGTCGAGGGTCCTGGTTCTGGCCGCCTCCTCGCACACAAAGCTCTTCTTGTGAGCAGGGCTTGCCCGGCCACCGCCTCCACGGCCGCACCTCCGCCGGCGCCTTTGGGCCCTCTTTGCTGCTGATTGTTTTTCTGTGTTAATTTCGGGGAGATAGGGGGCAACCCTCGGGAGTGAGCAGAGGGTGGGCCTGGCTCGCCCTAGGCGTCCGGACTGTCTAGGGCGCCCTCCACCCCCATTCCCAACCCTTCCATGACCGTGGCCCACCCGGCCCTGGAGGAAGCGGCGTGGGAGGAGTTGTCTAAGGAAAATTTCCCTCCCTCTCTTATTTTGGGGTGAAGGTGGGAGACGGATTTAAGCAGCTTCTTATTTTGAGCCATCCCAACCCACTCAGCCTGGTGAGGGCCTGGGTGTGGTCGGGAGGGGCCGGGAAGGGCCCACGACGGGGGATGGGGTGTGGATCTGACTTCTCTGCCCTAGTCTCAGTCCTGTTCCCACCATCCAGAGAAAGCTCTCCAGACAGAGCATGCTATCCATACCCCTGAAGAGACCTGGGGCAGAAGGGAAGTGTGGCCCTAGGAACCGGGCTGTGGTGCTTGGAGAATAGGAAAAGTGAAAGTCCCCCCTGAGGTGGAAACTAAACCTGATAGTCAGCGAGGAGGCACCTCTTCCCTGGCCTGAAGCCCACCATCTTAGTCCCAAAGGGAGAGGGCCTAACAAAAGGCGCCTGGGCATCTGGGGAACTGCCCACTGCCAACTTCTCCGCCTTGTCTTTTTTCCCCTCCCCAGCACCGCTAGGCCCCCTAGGGGAGGGACAGCAACACTGGCTCTGTTTTAAGTGGGTCATGGGTGTCCCAGTGCCAGAACCACCGTTTGCTTCTGGGACACAGGGTGGGAGGCCGAGGGCGGAGCAGACCAGAGGCTAGGATCCAAGGCTTGATGGAGAACTGGAGAACCCCCACCCTCTCCAGCCTCCTAAGGTTTGGGAGGGGGGGTTCCCTTGATTTCTTGTAGGGGGATACCCAGCACTTCTTATTGATCAGCATAATGCCCACCAACAAGTTCTGCCACCCGACATAATTGCTCCTTCTCCAGGCCAAACTGGAGTGAGGACTGGGGTGGCCAGGCCTTGGGCAGCTGGGTCCCTTCCACCAGGCCTCCACAGCTCCTTCCTTGGCAGGGCTGGCCCTTCACCCTTCCCCCAACTCAGCCGCAGACACAAGAGTCCTCTCCTGTGGTTCCAACCTCATAGTCTGTGGTTCTTGCTTTGCTCAGAGCCTGGCTGTGGGAGATGGAGAAAGAAACTTCTCAGGTCCTGGGAGGAGGAAAAAGATGGGAGATGCTTCAGTTAGGGAAGTCCCCTTCTTGACTAAACATCCATTTTTCTCTATAGCTATAGAGCAGAGGTTGTGAGTGTGATTGTTTAGCCCTGCTGATGTCTTAAAAAAACTCACAGGAAGGGGATTTATCCAGGGGATTTATTCCTGGATCTGATGGTCCCTATCTTTAAGCCACCCTCTTGCCTTAGAAGTATTCCCTCAGCTTGGCTAAGGGTTGAGGGCCGGGCATCACTCCTAACTTCAGCTCTCGGGACAGGCTCCTTCCACCCTTCCCCAAGCCCTGAAGCAGCCTCTCCCTCAATAGGGGTCAGAGCCTGGGGTATATCTGTCCTACAGGTGAGACAGGGAGCAAAGGGAGTTTCCTGCATACTTGGGCACAGGCCACAGCAGGCCTCTGGAAGGTACTGGCTATGGCATCAGGCAGCACAGGTTAGGGCAAGTCTGCAGCTCCTAGAGAACAGCTCTACACTGAAGCACCCTGCTTGGCTCCCCTCTGGCATATAAGAGGTTAAACTCCTGTTCCCTGGTGGAGGCTTCTCCGAACCAGGTGATGCTAGGGTTGTTTGGCCTGGCCCATTGGCTGGGGGGAGGGCTGGGTTGTTTACAACTTGGGCCCTAATTCATGTCAGCCTTGGGGTGATAACTTCCTGGAACTGTGTTGTAATTCCTGCCCCTGTTGGGCTCAGGTCCTTAGTCAGCTGCTCCTGAATCACCCCCAGACCCGGACAAGAGCACTCCTCCACCACGAGTGCCTAGGCCTGAAAAAGAAGCATCATGTGCACATGGATAGGGCATGCAGCACCCAAGGTAGCCTCTGCCCTTTCCCCCCCAGGTGCCCAGCCTAGACAATGTGAAGTCCCTTCTGGACTCCTTAAAATAAAAGCAAAGCTGAAGGGCTGTCTGGTCATGTCTCCCCATAAAAGAACCCAAGCGTCGGGGCTAGAGACTTGGCTCAGCGGTTAAGAGCACTGACCGCTCTTGCAGAAGACCCTGGTTCGATTCCCAGCACCCACACGGCGACTAACAACCATCTATAACTCCAGTTCCAGGGGAATCTGACACCTTCTTCTGACTCTGGGCATTGCATGATACAGATGCACTTACGCACATGCAGGCAATACACTCATACACTAAAATAAAAATAATAAAAATATTTTTTTAAAAAGCTGGGTGTGGTGGCGCACGCCTTTAATCCTATCACTTGGGAGGCAGAGGCAGGCAGATCTTTGTGAGTTCAAGGCCGGCCTGGTCTACAAAGGGACTTGCAGGACAGCTGGGGTTACAGGGAGACCCTGTCTCAAAAAGACATATATATATATATATATATATATATATATTTTTTTTTACTGTAATGTGNGGAAAACATGTAAAAAAAAAAAATATATATATATATATATATATATATATATTTTTTTTTTTTTTTTAAGAATCCAAGCATCTTCATATTCCATACATAACTTGGCTTTTCAGGCATCAGGATTCCATTATTCTTACATAAAGTTGTAGGTCCTCTTCAGAGGAGCTTTGCACTGTGTATATCACTTCCTCCACAAAGAACCTGAAATGGGCCATTAGGTCCCAAGCCCTAGGTCAAGGGCTATTTGGATGGGGTTGTGGCCTGTCAGCTGCCACCTCCAAAGGTCCTCATTTCCACTAATCAGCAGCCGTCCCCAGCTCTGCCTCTTTTTCTGCCCTCCTCTCCAAAAAGATGTCTGCTGTGAAGGTCCTAGAAGCCTCATGTCAGACTCTTGCCCTGATTCTACCCTTCTGCCCACTATGGGTATGACCCATTTTCAAATGGGACATGGCATATTTGCAAGAACACCGACACAGAGTAGAAAAGTTTTAGAGGGTATATGCCAGCTCTAAGAAGACATTCTAAGGGAGGAGACATGGCTCATAGGGTAAAATACTTGCCTTCCAAGCATGAGGACCTGAGTTTGAACTCCAGCACCCATGTCAAAACCCAGGCATAGGGCTGGAGAGATGGCCTAGCAGTTAAGAGCACTGACTACTCTTGCAGAGGACCTGGGTTTGATCCCCAGCACCCACGTGGCCGCTGAGAACCGTCTTTAACTCCAGTTCCTGGGGAACTCCAGTTCCTGGGGAATCCAACACCCTTTTCTGACCTCCGCAGCATTGCATGACACAAGTGCACAAACCTACATGCAGACAGTACATCCATACACATAAAAAAAAATTTTTTTTAAGCCACGCATAATGGCACATGCTTGTAATCGCAGCACCTGGGAGATGGAAGCAGGCAGATCCCTCAGGCTTGCTGACTGGCCAGCCTAGCCTGATAGGTGAGCCGCAGCTCCCAGCGAAGGAGAAGTTCTCATCTCCCAAAGCAGGGTAGAAGTTCCCAGGAGCACACCAGAGGTTAACCTCTCTTCTCTACATCCATATTCCCAACACCTACAAAATCCTAAAACTCTGCCAACTCACCAGTGCTCATTCCCAAGAGCTCTGCAGTCAGTCAGGAGCATTGACTCCTCAACCTCAGATTTGCCCGTGCTTACCACCAGACCCCCAGGGACAAGCCATACTAGGGTCTAGGCCAGAGTTCACGTCAACAGTCAGCCTTGGAGTTCCTGCCAATGTGCCAGAACCAGGTTGGGAGCCCGTCACATTCCTGACTAAGCCATGAGCACCTGCAAGGCTTTGTGGGGAAGCAGGTGCACCCCTGGGTCAGGCAGGAGTGCTCTAAGCTACCCCCTTTCCCTACAGGCCTGGCTGCAGCAGTATGGCTACCTCCCTCCAGGAGACCTGCGCACCCATACACAGCGCTCGCCCCAGTCACTCTCAGCTGCCATTGCCGCCATGCAAAGGTTCTATGGTTTGCAAGTGACAGGCAAGGCTGATTCAGACACCATGAAGTAAGTTCCTGCCATCCACTGACAACACTGAACTCCAAATGTTGCCACCTGAATGCCTTGCTCCTGCCGTACATGCCGACCCAAACCCACTCCTCTTCACCGTGACCTCATAACCTGCCTTTCCCACTGACACACTCAGAGCCTCACCCAGCACTGATGCGGGGCCAGAGCCCAGGACCCTGGCTCATCCGTGGTGCCCCACCCTCTCCCCTTGGAGTCTTTTTCCTTTTGTATATTGCACTGACCACAATGCTCCGATCCTAGGGCCATGAGGCGCCCTCGCTGTGGTGTTCCAGACAAGTTCGGGGCTGAGATCAAGGCCAATGTTCGAAGGAAGCGCTATGCCATCCAGGGTCTCAAATGGCAGCATAATGAGATCACTTTCTGGTGAGTCCAATAGTCTGGAGACCTTTCTCACTGGTGCCCGTCACTACTAATTGTAAATGTCGGATACTCGGGTGGATCCCACTTCTCCCCTCCATTCTTAGGGAGTGGAGAGGGAAATGGCTCCAATCTTAGAAGTATAGTCATGCCTTTAATCCTAGCACTTGGTGAGTTCAAGGCCAGCCTGGTCTACAGAGTGAGTTCCAGGCCAGCTGGGGCTACAGAAAGAAGTACAGCCATTTGGGGGGGGGGCGCCCCAGTGCCAAACACCCAAAGCCTGAGGATTCCTTAAGCCTTCAGTTCTTGGGGCTGAAAGATTATACATGCAGCAGCAGGGAGAACAGGTTGGCAAAATGCCTGGGCAGATCAGCGAGGCCTGGGAGAGAGCAGGGAACCGGAACCTCTGCCTCCTGTTAGCCTAACGCACTGCACTCCTCTCCTCTCCTTTCATGCCTGGACCTCAGCATCCAGAATTACACCCCCAAGGTGGGTGAGTACGCCACATTCGAGGCCATTCGTAAGGCTTTTCGAGTGTGGGAGAGTGCCACGCCACTGCGTTTCCGTGAAGTGCCCTACGCCTACATCCGAGAGGGTCATGAGAAGCAAGCTGACATTATGATCTTGTTTGCTGAGGGCTTCCATGGTGACAGCACACCCTTTGATGGTGAAGGTGGCTTCCTGGCCCATGCCTACTTTCCAGGCCCCAATATTGGAGGGGACACCCACTTTGACTCTGCTGAGCCCTGGACTGTCCAAAATGAGGACCTAAATGGTGAGTAAAGGAATCCTGAGTTCTACTCTGGAGAGAGTCAGCAAGACGTTTGTGTATGGAGGGTCCTTCTTCCAGAATCTTCAGTACTGAGGGCAGGGTGGCTCACGTCTACTTGAGGACACAGTCTATACTAATCTATAATACTAGCACACACAGATCTGTCCTGACTTCTAATGAAAGCAGGAGTCGTATTTTAAGCTATTTCTATTGTCCGGTCCCCTGTCACTCCCTGTCTGACTTTCCGGTCCCAGACCTCAGAGCACCCCTCACCCACTTTTCCAGGCCAACATCATGCTTGGTTCTGGGAGAAACTAAAACCCCCACAGAGTAAAGATTAGCACAGCTTTTTCTGGAGTTTGGGATCCTGCCCCAGGGTGCTCCACTCCACCCAGAGGAAGCTACTGACTGGCCTTGTTCCTCCCCTACCAGATTAGAAAGTGACCCTCGAGATTTGATCACTTTACCAGTAGGCTTGTATGTGAAACTCAAGTATCTGGTCAGGGAGCCCAAGAGAAAGAACCCGAGCTGCCATCTCACCATCTCCATTCCTCCAGGGAATGACATCTTCCTGGTGGCTGTGCACGAGCTGGGCCACGCCCTGGGCCTGGAGCATTCCAACGATCCCTCTGCCATCATGGCACCTTTCTACCAGTGGATGGACACAGAGAACTTTGTGCTGCCTGACGATGACCGCCGTGGCATCCAGCAGCTTTACGGTGAGTTACGTGTATCTGTTCCTTGCCCCCTCCTGGTCTCTGGCCTTCATCTTCCCTCCCTCATGCTGTAAAGTCTCATCTCTGCACACACACACCGCCCAGCCCTGCCTCTCGGCTTCCGCTCTCGGCACTCCCCAGCTGACCGCTTCCACTTTGGCCTCAGCTTCAACCTTCCCCAAAGGCCCAGGCACGGTTTCTAAGGGTCGTTATCCACTCATCTCTCTGTCCTTTCATCCCTTCTGCCCCAAAGCCTGAAGGCCTCTCTCGTTCTCTCCCCTAGGGAGTAAGTCAGGCTTACCCACCAAGATGCCCCCTCAACCCAGAACTACCTCTTGGCCGTCTGTCCCAGATAAGCCCAAAAATCCCACTTACGGGCCCAACATCTGTGATGGGAACTTTGACACTGTAGCCATGCTCCGAGGAGAGATGTTTGTCTTCAAGGTGAGAGGAAGAGAAGTGAGATGGTTTGGAGGACAGAAGGGCTCTCAAAAAGGAACCTGGGTGGAAAGAGCAACCTAAGGACTGAAAATTAAAACCCAGGGGCAAAGGGCAGTCAGGAGGTTTGGGAGACTGAAGAAGAGGACTGGGTATAATTCACCTCAGGGGCAAAGGGCAGTCAGGAGGTTTGGGAGACGGAAGAAGAGGACTGGGTATAAGACGCCTCCACTCTTCCCACATTTACTGGCTTCCAGGAACGATGGTTCTGGCGAGTAAGGAATAACCAAGTAATGGATGGGTACCCAATGCCCATTGGCCAATTCTGGAGGGGCCTGCCTGCATCCATCAACACTGCCTATGAGAGAAAGGATGGCAAATTTGTCTTCTTCAAAGGTAACCAGGCGTTTGCCCATTGGTCTTGAGTTGGGAGGGCTTCCTTGGATGAGCAGATTCCACTTGCCTTTCAGAGACATTAGGGCCAAAATTGAATCTAGATTCTTCGTTTTTATTTCTCTCCAGGAGATAAGCATTGGGTGTTTGATGAGGCTTCCCTAGAACCTGGGTACCCCAAGCACATTAAGGAGCTAGGCCGTGGATTGCCTACTGACAAGATTGATGCTGCTCTTTTCTGGATGCCCAATGGAAAGACCTACTTCTTTCGAGGAAACAAGTAAAACCTCAAGCCTTTAACCCCAGGGCTCTCCCCTCAGAAGCCACCACCACTGGGCACCCCAAATTCCTCACCCCAAAATTCTGGAGAAAGGTCCACTTTTCCCCCAAGTTCTTGCCCTGGAGAAGGAGGCAGCTCGACCTGCACTGCTGCTATCAATGAGCAGTCGTGCTGGAGCTCTGTGAGTGGGATGTGACCGGGTCACCACTTCAGACCTGGTCATTTAATGCCTCTTCCCCATCACTGCCTCCGCCCCAGCACTCAGCCACTGTCATTACGGGCTGCTGGCGGCTCCTTACAGCTTGAACCCTCCCTTCCACCTCTTCCTTCCGCGGCTTTCAGCTTCAGGCCCTCATTACTCAAAACCCCTGTCCCCTGCCTTGTCCACAGATGCTCTCTGCTCACTGGTGCACTCTGTCCAGGGTCTGCTCAACTCTGAGGACAGAGTTGAGTGTCCAACCATTTCCCTTCCCCTCCCCCAGGTACTACCGTTTCAATGAAGAGTTCAGAGCAGTGGACAGCGAGTACCCCAAAAACATCAAAGTCTGGGAAGGAATCCCTGAGTCTCCCCGAGGGTCATTCATGGGTAGTGATGAAGGTGAGTAGGGCACAGGAAGGTCTGTGAGAAGGACGGGAAGAGGGAGTTGAGGAAGACGCAGCATGGTATGGAAAACATTGACCGGTAGCAGTGGGGTCATGTGCCAGGCACCATGATACCCCGTGGTCCTCCTCTTCTTCCTACCTGAGACTGTGATTGCCTCCTTTTTACACTTGACGAAATGGCTCTTGAGAAAAACTGAGGTAAGCTTAGCCGACCATCACACTAACCAAGCTTTCTTCTCTTCTCATTTTGGGGTCTTTGTGGACCCCGCCCCGTCTTGGCTCTTGGCCTCGTCCCTGTTGGCGCCCTTCAGTCTTCACATACTTCTACAAAGGGAACAAATACTGGAAATTCAACAACCAGAAGCTGAAGGTAGAGCCAGGCTACCCCAAATCAGCTCTGAGGGACTGGATGGGCTGCCCGTCAGGAGGCCGGCCGGATGAAGGGGCTGAGGAGGAGACGGAGGTGATCATCATCGAGGTGGACGAGGAGGGCAGCGGGGCCGTGAGTGCGGCGGCCGTGGTGCTGCCTGTGCTGCTGCTACTCCTGGTGCTGGCAGTGGGCCTTGCAGTCTTCTTCTTCAGACGCCATGGGACCCCCAAGCGACTGCTCTACTGCCAACGCTCCCTGTTGGACAAGGTCTGACCCCCACCGCTGGCCCACCCACTCCCACCACAAGGACTTTGCCTCTGAAGGCCAGCGGCAGCAGGTGGTGGTGGGTGGGCTGTTCTCACCTATCCTGAGTCCCCTCCCTCCAACCTCCTTACTCGTCCCTAACTGGCCTCTCTCACCCTCGCACCCCTGATATTGCTTCTCCTGTAGGCGGGTCCCCTGAGGGCTGAGCAGTAAGGTGGTCTCTTCTAGTCTCTGACCCTCAGAGGACCTCTGTAGCTTGGTATGTGTCCAGCCCCACCTGAATGTTGGGGCTCTGCACTTGAAGGCGGGACCCTCGACCTCACTGACAAAGGTCAAATAGGGTCATCTGGGGCTTTCCCATTCCTTAACATACCTTAAATGTCTGAACTCTGACCTCAGGAGGCTCTGGGCATGTGAACCCTGAAAATACCAGGTATACCCAATGGGCAGCCTCCCACCACTCTTTGGCTAAGAGGGATCTAAGAGTGTGAGTGTCTGGAGATGGAAAGATTACTCCACCACCTTAAAGACTTGGTGGCCTCGGTGGCTTGTCAGTCAAGTTCCTCTCCACAAAGATCTGCCTCTCTCCCACCCAGCCTGGAGAACTTCCAAAGGAGCCTGAGCCATTAAGGACTAAACTGGGGCTGAGGAAACCCTTGGCAAACCTAACCCCTCCGGGACATTAGCCTTGGATGGCAATTTTAAGGTTGGAAGAGCTGCAATCAGGAGTGGCCAGGGTAGAGTGAGGTCAGTGGGAGACAACAGGATCTGGAGCCTGACAGACCTTGCTCAGATGCAGGCAGCTGGAACTGGGACCCAAGGACAGAGCACTCAGAGTGGACAGGAAATGAGCTGTGGGGACAATGTATGCCTCAGGGGGCCGTCTGAGGAGAGCATGGGGGGCACTGAGGTACCCAGAAGGGCAAATTTTGTTGGCGCTCTTGGGAAGTCTCACTGTGGAAGGGAGGGAGGAGAGCAGAGACAGGAGTGACCTGGAGCAAAGGGCAGGCGTAGAGGGATTGGGGGCGCAGCGTCACTGAAAGAAACCACCTGCTTTGCGGACTAAAGGAGTCCAGAGGCCTGGCAACACTCGATGTGCCTCACTACCCCAGTGAGAGGCAGATTGTGGGTGCTTCTGAGCAGGGCTACCCACACTCTTCAGCCCTCCTTACCAATGTCTGCCTTCTTCCCCAGCCCACCTATTTGAAGTCTCCTTCGGCCACTGAAAGTGGTCATGGTACTGGGGACTTGAGGGAGTGAGACCCTGTGGAGGTAGTGAGAAGGAAGGAGTGTCGGGGTGGGGTGTGGGGTTAGGGAAAAAAGGGGTGAACGGTGCTGGCAGTTCAGCTAAATTTCTGTCTTGTTCGTTTTTTTGTTTTGTTTAATGTATATTTTTATTATAATTATTATATATGACCGCCATTCAAATTGTTCCTTTTTGTTAAAGAGGGGCATAGGGAAGGGTGGGGGTGGGGGGCTGAGGCATCTGACCCCAGGAACCTGCAGGGCGGGGCTGGGTCAGTGCCCTCTAAGGACATTTTTGACCTTGTTCAACCTTTCCACAAAGAATAAACTGTGTTTCACATTCTTTGTGTGGCCGCAGCTGCTATGTGTAGGGATGAATGGGGTGCTGCTGGGGGCAGGGGGAGTAGGGATGAATGGGGTGTTGGTGGGGGCAGGGGGAATAGGGATGAATGGGGTGCTGCTGGGGGCAGGGGGAGCTGTCTAATAAACAGCATTTCCTATGAGGTGGGATTTGGGCATTTTTCATAGACTGATGGGATTCAGGAGCTGGAGTTGGGGAGCAGGGCATTTTCTAACCCCATCGGAGTAGAAAAGTGGTTCACAGAGCCCAGCTACTCTTCTCCCCGCAACAGCCTTAAAAGGCTGCCTTCGAGATCCAGGCTGCCAGAGAGGAAGTGGTGAGCTGAGGCTGCGTGGAAAATCTTCCTAAACTGCGTAACTCTGCCCTGTGATCTGCCCACAGACCCCCAGTTTCCTCATGTATCTGTCTCTGCAGCAGGGGGAATCCCAGGAGTAGCCTGAGGCTCAACGACAGGCCCCAAGACCTGAGAAGGTTCTTCCAGGCCTCAGACTCTGCTACTGCAACAGGAGACCAGAGGGAAAAGGGAAGAGGTTGCCCAGTGGGCTGCTGGCAGCACAGTATTCCTCAGTTGCCCCGGACCCTCAGATTGGAAGGGCAGAATAACAAGTCTTTGTTTCCTCCTTCCATAGAAACTGCTGCCCTAGACAGGGTTCCCAGGCTGTCGACCCACACTTCCTCCGAAACCAGCCTAAAGGGCGGGGTCAGCTGGTTGCTGAGTCAGCTCAGCTGGAGAAGATCAGCCCCTTTTCTTCTCCCGCCTTCCCTTCCTGCCTCAGCCCAGCCTTCCCTGGGCTCTGGCCCAGGCCCTCCACAGCCTGCCCCTCCGAGCTGGGCCCCACCTATGCCGGTCTTCTCTCCAGCTGCTCTGCAGGGTGGTTGGTGTGATTGCTTTGGCAGATGGGGTACCCCACCTTCCTGCCAGCCAGCAACCCTGACCCTATGCCTCCTGTGCCGACAGCTGTTTGGCAGGGCCTCTGTCTTAGTGAAGCTGGGCACTACCACCACCATCGCCACCACCACCCTCATTCACCAGAGGGGATGGGGACGGAGAGGGTAGCCCCGGGAAGTCGGGGGCATCTGGGGGTAGTAGAGCCCATGTGTGTGGCAAGAAACTCAAAGATGAGCTCATGGCCCCTTTGTGTTTTTGTGGTCCACATCTGGAAGCAATTACAGATGTTATCCAGAGGGAATTCTGCAAAACACAGCTGGAGCCAGTGGAAGAGCCCAAGTGGAGGGACCGCCAGAGAGAAGGGGAGGGGGGCCCAGAGCTCGAGTGCGGTTTCCCCATCACGAGGAAATTGTTTGGCTGTGATTCTGGAATCACAAGATGCTCTCTGAAGCCAAGGGGGAGAGATGGGAATGAAGGAGCGGAGACAAAGGGGAAAGAGCTGGAAGCCGGGTCCCAGGGCAGACAGAATTGGGGGCTGGAATCCGGGTTCCAGGGCAGACAGAATTGGGGGCTGGAAGCCGGGTTCCAGGGCAGACAGAATTGGGGGCTGGAAGCCGGGTTCCAGGGCAGACAGAATTGGGGGCTGGAAGCCGGGTTCCAGGGCAGACAGAATTGGGGGCTGGAAGCCGGGTTCCAGGGCAGACAGAATTGGGGGCTGGAAGCCGGGTTCCAGGGCAGACAGAATTGGGGGCTGGAAGCCGGGTTCCAGGGCAGACAGAATTGGGGGCTGGAAGCCGGGTTCCAGGGCAGACAGAATTGGGGGCTGGAAGCCGGGTTCCAGGGCAGACAGAATTGGGGGCTGGAAGCCGGGTTCCAGGGCAGACAGAATTGGGGGCTGGAAGCCGGGTTCCAGGGCAGACAGAATTGGGGGCTGGAAGCCGGGTTCCAGGGCAGACAGAATTGGGGGCTGGAAGCCGGGTTCCAGGGCAGACAGAATTGGGGGCTGGAAGCCGGGTTCCAGGGCAGACAGAATTGGGGGCTGGAAGCCGGGTTCCAGGGCAGATAGAATTGGGGGCTGGAAGCCGGGTTCCAGGGCAGATAGAATTGGGGGCTGGAAGCCGGGTTCCAGGGCAGACAGAATTGGGGGCTGGAAGCCGGGATTCAGGGCAGACAGAATTGGGGGTTGGATGCCGTGGCGTTGGGTGCTGCTGATCCATTTGGACCTCACCCCCACGAGGCTGCCCGCTGACCTTGGACGTTGCTTTAATGGACACAAGGCCCCACTTGAGGGAGCCACTGGGTCAGGCTAAGATGACAGGAGACAGAGGGCCCTCGGGCTCCCAAGGACCTGCAAACTGTTTTCACTGGCCTGGCCAATTGTTCATTGGGTCTGACCCAGTTTCTATGGTTCCAAGTTCCTTTATTCGAAAGCAGCACATGTGAGTTGGAGCAGCCAGGAGGGAGCCAATTGGAATATGTGAGGAGGTTTGGGTGGACCCCAGGGAAACTGGTCGAAGACGACACTGGACTGGGAACAAGTGCCAAGGAAGAGCAGCACTCTGCCCACCAGCACACCCCACAACCCGGATGGGGAGTGTGGGCACTTTTATTGCTCCCCTGCTCCAAGGCCCTGGCCAGCCAGCCGGGCGCTAGGTCAGGAAGGGAAGCCCTCAGAGGAGACGTGCCCTCTGATAGTGTCGGCAGGACACCTCCACCCCTCAGGATCCAGCCAACCCTGCTGATCCTTTGCCCCTGTCTCTCGCCCAAGTGCCCTTCTCTCCACAGCCTGGCAGACTTCCCAGTCATCTTTCCCCTCTGTATCCTCCTTGCCTTTCCTGCAGACCAGCAATTGCTGACGTCCTCACTATATGCAGCAACACAGCCCCTAACATGACTCCCATTTTATAGATGAAGAAACTGAGGCCAACGCAGAGAAATGACTTGCTCAAGGTCACAGCTCCTTAGTCCAAATTTAAACTCCATATTGGGGGCTAGGGATTTGGCGGAGTTGCAGAACATTTGCCCAATATGAGCAAATATGATCCCAAGCACCACAAAGATAAAACTAAAACTCAGATCTAACAGGTTGTTTCCCTATGCAAGGAGAGTCTGATGAAGTTTCTTGGGTGTTTCTTCCAGTGTGGCCCCCGTGCAGCTGGGTAAATTCATGGTAGTATGTTCTGGGGACCTGTCAGCATATGTGGATCTTGTGCCCTGTGGCAGCATCGGTGGAGGTGCGGGGGTGGCAGAAGAAGGTCCTCAGGAAGGGAAGCCACTTTGCAGCCCATCGCTTCCCTTCTCAGAGGCAGGAGCAGGCACTCTGAAGAAAAGACGGAGCACCAAGACTCAGGCCAGAAGGTCTGGAGGGAAGCCACCGCAGTGGAGAGGGCCGGCCGGTGAGCACCTGTGCCAAGGCCATCAGGGTAATGCCTATTCCCTGAATCCCCCCGAAACTTGACCAGGCCACCATCCTGTAGCCTCTGTCCCTACTTTCCACCCACCCCCAATCTCAGTTCATCTCCTTTAGGAGACCAGTTTTCCCACCTAGCCCCCTTCCCACTCCAGGACTTCCCTCCTTCAGACAGTTGGGAGACTGGAGAGACTCCGTGGCAGCCTGCACGGGGGGCTGAGCAGCCAAGGCCTTGAAGGCAGGCAGGCCTCTCTGGCCAGCAGCCACCTTCCCAGTGAGCTCACATACATACTTTCCACTCTGGCCCAGTGCCGGTGGTAAAGCTCCCTCCAAGCCTCCCTTCCCCTGCCAGGCTCAGCCCCCTGTCCTCCCCTGCCATCAGTCCTGTGGCTCCACAGCAGGACCCTCCGACACCCCAGACCAGGGCTGTCATCCGGCGCAGCTTGTCTGTGTCGAAGCTGAGGCCAGCTCCCCCCAAGCTGTTTTTCCTCAGCTATTGTGACCTCCATGGCTTAAAGGAAGGAGACCAGATCCCTGTCCACAAAGACCCACATCTGGGTCTGGAAATGTACATAGCTCAGTTGATAGAGTGCTTGCCTTGCATGCATAAGGCCTGAGTGCAATCCCAATACCACACAATACCAAGGGTTACAGCACACACCGATATCCTAGTTTTGGGGAGGTAGAGGCAGGAGGCTGAGAAATTCAAGGTCATCTTTAGTTACACAGCAAGTTCCAAACCAGCCTGGGTTACATGAGACCTGGGTGGAAAAGGACAGTAGAGCAGACAGAAGAGGTGGCCCGTGAGTGAATAGGAGGAAGGGCTTCCTCCAGAGCCTGAAGTAGCTCATTGACTCAGGAAGCAGATGGGTCTGGGAACTGCCTCAGCATGGGTCATATCCTGCTCACTCACTGCATTTCCCACTCCTAGCAGGATGGGGTCCAGGCGGGGCAAGGCCAAGCTGCCCACAAAGGGGAAATAATAAAGACTAGTATCTTGCAGGTTAGAGAAAAATAATAAATAATAAATGTCAATGCACCCGATATATCACTTCAAAAAAGTCTACCCAGCACCTTTGAAGGGTCCCTGGGTGTCCTTCTTCAAATGCCTTTCATTTAGGGTCCCTGGGTGTCCTTCTTCAAATGCCTTTCATTTAGGGCACTCTGAGCAAGCCTTTCAGCCCATTTACTCACGGACCACCTCTTCTGTCTGCTCTTCTGTCCTTTTCCACACAGGTATAGTTCTTTTTTCTAAGGCAGGTTCTCATATAACCCAGGCCAGCCTGGAATTTGCTGTGTAACCAAGGATGGCCTTGAATTTTGGATCCTCCTATTTCTACCTCCTATCTACCTCCCAAAAGCTATGTCCTTAAATTTTCTGTTATTCCTTCTCTTTCTTTATAGTTTTGTTTTTTGTTTGTTTGCTTTTACATTTACACATTGTGCTGGATAGCTTTAGTGTCAACTTGACACACCTGGATTGAGGGAGCCTCAGTTGGGGAATTTCCTCCATTGGACCAGCCTGTGGTCACATCTATGGAGTATTGTCTTGATTGTTGAGTGATGTGGAAAGGTCCAGCCCACTATGGATGGTGCTACCCCCGGCAGGTTGTTATGTACAGTATAAGAAAACAGGCTGTGAAGCCAGGCATGGTGGCGCACGCCTTTAATCCTAGCACTTGGGAGGCAGAGGCAGGCTGATCTTTGTGAGTTCAAGGCCAGACCTGGTAATTACAGAGTGAGTTCCAGGCGACATGCTGGGGCTACAGGGAGGACCCATGTCTCGAAAGAAAAAAAAAAAAAAAAAAAAAAAAGGAAAAGAAAAGAAAAGAAAACAGACTGTGGGGCTGGAGAAATGGCTCAGCAGTTAAGCAAGCCCACTGCTCTTGCAGAGGACCCAGGTTTGATTCCCAGCACCCACATGGCGGCTAAGAACCGTCTTTAACTCCAGTTCCAGGGGAATCCGATGCCCTCTTCTGACTTCCGAGGCATTACATGACACGGGTGCACCAACCTGCATGCAGACGGTACACTCATACACATAAGAAGTAATTTAAAAAATAAATATAATAAATGTATTTATTAAAAAAAGAAAACAGGCTGCACTTGGGCCAGGGGAGCAAGCGAATCAGCAGCGTTCCTCCATGGCCTGTGCTTCAGCTCCTGCCTCCAGGTTCCTCCCCTGAGTTCTTTGGGCTCCCTCAGTGATGAACTGTGATCCAGAAGATGTGAGCTGAATAAACCCTTTCCTCCCCAAGTTGGTGTTGGTCAGAGTGTCTTGTCACAGCAATTGAGAAGAAACTAGAACACTCATATGCTTTTTTTTTTCACATTCTTTTCCTATTTAAATTTTATTTATTTATTTAGTTTGGTCATTTTATGACAGGGTCTCCCTGTAGCCCCAGCTGTCCTGGAACTCACTATGTAGACCAGGCTGGCCTTGAACCCACCTGCCTCTGCCTCCCAAGTGCTGGGATTACAGGTATGCGCCACCATGCCTCGCTATTATTTTTTATTTTATGTTTACAACTTCATCTATGTAAGTGCACCCATGTCATGCAATGCTAGTAGAGGTCAGAAGAGGGCATCAGATCCCCTGGAACTGGAGTTACAGATGTTTGTTAGCTGCCACATGGGTGTTGGTAACTGAACATAGGTCTTCTGCAAGAGCAGCCAGTGCTCTTAACCACTGAGCTGTTCTCCTGTCCCAAATTTACACATATTCCTAAGAACGCAGTTTAGTCTTTCCTAATTTTTTTGTTTATGTGTGCCTAAGTGTATGTATGTACACATATGTAGATGTTCTCAGAAGCCAGCGGAACTGGAGTTAGAGGTGGTTGTGTGCTGGGTCCTCTGCAAGAGCAGCCAGTGCTCTTTGTTTTATTTATTGATTTTTTTTCGTCTTTTTTTTTTTTTTTTAGATGGATCTCCCTTTAGTCCCAGTTGGCCTGGAACTCACAGAGATCCTCCTGCCTTTGCCTCCCCAGTGCTGGGTTAAAAGTGTGTGCTGGGCTGGGCGTGGTGGCACACGCCTTTAATCCTAGCACTTGGGAGGCAGAGGCAGGCGGATCTTTGTGAGTTCAAGGCCAGCCTGGTCTACAGAGTGAGTTCCAGGACAGCTGGGGCGTGAGGGAGACCCTTGTCCTCGAAAATAGACCAAATAAAAAAAAAAATATAGTGTGCCAATCACCACGCTGGCTCAGTTGCTGGTTGTGCTTTCCCCATGTTTTGCCTTTATTCTCTTGGTCTAGAGTAGTTGTCAGCCTCTATGTATGATATGTTATCCCACTGGACGTTATTTTTGGTTGCTGGCCGAAGGTGAGGCCAGAAGAGAGGATATCAGATCCCTGGAACTGGAGTTCTTCATTAGAACGAGTTAGCAACCCTGGATTGGATACAGAACTGAACCTAGGGCCTCTGCAAGAGAGAGCAGCAAGTGCTCTTAAGCACTGAGCCATCTCTTCCAGCCCTCCAGGATATTTTTTAAAATATCGCCTTTTCTCAGTGCTTTTCAAAAACAGATTAGTACTCAGAAGGCCTAGCAGGTTCATGTATATCCCACGTCTCACAGTACATCTGGTCACTTTGATCAGTTATCTGGTCAGAGTCTCCCTTCCCTCAACTTCCAGAGACTCGTAGCACTGAGGCTGAGAATAAGAGCCGCCACCAAAATGCTCTCTTCATCTTCTCAATGCCTAGTTTGTGTCAGAAGCATGGTTAAAGAGATACCTTGAAGTGATCAACATTCGACCTGGGCATACAATTGACTCTTTCCAACTAGGTAACATATGGGAAACCTTGGTTGGTTCATAATTTGGATCATAGATTTACAGGCAGATGGGCACCAATTACCCTAATTTTGTTGACGAGATACTGCACAAGTAACCTATCAATGTCTATTCTGCAACCAACTGCTTGTCATATATTTAAGGAACGTTCCTTAAAAATCAAAATAAATGCTTAAAATAAGATATAAATAATAATAAATAACAAAAGTCACCTTAGTCACTGGGCGTGTGGTGGCCCATTGCTTTGACCTAGCATCTTCGGAGGCAGAGCAAGCCAGATCTCTGTGAAGTCAAGGCATTCAGCTGGGTTCCTACATAGGCAACGCTTCTTCCAGGCCAGCTGCAATGGCGACAGGGAAGTTACCCATGTCTCAAAAAAGACCAAAATAAAAACAAAAAAAAAAAAAAAAAAAAAAAAAAAGTCCTCCCTCAGTCTCTTCTATCCATACCTATTCCTTCATGCTTTCTGCCTGTAACCATAGCTATGTCCATTGTTTTACAAATAAAACTTAAATTTTCCATCCTCAGGTAAGCTCTATTTGAAAACCATAATAAAAAGATTTTATTAAAAAAAAAAAAAAGAGATACCTTGGATCCAATAATGTCTCTGTGAGTTAGTATATTCAGGAAAGGCAACAATTCTCTCTATGTCTCTATCTCTATCTATCTATCTATCTATCTATCTATCTATCTATCTATCTCAAGATCTCTTGTAGTCAATGAGAACCTTGAACTACTGACCCTATTGCCTCCACCTTTTTTTTCTGGTTCTTTAAAACAGACATGATATGTAGCTCAGGTTGCCCTGGTCCTCATTACATGAGACCCTGTATTCAAACAAATGAGCATGAATAAATAAATGAAACCAGGGGTGTACCCCAATAGTTGAATTCTGCCCAACATGTGTGACCCTGAGTTGGATTCCTAGCATGAAAAAAAAAGTTTAAAAAACAAAAACAAGCTTCGGGTGTGGTGGCGCATACCTTTAACCCTAGGACTTGGGAGGCAGAGGCAGGCGGATCTTTGTGAGTTCAAGGCCAGCCTGGTCTACAGAGTGAGTTCCAGGACAGCTGGGCTACAGGGAGACCCTGTCTCGAAAAGACCAAAACAAACAAACAAAAAAAACTAAAACAAAAAACAAAAACCCTACATTTGTGGTAGAGGTTCATGCCATGCTTTGTCATACCGGCCTACTCCCTCCACCCCTAGCCTGTCCCTACTCCCATCCCACCCTTGTCCAAGACTGCTCCTAAATTCTAAGAGAAGGGAAGCTGGGGAAGGGCTCTACAAGAACGCCCATCGCACTCTGACCGGGCCAACTCACGTCTACAGCAGAAACCAGCCCAGCACGCAGGGTTTGCAGAACGGTAGTGCCCCCTTGTGCTGGGCGTTAGGACTGGAAGGAAGCCTAGCCAGGGCAAAGCTGGCCAGAGCCAAGGATACCACCAGCCTCCCTTCCCCCTTTCCATGTTTCCACCCAGACACCTGTACTTAAAGGGGTGGGACTCTGGGCCAGACAGGCCGATTAGCTGTTTCTTCGCCTTCCAGCAGCCGAGAGAAAACGTCAGAGTTTCCGTCGCTGTCCCCGTCCTCGTGCGGGGGTTGGTGGGCAGCCTTCACTAACTCTGAGAACCAAGAGAGTGGAGGGGGTGCAGGGCCGAGGGTGCCCAGGAGGGAGAAGGAGGCTCTTCTGAGCCCTCCTTAAAGTTGCGAGCTGTCACACTGCCCCCCTGTGGAGGCTACCTACCCCGGGATTCCTAGACACCTGTCCCCTGGACCCAGGGTCAGGAGTCCTCACTGGCTGTATGCCCCAACTGCACTGGGCACAAGGTAAGCATGCTTAATGTCCCATGAGGACTTCTAACTTCTAACTCCTTGCATTTCTTGTTTTGTAGTTTTTTAAAAAAAATCCCTTTTTTGGTGGGATAGCACGTTGATAGTACTAATTGTTTTTCACTTGGTAAATAGTTGGGAGTTTTGTTTGGATTTTATTGTTATTTAGAGATGGTGTCTTGCTATATAGCATTAGCTGGTCTGGAACTCACTAAGTAGACCAGATTGGCTTCAAAATTCACAAAGATCTACCTGCCTCTGCCTCCTGACAACTGAGGTTACAGGTGTGAGCAGCCACAGCCCACTTTAATGTAAATAGTTTAAATATGCCAGGTATTCTTAAAACCTTCTTAGAGGGAATGTGGCATGTACTTCCATGCCTAGTATTCATGCCACTGGGGTAAAAGCAGGAGGATCAACACAAGTTCAAGGCCAGCCCAGTCTATATAGCCAGTTACAGCATAGACAGGGCTACAAAGCAAAACAGTGTCTCAAAAATATCTAAATAAATAAATGACACAACCTAGTGTTTTTCAACTTTGAAATATATAAGACTTAAAACAGACACCATTAAACTCAGTACTAAGCCTGGGAAAGGCGTCCCCACCTCACATAAGGAGGAGCTTGAACTGGATTTCAGTCCCCCTGAAGAGCAGACTGGCACACATAGCTCTAGGGTCTTCCGTCCCGAGTCTCTCCCTTCAATCAGAGTTTTCCCCATCTCGAAAAGCTCTCTCTTAGATACTCAGAATTTCCTATTTCTTCAGTGTCTTGTAGTCCTGTGTGTGTGTGTGTGTGTGTGTGTACCTGTGTGTCTATATGTGTATATGTAGGGACTGGGTTTGTCTGGGATTACAGAGCTCTGCCATCCTAGGCTTCCTTTCGGCCCAGTTGCTATATCTGCATCTCAAACCCAGGCATTTACTGAACCTCTTTCTTCGCACCCCATAGACTTTTCCCAGCCTTTGCTTTCTTAGTTTTTTCCTTTTTTTGGGGGGGGGGTATTTTTGAGGCAGGGCTTCCCTTTTAATACCATACTTTCTTTTTTTTTTTTTTTGGTCCTTTCGAGACAGTTTCTCCCTGTAGCCCCAACATGTCCTGGAACCTACTCTGTAACCAGGCTGGCTTGAACTCATCTAGATCTCCCTGTGTTTGCCTCCAGAGTGCTAGGACTTAAAGGTGCTGGGCCAATGGGGCTGGAGACATGGTGCCATAGCGGTTAAGAGCGCGCCGCAACCACTCTTACAGAGGGACCCAGGGTTCAGATTCCCAGACCCACATGGCCGGTTTGAGAACATTCTGAAAACTCCAATTCCAGGAAAAATTCCAGTTCAGGGGAATCCGAGACCTCTTCTGACTCCGTGGCGTTGCACGCCACAGGTGCACTAAAGTCACTTGCATGCAGACAGTACATTCAATACACATACAGAAATAAATAAAATAATTAAAAAAATTAAAAAAAAAAAGCGTGCCGCCACCACACCGGCCTGGCCTTATTTATTAATATTTATTATGTATTTATTTATTTTGTCTTTCTGAAGCAGGGTCTCCCTGAAGGCCCGCTAATCCTGGAACTCACCTGTAAACCAGGCTAGCCTAACTCATCAAAGATCTCCTGCCTTGGCCTCTCCCAAGTGCTAGGATTAAAGGGGCATTTGCCACCAGAACCGCGCTATGTTACCATATTCTTAGCCCCATTTGGCATCTGGCCTCATTTTGGCATTTTAACCCAACTCACTTCTGAGCTCTCTTCTGCTCCTGTCCTCCATAAAGCTAGCCAGCCTGTCACCTGTGAGTGACAGAATCATGAAGGACCATCAGAGAAGTACTGACGACCCTGGTAAGTGTCCCTCTATACCAACCTAAGGCCCGAATAAGTTGCCTCATCTTTTTCTTGTTATGTTGGTTATTTTTTAATGTTATATGTACACTCTGTAGACGCAGCTGGCCTTGAACTCACAAAAGGATCCGCCTGCCTCTGCTCCAAAGTGCTAGGATTAAAGGCGTGCGCCAACCCACCGGCTCAAGTTTTTCATCGCTGTGACAAAATAGGTGGGAAAAGACAAAGGAATGGTTTATTTATATTTTTGTAAACATTTTTTAATTTTTATTATTTTATTATTTCTGTATGTGTATTGAATGTACTGTCTGCATGCAAGTCTAAGTCCTGTGCTGTGCAAGCTGCCAGAGTTCAGAAGAGGGCGTCGGATTCCCCTGGAACTGGAATTTCTGGAATTGGAGTGTTTCAGAACGTTCTCAGCCACCATCGTGGGCTGCTGGGAACAACCCGGGTCCCTTGTAAGAGGGTCGGTCAGCGCTCTTAACCGCTTATAGAGCAATCTCTCCAGCCCCATAATGGTTTATTTGACGCACTGTTTCAGTGGCTTTCATCCATGTTTGTGTAGGCCCTTTGAGAAGCAGAACATTATGGCAGTGGGAATCTGTACAGGAGGCTGCTTACAACCTGACTGCAGGAAGACAGACAGAGAAGATGTTAGGGATAAGATGTATCCATCAAAGGCGTGCTGCAGTGGCCACGGTCTCCAACCAGCTCCCACCTTCTAGTTTCCACCACCTTCTGAAAATGCCATGAAATTGTAAATGTGTGAAATTTAATCTCATCCCAGTCAGAATGGCTGTCATCAAGAAAGCAAAGCATAACAGACACTGGTGACAATATGGGGCAAAGGGTGAGCCGTACACACTTCCGGTGGGAATAGAAAGTGGTGGAGCCACTGTGGAAGTCAGTATGACCGTTCATCAAAAACTAAAAATAGGGGGTTGGAGAGATGGCTCAGCAATTAAGAGCACTGGCTGCTGTTGTAGAAGACATGGGTTTGGTTCCCAGAACCCACATAGTGACTAATAACCATCTGTAACTCCAGTTCCAGGGGATCTGATGCCTTCTTCTGGCCTCTGTGGACATTGCATGCAAATGGTGCTTACACACATGCAGGCAAAACTCATACACATAAAAAATAAAAAATGTAATCCAAATTTTCCAAGGAATCTGATGCTCTCTTCTGGCCTCTGTGTGCTTTGCATGACACAAGTGCACTTACATGCAGACAGAAAAATTTATACACACACGGGGCTAGAGAGATGGCTCAGTGGTTAAGAGCCATGACTGCTCTTGCAGAGGACCCAGGTTTGACTCCCAGCACCCACATGGTGGCTACGAACCATCTTTAATCCCAGCACGTCAGGAGCATAGGCAGACAGATCTCCCTGAGTTCAAGCCAGCCTGTCTACAGAGCGAGCTCCAGGAACAGCTGGTACTAAAACCGAGACCCGTCTCAAAAATACAAAAAAAAAAAAAAAAAAAAAAAAAAAAAAGCCGGGCAGGGTAGTGCATGCCTTTTAATCCTAGCACTCGGGAGGCAGAGGCAGGCAGATCTTTTGTGAGTTCAAGGCCAGCCCTGGTCTACAGAAGTGAGTTCCAAGCTTCAAGGCCAGCTAGGGCTATATAGGGATGAACTGTCTCAAAAAATGTTTTTTAAACCGAAAAAATAAATTACCATATGAGCCAGCTATGACAATACTGGAGGGACTCGAAGGTGCACATACCACATATACAACATGCCCTTTTTATGTATTGCTGACAATATGTCAAACAGTAAGTAGGAATATTATAAAAACCGAACATAGTTGTCCCGCGACAGATGAGTAGATAAAGAAAATGTACATACATGTAGCCTTGGCTGTCCTGGAACTCCTCACTATGTAACCCTCGGTCCTTAACCAACTCACGAGACTGGTCCATGCCTTTGCATGCTGAGTGCTGAATTAAAGGCAGTGCCACCATGCCTGGCTTTATTCTTATTTTTTGTGTGTGTAATAAAAATTTTTTTTATGTGATGAATGTACGATTCATTAACTATCGTGCCTGCAGGTTTGGTGCACATGTGTGTAGCACAATGCCACGAGGGTCAGAAGGGGTTTCGGATCCCCCTGGAAACTGGAGTTAAAGGATGGTTCTTAGAGCAGCCATGGTAGGGTGCTGGGGATCGAACCTGGATCCTCTGCAAGAATTAGTCGGTGCTCTTAACAAAACCACTGAGCCTCATCTCCAGCCCCTCGTTGTATTAAATTTTATGTCTGCACATGGAAGTAGTCCCACTGTGTCATCCGCAAAGCAAACAGAGGCCGAAAGACGTCATATTTCCTCGGATGTGTATTTATGGACCAGTTGGTTAGATGCTAATGTGGGTGGATTAGCTAATTAACCTGGTTCTTCTTGGAATGGCCAGACATTTCCTTTTAAAAACTGCTACCCCGCCATCTCTCTAAAAAAGCCTTCAATTATTTTTGTAGCTTAACTCTAATAATCCCTCTTTCTTCTCAAACCTCAACAACAGTCCATTTTTAATATGACTCCAGTTGATCAAGGAGATTCCCTGGGTTTAGTCCCCCCAGGCAATGCTCAAAGGGGGAGGTGATGAATAACACAGCCTGTGACCCCAGCGACCTCTAGAACTCTGCAAGCGTGGAAAGGGACTTAAGATTAGACTCCTCTTGGCTCATCAGCCCGAGCTCAGGCCCATGGGTAATCTGTCCCTCAAACAACAGAACGTGAGAATCTTCCGTTTGTTCTTCATCTTCTTGGGGCCAGGCAAGGATTTCTCCAGTGGGTAAAAGCAAGGTGTTGTTAAAGGGCCAGTGACCTGCATATTTGTCACCCAGACACATCTGAGATTCTTATAATTCCTCTTCGAGCCACTCCGCCATCCCTCATAGCTACACACTATTACAAATGAAATAAATAAATGTAAAAAAGTACATCTAAAGTCTCAAGGCAAACTCTTAGTTGTTGTAAAAATTGTAAACCCGAATCCAGAGAGAATGTGCGCCATCTTAGTTGTAAAAAAAACCCTAAGCCAGGATCTGAATGGTGCCAGGTGCAGCGGTACTGCCTGTAATCCCAGTGCAACGCCTGTAACCCGACCCCCAGTGCACGGCTGGTAATCCCCAGGTTTGAGGTGGGAGGGAGTTTTGAGATTTAGCCCAGAGCTATACAACAAGCAAAGACCTTAACGAACTGCAGTTGTCTGCCTACCCCTACCCCTTAAAAAGAGTACATACTTCAAAGCATACAGGGGTATGGGAGTAAGCAGTCCACAATAGCCAACAAGTGGGAAGCCAAATTCCAAGTGTCTGTCCATATAGTGGATGCTGCTGGGTCTTGAAGGGTGGAGAAAGGAACCAGGGCCATGGCTTAGTGGGTAAAAAAAAGCTGGTCTTAATACAAAACCTGATGCCTGAGTTGCCATCCCCCCATCCCCATCCCAGAAATCCCAGAACCCATGGGAAAAAAGTCAAAAAAGCAATGGCCACAAGACCCATGGCAAAGTCGATCAGACAAAAAGCCAGCAAATAGAACTGGGCAGGGAGGTCACGATGCCTGGGTAAGGAACTATTGTGGCAACATGGTCACTGCTGGGGGGTAAAAGCAATTGATCTTCCTTTACTCTTTAAGGAAGTCACACTAGATAGGGTGATGAGGTTCCAGTGGATAAAAACTCCGCACTGAGGACATCTGGGGTACAACACAGTGGATTCGAGAGGCCTTGACATGTATCAACAGAAATGCCTGAAAATCCAGTGGGAGTGGGCAGGCTGGCGGGGGGAATGCAGATAGAGGAAAGGGGTTAAATATGGCGTCTAATAAGATGTACGGATTATGAATGTACATAATTTCAATAAAAAAACCTATAGGAAAAATAAAAAAGAAAAAGTACATTATATACAATGTATGAAATTTCAAAGAAAATCGTTTAAAAAAGCCAGATGAGGTGGTACAGATTTGTGATCCCAGCGCTGGTGTGGTAAGATGGCCATGGAAATAGGAAAATAGCCTAGAAGCTCATAGGCCTCAGAAATAACAAGAGAGACCATATCTCCACAAGGTACAAGGAAATAACTAAGATGACTTTTCTCTCCCGCAGGCTTGTACTTCAGCACCTCACTGTGGGCGATGCAGCACCTGTAATCATCACAACAGGAGGGCAAAAAGAAGCACAAAGGGCATACGCATCATCACACACACCCTCAATAATGATGAGGACGATGATGACAATGATAATAAAAGCTGGAGGAAGTGTGGCATGTGCTACAATGTGGCTACTTCCTAGGCCATGACACCCAGGAAAATGAGGTCAACCCAAAGACAGATGTTGCATGATTCTATTTGCAGGAGGTCCTCCAAGCGAGCCCCAACCAAATCCATAGAAGAGGTAAGAAAAGCATGAATGGGGGGGGGAAGGGGGGGAAAAAAAAAGGGGAAGGGAAAGCTAGAGGGATGGGTCGGTGGGGGGGCTGGGAAGAGGAGTACAGATGAATAGCGAGAGGAGTGTGATCAAAAAGGTAAAATAGGCATGAGTGGTAGGCTGTTCCTGAGCTACAGAGGTTAGATAAAGTCAAGCAGGCGAATTAAACTGAAGGCTGTAGAGACATCAGCCTTGACGCGGCCGAGATCGGTATCCTGCTTCGTGGATGATGAAACGGTATGGTTCAGGTGCTGCGGGCCATCGCCATTTAATCCAGCGCTACGACATCTAGAGGCAGAGTCAGTGCGGTATCGCTGTGGTTCCTCAACAGGACAGCTCTGGTCAATACATATACAGCTAAGCATTGCAAATGAACAGTGCAGGTGGGCTCCGAGACCCGATGGTCATCAAAAACGACCAAAAAGACAGTTCATGAACATAAGGTGAGTGTGAGAACACGACGAGCGCGGTGACTGAGAGCTGTCGCGGAACGAGATGAAACACGAAAATGGATAAATTTAACAATACGATATATGCTAACTATTTTCATAGTTAGGTGGAAGTGTGAAATTAGTTGCATTAGGGGGTGTGGGGAGGTAAGTTAGTGTAAGATGGTGAGGGTCGAACATAGCTGAAAATGGACAAAATGCAGCAGACAGAAAGTGGGGGATGTATGTATTGCGGCGCAGAACCCGGATGAACGGTGGCAAGATGCCGGGGTGGGGTGGAGGGGTCAGGGAAGGTTGGGTGGCTGGCGGGAGAGGCGGCCAAAACTGGTAAAAAGCGGGTGTGGGGAAAGATGTACTAACAGTTGGAATTGGAGTTACGATGGTTCTGAGCCGCCGTGGTGGGTGCTGGGGATCGAACCCAGGGTCCTCGGCAAGAGCAGTCCACACTCTTACCCACTGGGCTGTCTCTCCAGCCCCAAAATCATGAATTGTTAACATGGTAAAGCTTTTCTTTGCTATTTTTGAGACAGGGCCTCACGTATGTAGGCCCAGGCTGGCCTAGAACTCACAGTCCTTCCTAACCTCAAGACTCCCATGTGCGTGGATTTGTATAGGTAATAATACCACAGGCCAGGCGATGGATTTTGGTTTTTATTATTCTCAGAACGAAAATATATTATGGTGTAAAAAACATTATTTTTATTTTGGGGCAGAGTCTCACACATGCTGGATGGGCCTCAAACTCATGTGTTGCCGAGGCTGATTTTCAATTCCTTCCTGATTGCCTCCTGCTTACAGCCTCCCAAGTGGCTAAGATTAAAGGCATGCACCACCATTCCCAGCCAACATCATGTTTTGATATATGTATAGATTATGGTAATGGTTAAGTCAAGCTAAGTTACATGCATGAGCTCACAAACATCATTTTTCATAGTGAGAGCATTTAAAATCCACTGGGCTGGCTGGAAGGTGGCTCAGTGGTTAAGAGCACTGGTGCTCGTGCAGAGGATGTGGGTTCGGCGTTCAGCACCAACATAGGGTTTAATGGTCATCCATAACTCAGCTCCAGGAATCCAAGGCCTTCTTGGCCTTCCTGGACACTGCATGCGCAAGGTACACTTGATAAATGCGGGCAAAAGCATTCATACACATTAAAAAAAAGCCCAGACAAACAGCTGGGGGTAGTGCATGTGCCCTTTAACCCAGCACTTGGGAGGCAGTGATCTCTGTGAGTTTGAGGCCAACTACTATGTATAGTAAGTTCAGGCAAGCTGGGGGCTATAGGGAGAGCCCTGTCTCAAAAAGACAAAAGAAAATAAAAAAATTGGATAAGTGAAAAACAAAAATCCACGGTCTTAGCAACTTCCAACTACATGACAAATGTGTCTAAAAAGACAAAAAAAATAAAAAAATTGGATAAGTGAAAAACAAAAATCCACGGTCTTAAAAAGCAACATCCACTAATACACATGGTCTTTTTTAAAATTTTTATTTTTATGTATTTATTTATTTATGTTGTATGAATGTACTAGGATGCATGTAGGTTGGTGACCCATGTCCGTGCGCAATGCCCACGGAGGTCAGAAAAGGGTCCTCGCGGATTCCCGGAACTTGGATTCCCCTGGAATTGAGTTAAAGACAGTTCTCAGCCGCCATGGTGGGGGCTGCTTGGGATCGAACCCGGGTCCGCTGCAAGAGGCAGGTTGGGTGCCTTAAACCACTAGGCAAAATCTCTAGCGCCATGACACATGTTCTTAAGTCCAGTCATCACGCTGTATGATACAGCACTTGTGCTTACTCCTCCTGTCCAACTGGAATTTTAGGTCTCTTTTCTAATGTCTCTACAACCATTAGCAACTACCATTCTACTTGCTGCTGCTAGATCAGTTGTTTTATTTTAGGCACATACAGACACACAAACACACAGATAAGACCACACACACCCACATAAATATCATGTGGACCAGGTGTGGTGTGTAACATACACATGCAGTAATCCCAGCACTTAGAGGTGGAGGCAGGAGGCTCAGGATTGCCGGGTCATACTTAGGGAGTACGAGGCCAGCCTGGAATACAAGAGACCCTGTCTCAGAACAGACAACAAAACCCAAACCAGGTGTGGTAGAGCATTAACCTTCATTCTAAAGCACTTAGAATGTATAAACATGAAATCAGGAATTCAAGGCCATCGTTGTCTACATAGGAGTTCCAGGGCAGTTCATGTTGTCTGGAGGCTACATAAGACCGTGTCTCAAGGACGAACAAACCACCAACCAGTTCATTATCGGGTATTGTCCCTTTCCCCTCTCGGAGCCTGGCTTATTTCTCTTAGCATAATAGCTTCAGGTCCATCTACATTATCACAAATGATAGGATTTCAGGGTGTTTTTTCTATTTTTTTGCAATGCGCTGGCTATTGAACCTCAGGGTATTACACATTCACATGAGGCGGTCTACCATGACCTACATTACCAGGCACTTTCCTTTTTAAGCCTAGATAGTGGCGCTGATTGTGTAGCACATTCTCTTTAAGATGTTCATCGGGGGGCTGGAGAGATGCTCAGCGATTAAGAGGCACTGACTGCTCTTGCAGAGGACGCTGGGTTTGATTCCCAAGCACCCATAGTCATCTAGAGACAGTCTTTACGGTCCAGTTCAGGGAATCTGATCCTCTGTATCTGACCTCTGCGGCATTGCAAGACATGGGTGGCACAAACCTGAATGCAGACAGTACACTCAGAATAATAATAATAATATATAGAATAAATAATATAATGGTTCATCAGTTCATAGACCCTAAGATTGACTCTATACCTTGGATATTGTTAATAGTGTTGAATTGAACATAAGAGTAAAGGTGTCTTCAAAATAAACTTTTTCCAAGTCTGGACAGATGGCGCAGGTGGTTAAGAAGACTGGCTGCTTTTTCAGTTCCAGCATGCATGTGACAGCTAACAACTGTTAGCTTTTTTTGTAGCCTCCAGAGAGGCATTGGATTGACACAGGTATACTTTACAAACATGTAAACAATACAATTCAGATACATAAATTAAAATAAAAAACAGAAAATACCAGGTTTTGCTATGTAACCCAGGTTGGCTCCAAACTCATCATCCTCTTATGATAGCCTCCCGAGAACAGAGATTACATGTATATTACATACCTAGGCTAAACTATTGAGGGCTTCTTTTTGACGTTGTTGGTGTGGTGTGATGTGTGTGTGTTGTGTGTGTGTGATGTGTATGTGTGGTGTTTGACATAAGGTCTCCCAGTAGTCCCAGCTGGCCTGGAAATTTGCTATGTAGACCAGGCGGCCCCTGAACTCACAGAGAGATCCACCTGCGCCTGCCTCCCAAGTGCTGAGATCAAAGGCATGCTGGCTACCACACCTGGCACCCACACACTTTTAAATAAGAGGCCAGGTGTGGTGATGTCAGCCTGTAATCCCAAATATTGGGAGGCTAAGGCAGGAGGGTCAGGAATTCAAGTTAGCCCTGAACTACCTGAGACCTTATTTTGCTCCCATTCCCCACCCTTCAATTTCTTTTGAGATTTGTAATAACTGAGAAAACTCGGGCTGGAGAGATGGCCTAGTGGTAAGATGCACCGGACTGCTCTTGCAGAGGACCCGTTCGTATCCCAGCACCCCATGGTGGCTGAGAACAAACTGTCTGTTAACGCGCGAGTTCCCAGGGGAATCTGACCCTCTTCTGACCTCCAAGCATTGCTACGACATGGTGCACAAACCTGCATGAAGCAGTACATTCGTACACATAAAAAAAAATAAATAGCGAAGGCATGGTGGGCGGCACGCTAATCCCGCACTGGAGGCAGAGGGCAGGTGGAGTTTGGTCAAGGCCAGCCGGTCTCATAGGAGTTCCAGACAGCTGGGCTACAGATATATATATATAAAGAAAAACTGAAAGAACCTGGGGCATGCAATAGACTTACAAGGTGGGCAGAGGATCAGGAGCTCAAAGCCACTAGGCTACATGAGAGATTGTCTCAGAAAATAACCAAAAAGAGAGAAATCAAGAGAGAAAAAGAGAAAGAGAAAAAAGCAAACAGACAAGCGCTGTAACCTAGAAATAAAGTCCTGCACAGTTTTTCTTCACATTTAATGGGGAGGGTGACAACATGGCAACAATGTCCAGATCACAGACAACTTGCGTGAGTCAACTCTTTCTACTATAATGGGGGAATTCCAGAGATAAATCCAGTCTGCGAGGACTGAAGTCAGGGCAGCGGGGGTTTGTCAGTGCCGTTTTCCCCACCAAGCATCTACTCACATAGAAATGGAGAAAAAATCAAGAAAACTTTTGAGACATTATAATGAGTAAGACATATGTAGCTTGTAACCTATTTTATTGCTTACTACCATAATATATGAATTTATCTAAAAGGTTAGATTTATCAAAAGTTGCACACTTACAGACCATACATGGCACTAGTAAAAGTCAAGAGAAATGTGAACATGAAGGCATTCAGGCAGAAGTGCTAAAGTGAGCCAGGCGTGGTGGCACAGCCCTTGATCCTAGACCTCAGAGGGAGGCGGGATCTTTGTGAGTTCAAGGCCCAGCCGGGTCGTATAATAACCAAAGTTCCAGGCAGGCCTGGGCTACAAAAAACAACAAAACAAACAAAACAAAACAACAACAACAACAAAAACCCAAACAAGCCCAAGCCAAAATAGTAGAAAAAGGTATAAGGCTGGCTTGGTGGTGCATTCTTTTAATGCCCAGCACTTAGTGGGCAGAGGTAGGCAGAGGATCTCTGTGAGTTCCAGGCTAGTATAAGTGGAAGGCTACATATGAAAACTCTGCAAAAAAAAATAAATAAATAAAAGGAAGAAAGAGAAATGCAGCAATGTTTCCAGTAGCAATCGCCAACAAAACGTGGGNAGTTCCACGACAGCTGGGGCTACAGGGAGATCCTGACTCGAAAAGACAAAATAAATAAATAAATAAATAAATAAATAAATAAATAACTGAATAATACAGTGACTAGTCCTTCTATGAACAGGGTATAGAAAAATTTTGTTGGGCTGGAGAGATGGCCTAGCGGTTAAGAGTGTCGACCGCTCTTACAGAGGACCCGGGTTCGATCCCCAGCACCCACATGGCGGCTGAGAACCATCTGAAACTCCAATTCCAGGAAAATTCCAGTTCCAGGGGAATCCGAGACCCTCTTCTGAACTCCGTGGCGTTGCACGACACAGGTGCACAGACTTGCATGCAGACAGTACATTCATACACATACAGAAATAAATAAAATTAATTAAAAAAAATTAAAAAAAAAAAGGCGTGCGCCACCACACCTGGCCTTATTTATTTATTTATTTATTTATTTATTTATTTATTTTGTCTTTTTGAAACAGGGTCTCCCTGTAGCCCAGCTATCCTGGAACTCACTCTGTAGACCAGGCTAGCCTTGAACTCACAAAGATCTCCTGCCTCTGCCTCCCAAGTGCTAGGATTAAAGGCGTGCGCCACCACGCCGGCCTAGTACCATACTTTCTTTAGCCCCATTTGGCATCTGGCCTCATTTGGCATTTAACCCAACTCACTTCATGCAGCTCCCTTTGCTCCTGTCCTCCATAAAGCTAGCCAGCCTGTCACCTGTGAGTGACAGAATCATGAAGGACCATCAGAGAAGTACTGACGACCCTGGTAAGTGTCCCTCTATACCAACCTAGGCCCTGAATAGTTGCCTCATCTTTTTCTTGTTTTGTTGGTTTTTTTTTAATTGTTTATATTTGTTTTTTGTTTTGTTTTGTTTGTTGAGACAGGGTCTTACTATGTAGCCCAGGCTGGCCTTGAACTTACAGAGAGATCCACTTGTCCCTGCCTTCGGAGGCCTGGAATTAAAGGTGTAGGCCACCACACCTAGTAAGATGTTTCAATGTGATTTTGGATGATATAGCCAGAAAAGCTAGATGGGAATGTGACTTACAAGAGAATAAGCCATATGGCTCTCAGGAAGAACATTCTAAGTAGGGCTGGAGAGATGGCCCAGTGGTTAAAAGCAGATAATATTCTTTCGGAGGACTCCTGATATTAAAGTTGTGTGTCACCACTCCCAGCTTTTACATTTTTCTTTATGTGTGTATGTGCACCTGAGTGCAAGTGCCAGCTTCTGACCCCCCAGAAGCTGTAATTACAGGTGGTTGTGAGCCACCCCACATTTTTTTTTTCAATACAGGGTCTCACTATGCAGCCTAGTTGGAACTTACTATATGAACCAGGCTGGCCTTGAATTTACAGAGATGTTCTTGCCTCTGCCTCCCAAGTGCTCAAGGGATGGGATTATATGCTTTCTTTTCTTTCTTTTTTCTTTTTTTAGTTTAATTTTTTTTCTCTCCAGTTAGGGTCTCCCTGTAGCCCCAACTGGCCTGGAACTTGCTATGTAGATCAGGCTGACCTTGAACTCACAGAGATCCACCTGCCTCTGCCTCCCAAGTGCTGGGATTAAAGGCATGTGTCACCCTAAAAAGGTATCACTGGAAAAGCTGTCAACGCATGAAGGGAAACAACCTGAACAGACTAGAGTCCAAAATGACAACTCCAAAGAAAGTAGACTGTTTTCTTCTCACCCACTTGTGCCCCTTTCCCAAAGCCCAGGGAACAAATTGCAGAAGAGGAGGCATGGTAGAATGTAAGGGCTGCGGAGAAATGGGATGAATCATGAGACTACAGCAATATAGTCTGGACTCCTAATTGATCAACATGCCTGTGCATACAAGCTTCTCCAACTGGACTATGGGAACCTTGGGTTGTTCAAAATTTGGAGATACATACTTGCAAAATGCACCAATTACCTAATTGTACGGCAATCTGAGCAACATCAATGTTATCTGAAAACAACTGTGTTATTATATTGTAGAATCCCTTAAAAATAAACAAATAATAATAATTTAAAAAAACATAAATGTGAACAATGTGGGTAATCATGTACTGAAGCATTTATAGAATCAATTGTTAAAAGGTTGATTTAATAAAACGACATGAAAAATTTAAAAAAAAAAAAAAAGGCATGTGTCACCACACCCAGAAAAAAAATTTTTTTTCAGGGGCTGGAGAGATGGCTTAGTGGTTAAGAGTTCTGGCTGCTCTTGCAGAGGGCCCATGTTTGGTTCCCAGCACTCACAAGGCAGCTAACAACCATCCTTAATTCTAGGTCCGGGGATTAGATGTCCTCTTCTGGCCTCTGCAGGAATTGCATACAGATGCACTTACATACATGCAGGCAAAACACATAAAATTCAATACCCCCCCCCCGGCTGGGCATGGTGGCACATGCCTTTAATCCTAGCACTTGGGAGGCAGAGGCAGGCAGATCTTTGTGAGTTCAAGGCCAGCCTGGTCTACTGAATGAGTTCCAAGACAGCTGGGGCTACAGGGAGACCCTGTCCCGAAAAGACAAAAAATAATAAGTAAATACCTCCCAAACTTTTCAAAATTTATTTCTTTTTATTTTACACATAGGTATATATATTTTTTATTATTTATTTCTGTAATGTGTATGAATGTACTGTCTGCATGCAAGTGTGTGCACCCGTGTTGTGCAGTGCCGCGGAGGTCAGAAGAGGGCGTTGGATTCCCCTGGAACTGGAGTTCTCCTGGAATTGGAGTTTCAGACGGTTCTTGGCTGCCATGTGGGTGCTGGGGATCGAACCCGGGTCCTCTGTAAGTGTGGTCGGTGCTCTTAACCGCTAGGCCATCTCTCCAGCCCTACACATAGGTATATTTTACATATATGTAAGTGCCCATGGAAGTCAGAAGAGGGCACTGGATCCTTTGGAAGTAGAGTTATAGACAGTTAGGAAAGTGATAGGAAAGTGTAGGAAAGGAAAGATGATATTTTAACTCACCACAAATAGTAGTATTATTTTCAATAATTCAATGTAGTCTGATCAGGAGGACAATCTCCACTGTTACCTAAGCTTATTATATACCAAGCCACATAATTCTTTGATGATCCTGTCTTCAGAAAAGGCTGGGGCTGGAAAGATGGCCTAGCGGTTAAGAGCGCCGACTGCTCTTGCAGAGGACCCAGGTTCGATCCCTAGCACCCACATGGCGGCTGAGAACCATCTGTAACTCCAATTCCAGGAGAACTCCAGATCCAGGGGAATCCGAGACCCTCTTCTGACCTCCGCCACATTGCACGACACGTGTGCACAAACCTGCATGCAGACAGTACATTCATACACATACAAAAATAAATAAAAATAAAATAAAAAAAAAAACAGAAAAGTCTATGCTAGACTTGGTCACTTCTTTCTTTCTTTTTTTTTTTTTTTTTGCGGTTCTTAGCCTCAGCCTTTAATGGCTGCGCTATCCCCACAGCCCTGTCACTTATTTCTAATAGAATGTGGCAGAAATGAAGCATGTGTCCCCAATGGTAGTAAGCAACAAATGACATTGGTTCTTCACCCAGCCTTTGGGAATCACTCATCTGAGGAAAGCTAGCTCCCATGTTGTGGGATAGTTAGGAAGCCCAACAGAGTGCTGTGGGTCAGGAACTGAGGTTCCCACCATGCCAGAGCAAACTTTCCGGGAATAGGAGTGAGCCCTCTTGGCAGCCTCCAGATGACTGTGGACCAGGCCAAGCCTTCAACCACACCAAGTGTGTATCCTGAGCCAGGACCTCTGAGGTAAGTCACACTCAAATTCCTGGCATAGCAGGTATAGTGGGGAGGACCTCAAAAAAATGGACTCTGAAGAAGTAAAATTTTATCCAGGAGATCCCATGTTGAAAGAGAATAAGCTTAAAACGCTCTGAGGGTGCTGGAGGACAGAGTAGGGGGGATTCTTTCTCTGGAAAGGACTGATAACTTATCGAATATCCAACTCTACATCTGTAGAATTCCTGGCTTTCTTTTGTTCTCTCTCTCTCTCTCTCTCTCTCTCTCTCTCTCTCTCTCTCTCTCTCTCTCTCTCTCTCTCTCTCCAGGGCCTTATTATACAGCCCTGGCACACCTAGAACTCAATATAAAGACCTGGCTGGCCTCCATCTGCCTCTGCCTCTGCCTCTGTCTCCTGAGTTCTGAGAGTAAGGTGTGTGCCAACCACACCTGACCTGTTTTCATATTCTTTTACAAATATTTTATTATTTTTATTAATGTGTCTTGCCTGTGCGTGGGTAGGTGCACCCTTGTTGTGAAACGCCCTATAAGGTCGAATGAGGGCGTCAGATCCCCTGGAACTGGAGTTACAGATAGTTGTTAGCTGTCACGTAGGGGCTAGGAATCAAACCAAGATCTGCAAAAGCAGCCAGTGCTCTCAACCACTGAACGATCTTTCCAGTACCATTTCATCCTTTTTTATAAGTGGTAACAATGCTACAGAAATGGCAGAAAGAAACCAGGAGCTTTTTTCTCCTGAGTTCTCGTCAAGTTCTTATCTCTTGGGCTAGGGACTTCCCAATAACACTGGCACATAGAAAAGGAATTAAATAATCAATGTTTATTTTACTTTTTTTTTTTCAATGCTGGGGATTGAACTCATGGTCTTGTGTTTGACAGGCAAGTGCTCTACTTTTAAGCCAAATCTCTGGACCCTACTATACCTTTTAAACTACTGAAATGGGCTGGGATGTAGCTTAGAATACTGGCCTCACAGGAATCCTTGGATCTGACCCCAAGCTCCACACAAACTTCATGGGGGCACCACCGGTAATCTCAGCATTCCGAAGAAAGTGGCAGGAGGGTCAGAAGCTCACGGTAGGGGCTGCAGAGCCAGGTCAGTGCTTGCACTAGCTGCTCTTGCAGAGGACCTGGGTTCTGTTCCCAGCACCTATATGGTGGCTAATGACCATTCTTAACTCCAGTTCCAGGGACTCTGAGGCCCTTTTCTGACTTCCATGGGCATTGCACAATATGGGTACACTTACATACATGCAGGTTATTACTCATACACATAAAAATAATTATTTTTCTTTCATATGTATGTGTGAGTGCCTGCATGTATGTATATTCACAGAATGTGTGCCTCGTCTCCATGGAGGCCAGAGAGGATATTAGATCTCCTAAAGCTAGAGTTATAGGTGATTATGAACCATTTGACTTGGGTCCTAGGAACTAAACTCTGGTCGCTTGCAAGAGCAATACAGGCTTTTAACCACTGAGCCATCTCTTTAAAATTTGTTATCATGTTTTATTTGTTTTCATTTATTATTATTATTATTATTATTAGTAGTAGTAGTATTTTGGTCTTTTCAAGACAGGGTCTCCCTGTAGCCCCAGCTGTCCTAGAACTTGCTATGTAGACCAGGCTGGCCTTGAACTCACAAAGATCTGCCTGCCACTACCTCCCAAGTGCTAGGATTAAAGGTGTGTGCCACCATTTATTATTTTCTATTTCATTTTACTTTATCTTATTTTTGGTATATGTGTGTGGGTGCATGCACACCACAGTGTGCAGGTGAAGGTCAAGAACAGTTTACAGGAAGGAGTCAGTTCTGTCTGTCCACCATGTGGGTCCCAGGTCATCAGGTTTGCCACCAGATGACTTTTACCCACCAGGCCATCTCTCCAACCCAAGATCCACAAAAGTTTTAAAACAAGTACAATGACAGAAACATTGCCAGCTTAAATTGAAAGGAACAAAGGTGATACAAAATGAGGAGCCTTTGGACCACCAGCTCCTAAACCAAAATGGAGGCTGGGAAAAAGCCAGCTGCATGGGCTGTCTTTTATGGAAAAAGGAAAGACTGGCTCAGGCAGCCAATAGAGAGCCCCACCGTTGGAGCCAAGAACTCTGGAAAATTAGTCTGAGGACTTGAGTTCTAGTCAGGAAAGGACAACCTGTCCCTTTCTGGTATGCTCCCTGTTCCAGGGCTTTGTTCTGTTCCTAGATCTTCAGATAAACACAGATCCCTCCCGAGGAGCTGTATTTAAGGAGATAACCAAAAAGAGCCTCACCTGTAGCAGGGCCTGTTTTGTCTTTTTTTTTTTTTTTTTGAGACAGGGTCTCCCTGTAGCCCCAGCTGTCCTGGAACTCACTCTGTAGACCAGGCTAGCCTTGAACTCACAAAGATCCGCCTGCCTCTGCCTCCCGAGTGCTAGGATTAAAGGCGTGCGCCACCACGCCCGGCATCAGGGCCTGTTTTAAACAACCTGATTCTGGACTTCAAACTGATAGAATAATACCAAGAGCCTTTCGAGTGCTTCCAGAGGGGAGGAAAGTTAAGTGCATCTATATACCTGAGGGGCGTAGATCTTTGGGAGCTAGAGAGTGGACTATGGTGTGCAGCCCGGGATGGATCCAGTGAACTGGACCTTTAACATCTCTGCTGTTCTTTTGTTTTGTTCTGCTTTGGGGGATGTGTGTGTGAGATAGTAGTCCCAGCTAGCCTGGAACTCAGTATGTAGACCAAGGTTGGCTGCAATCTTACAGATATCTGCCTGCCTCTACCTCCTGAAGGCTAGGATTAAAAGCATGCACCACCTTGGTGGCGCACCCCTTTAATCCTAGCACTTGGGAGGCAGAGGCAGGCGGATCTTTTGTGAGTTCAAGGCCAGCCTGGTCTACAGAGTAAGTTCCAGGCCAGCGGGGCTACAGGGAGAGCCGTCTCATAAAGACATAAATAAATAAATAAATAATAAATAAATAAAATAAATAAATAAATAATAAATAAAAAAAATAAATAAATAAAAATAAAAGCATGTGCCGGGCGTGGAGTGGCGCACGCCTTAATGCCTGAGCACTTGGGAGCAGAGGCAGGCGGATCTTTGTTGAGTTCAAGGCCAGCCTGGTCTACAGAGTGAGTTCCAGGACAGCTGGGGCTACAGGAGAACCCTGTCTCCCAAAAAGACCAAAAAAAAAAAAAAATAAATAAATAAATAAATAAATAAATAAATAAATAAAAGCATGCACCACCAAACCCAGCTACATTTCTCCTCTTATGTGGTCTCCTCCTGCAGTGCATAGGGCTGACTTGTATAACTAAAGAGATGTAGAGCAGGGCGTGGTGGCGCACGCCTTTAATCCTAGCACTCAGGAGGCAGAGGCCAGGCGGATCTTTGTGAAGTTACAGATTGAGGCCAGCCTTGTCTTACAGAGTGAGTACCCAGGACAGGCTTGGGGCTACAGGGAGAACCCTGTCTTGAAAAGAGACAAAAAAAAAAAAAAAAAAAAAAAAAAAAGAGATGTAGAAACGACAGAGTATGATACTGTGCGTGTGTGTGTGTGTGTGTGTGTGTGTGTGTGTGTGTGTGTGTATGTGTGTGTGCTATACCAGGCAAGCATTCACTCCAGCTGGTAGCTATATCCCCAGCCCTGGACTATCAGTTAAGAGACTTCTGTTAAAGGCATTGAACTTCCCTTTGCTCCCTTGTGGGTTCCTCTTTCTGGGGAGCCAGCTGCCACATCATAAGGACACTCAGTCTATGAGATATTCATACAGAAAGGGATGGGGTCTTCCTGTCAGCATGTGGCTACTTGCCAAGCATGAAAGTGAATTGTTTTGTAAATGGACTTCCAGCCCCAGTCAAGCCTCAGATGACTGCAGGAAGCAAAGGCAGGTTGGCTCCAGAGCACAGTGCTATTTCTAGTATGTTGGCCTTTTCTTTCTTCTTGAATTCTATTGTATGTATCTGTGTGTGATTTGCGTGTGGCTATTGTGTGTGGTATGTGCCCATGAGCATGTGGATCACACATACATAAGCCAGAGCAGGACATGAGCTGTCTTCCTTTCTAACTCTCTTCCTTATTGCCTTGAGACAATATCTCCCACCAAAGCTCATTATTTTGGGTAGGCTGGCAGGCCAAGGAGCTCTAGGACTCCACTTGTCTCTGCCCCCACAATTCTGGAGTCACAAACCTGTGCAGACATGCCCAGGTTTTTACGTGGGTCCTGGGGAATTGAATCAGGTCCTCATGCTTCCAGATCAAGCACTCTTACCCACTGAGCTAGAGTTTCATGTGTCCCAGATTGGCCTTGAATTTCTAATCTTCCTTGTTTCCACCTCCTGAGTCTAGGAATTACACATACACATCATGTCCAGTTTATGAGGTGCTGAGAATAGAACTCAGGGTTTCATGCTTGCTAGGCATGCTAGGTAAGTATTCTACAGCCCCAGCCCCAGCCACTCCCAACCCTCCTTCTCCTCTTTTTTTAGACATGTCTTGCTTTTTTTTTCTTATTTTTACTTTATGTGTATATATTGCCTACATGTATGTAAACTCACCCACCCATGTCATACAATGCCTGTGGAGGTCACAAGAGGTTGCTGGATCCCCTGTAACTGGAATTACAGATGGTTGTTAGCCACCATATGGGTGTTGGGAACCAATCCTGAGTCCTCTACAAGGGCTCTCTTTCTTTTTTTGTTTTTGTCTTTTTGAGACAGGGTTTCCCCTCAGCCCCAGCTGGCCTTGAACTCACAGAGATCTACCTGCCTCTGCCTCCTAAGTGCTGGGATTAAAGGCACGTACCACTGCAAGGGCTCTTAACCACTGAGCCATCTTTTCCATCCCTGACAGGTCTTACTTTGTAACCCTGACTGGTCTAGAACTTGCTATGCAAACCAGGCTAACCTCCAATTCGCAGATATCTGCCCGTCTTTTCCCCCACAGTGCTAGGATTATAGGTGTAAGATACGTTTTGGTTTTGTTTTTTTTTTATTAATTTTCATTTATTTCTGTATGTGTACAAATGTACTGTCTGCATGCAAGTCTGTGCACCCATGTCGTGCAATGCCGCGGAGGTCAGAAGTGGGTGTCGGATTCCCCTGGAGCTGGAGTTCTCCTGGAATTGGAGTTTCAGAAGGTTCTCAGCCGCCATGTGGGTGCTGGGGATCGAACCTGGGTCCTCTGCAAGAGCAGTTGGCACTCTTAACCAATAGGCCATCTCTCTAGCCCCTTGTTTTGTTTTTAAATTACATGTGTGTGCCTGTGTGTGTGTGTGTGTGTGTGTGTGTGTGTATACACATGAGTGTCTCAGGACATGGAAAAATCAAGTCAGTACTAGCTAGAAAGCTTCCTCCCTGCTGGGTAGCTTTCATAGTACCTGAAAGCCCTGTGCACCCTGCTGGGGTTAAAAGACTGAATCAACAGCCTTATTCAGTGATGAACTCTGTGATCTCCAATAACGACTGATGTAGCAAGATATGCCTATGGGGGCAGTAGTGGTGTTAATGTTATTTGGATAACCAATCACTTTATCATTGGATTTAAGGCCCACTCCATTGGAAGCAACACAAGCCTGGTATATAAATCTGGCCAAGAACCCATGGTTGGGGAGCTCATAGGCCCCAGAAGTGAACTTACCACTATCATTTGGCTAAATGGACATAGTAAATTCATATGACTATACTTATAGATTAATGCAGTTCTCAGATCTCATCAGAGGTTTGAGAACTGCATTAATGGATGATTATGTGATGGATGGTGGTTAACATAAAAACTCACAACTTATAGAGACCAAAAAAAAAAAAAAAAAAAAAGACAGCCAGGCATGGTGGCACACGCCTTTGATCCTAGCACTTGGGAGGCAGAGGCAGGTGGATCTTTGTGAGTTCAAGGCCAGCCTGGTCTACAGAGTGAGTTCCAGGCCAGGTAGGGCTACATGGAGACCCTGTCTTGAAAAGACAAAACAAAACAAAACAAAACAAAAAAAAACCTCACAACTTAGGCTGAACAGATGGCTCAGTGGTTAAGACCCCTTCCTGTTTCTTCAAAGGACCCAAGTTCAGTTCCTAGTGCCCACATGGTGGCTCACAACTGTAACTCCAGTTCCAGGGATATAATGATCTCTTCTGGCCTTCGTGGGCAATGCATGAATATGGTGCACTTGGTGTTCGTTTGTTTGTTTGTTTGTTTGTTTTTGAGGCAGGGTCTCCCAGTAACCCCAACTGCTTTGAACTCGCTATGTAGAACAGGATGGCCTTGTACTCCCAGAAATCCGCCTGCCTCTGCCTCCTGAATGCTGGGATTAAAGGCGTGTGCCATCATGCCCAGCAAAAGTGGTACACTTGTATGCATGGCACCCAAAGGACTCATTCACAAATTAAATAACTTTTTTTTTTGTCTTTTCCAGACAGGGTCTCCCTGTAGTCCCAGCTGTCCTGGAACTCACTCTGTAGACCAGGCTGGCCTTGAACTCACAAAGATCCGCCTGCCTCTGCCTCCCAAGCTCTAGGATTAAAGGCATTAAAGGCGTGTGCCACCACGCCCGGCTTAAATAACTTTAAAAATTTTTTTTATTATTTCTGAATGTGTATGAATGTACTGTCTGCATGCAAGTTTGTGCACCCGTGTCGTGCAATGCCTCGGAGGTCAGAAGAGGGTGTCAGATTCCCCTGGAACTGGAGTTCTCCTGGAATTGGAGTTTCAGATGGTTCTCAGCTGCCATGTGGGTGCTGGAGATCGAACCCGGGTCCTCTGTAAGAGCGGTCGGCGCTCTTAACCGCTAGGCCATCTCTCCAGCCCCTTAAATAACTTTTTTAACAAAAGGATGCCAAAGAGGTATCCTTGGAAGAGGTGAGAGGTGACTCAGGAAGGAATTAGGGGGAGAATTAGGAATGCATATGATCAAAATACATTGTATGCATGTATGAAATTCTCTTAAGAATTCATAAAAATATTTTTAATTTTTTTGCTTTATTTCTTTATTATTATTATTAGGGTTTTTTGGTCTTTTTGAGTCTCCCTGTAGCTCCAGCTGTCCTGGAACTCACTATGTAGACTAGGTTGGTCTTGAACTCACAAAGATCCACCTGCCTCTGCCTCCCAAGTGCTAGGATTAAAGGCATGCGCCACCACGCCAGACCTTATTTCTGTTTTATGTGTATGTATGCATTGTATGCATGTATCCAAGTGCACTGGTGTTGTGCAATGCTCACAGAAGACAGAAGAGGGTGTCTGATCCCCTGGAACTGGAGTTACAGATGGTCGTTAGCCTCCATGTGAGTGATGATATCCAACTCAGGTCTTCTGCCAGAACAGCTGCTGAGGAATCTCTCCAGCCATGAAATTCTCAAATAGTTCATAAGAACATTATATAAATATATATTTTATAAATTTGCTTTATATCCTGTGAGCAAAAAAATCACATAAGACAAAAAAACACCAGTAATTTCTTCACTGGAATACTACTACAAACTAGTATTTGCAAAAACAAAAAAGCTCTCCATGAAGGGCAGGGGAAAATAACAGATTTCCAAAGACATGCTTCTCTTCAACTTCAGCGGCAGAAAGCAAAGCTGACCTTCACCATGTTCTTGAGTGTTTCACTGTCTTCACAGGTGCCGGGAGTAGTGGACCTGAGGAATGACCCTGCAAGAGCTCAAGTTCTTTCACCTTCTTAGCTCGCTGGATGCAGAGCTCTTTGTGCCATGACGCCAAGGTCAAGAGAAAGTTCTTCACTCGATTCCGCTCATGGGGCCATCTGAAGATGATTTCAGCGAGGTTCCCACTGTCCACTGTGTCCATGCTCAGCAAGGCCTGACTCAGCCACTCCATTTCTGGGATTACCGTTTGGTCTGGCTGAAGATGGCGTTGGCCAGCCAGGCCTCCAGGCAGAGGAACAGGATGCTCACTCAGATCCTGCCCAGGGAACCGCCAGGGCCATAAGCAAACCCGTGGAGACATGGGCAGAGGTTTGAGTGGCCCTGCCGGGAAATGGCCATTGTAGGTAGGTCCTGCTTGGCTTCAGCTACAGCAAAGTGTTCCTCCATTCGGGAGCCCACAGCCCAACCAGCGCCACCTAGGTCTACAACTACAATGCTGATGCACGACCTACATCTCCTACTATAATCTATTATACTATACTATATCTCTCTCATCTTTTTATTTATATTTTTTTTTTTTTTTTTTTTTGGTAACTTTTACTTGACAGGGTGTCTTCATCCTGTAGCCCCAATGCCTGGAACGTCACAGAGATCACTGCCTTGTGCCGCCCAAGTGCTAGGATTATACTTTGGTCCGAGTGGATGGCTCAGTGGCATACAGGAAGCTTGCCACTAATCCTGAGGAAATGAAGTTCAATCCGGAAAGCGAAAACTCGACTTCTTCTCACAACAGTGCTCAAACATACACTCACAAATGCATACACATAACAAATAAAAAAAAATTACAAAATTTTTTTACACTTTTTTTTTGTCTTTTTTTTGAGACAGATTCTCCTGTAGCTCCAGCTGTTCCGGAACCTTGCTATGTAGACCAGGCTGGCTTTGAACTCAAAGAGTTCTCAGTGGCCTGCCCGCTTGCACTCCCAAAGGTCTGGTGTTAACGATGCGTGGCATGTGTCACGATTCCCAGCCTAGAATGTAAATTCTTTTTTTTTTTTTTTTTTTTTTTTTTTTTTTCTAACTTTTCAAGGACAGGGTCTCCCTCTGTAGTCCCAGCTGTCCTGGAACTCACTCTGTAGACCCAGGCTGGCCTTGAAACTCCAAAGATCACCTGCCCTGCCTCCCAAGCTAGTGAATTAAAGGTGTGCGCCCCCAAGGGCCCCACCACCAATTTTCCTTTAGTTTTGTTTACAATATATTTTTATTTATATGATATAGTGGTACTGTCTGGCATGCGGTTGTGTACCGTGTCGTGCCAATGGCCTCGAGCATGGTCCAGAAGAGGGTGTTGTATTCTCCCTGGACATGGAGTTAAAGACACTTGAGCCACCCATGTTCGTTGCTGGAAGTCGAAACCCGGGTCCTCTAACTGCTGAGCCATCCTCCAGCCCCTTTTTGTTAAAAATCATTTTTTATGTGTCTAAGAGTCTACTGTCTGGCATTGCGGTTGTTTGTACCGGAATGTCCATGCAATTGCCTCGGAGGTCAGCATGGAGGGCGTCGGATTCCCCTGGAACTGGAGGTTTTTTTTTTTTTTTTTTTCCATGTGGGTGCTGGGACCTTAAACATCCTCTGTCCTTTGCAAGAGCTGTCAGTGCTCTTAACCGCTGAGCCATCTCTCCAGCCCAGAATTTTTTTTTTTTTTTTTTTTTGGTCTTTTTGAGACAGGGTCTGTCTGTAGCCCCAGCTGGCCTGGAATTCACTCTGTAGACCAGGCTAGCCTTGAACTCACAGAGATCCACCTGCCTCTGCCTCCTGACTGCTGGGATTAAAGGTGTGTGCTACCACGAAGGACTATTTGTTTATTTCTTATTTATTGAGCATTCTGCCTGCATTTGAGTGCACGACATGCATGCAATGCCTGTGAAGGCCAGAAAAGGGCATCAGATTCCCAGGAACTGAAGTTATAAATGGTACTGAGAACAAAACCCGGGTCCTCTGGAAGAGGACTTAAATAACTTTTAAAAAATATTTATTATTTCTGTATGTGTATAAATGTACTGTCTGCATGTAGGTTTGTGCACCCATGTCCTGCAATGCCCAGGAGGTCAGAAGACGGTGTCGGAATCCCCTGGAACTGGAGTTCTCCTGGAATTGGAGTTACAGACGGTTCTCAGTCACCATGTGGGTGCTAGGGATCGAACCTGGGTCCTCTGGGTCCTCTGCAAGAGCAGTCAGCGCTCTTAACCGCTAGGCTATCTCTCTAGCCCCCCCCATCTTTCTAGCCCTATCCCTAACAGATTACCTCTTTTCTCTTATCACAAACCGTATGTTTTATTTTTTTTCAATTTTATTTATTTTTTATGTGTATGAGTGTACTGTCTGCTTGTAGGTTGGTGCACCCATGTCATGCAATGCCTAGGTCAGAAGAGGGCGTTGGATTCCCCTGGAACTAGAATTAAAGACAGTACTTAGCCACCATGTGGGTGCTGGGAATCGAACCCGGTGTTCTTTTTTTTTTTTCTTTTTTCTATTTTTTATTTATTTATTATGTGTGTGAATGTACTGTCTACATGTAGGTTTGTGCACCCGTGTCGTGCAATGCCACAGAAGTCAGAAGAGGGCATCGGATTCCCCTGGGACTGGAGTCAAAGACAGTTCTCAGCCACCATGTGGGTGCTGGGGATTGAACCCGGGTCCTCTGCAAGGTTAAGAGCAGTCGGCGCTCTTAACCGCTAGGCCATCTCTCCAGCCCCCATGAACCCGGTGTTCTTAACAGCTGAGCTATCTCTCCAGCCCCACAAAGCGTATGCTTTAAAATCTATTCTAGTAAGCATCCAGGTGTTAAGGTCCTTGCTCTAGCCAGACATACTGACATAAGTCTATAGTTCCAGCACAGGAGAACTGGGGTTTCAAGACCAATTAGGTTACACGAGACCCTGCCTAAAACAAACAGAAGTCCTTTATCTGAAGATTCTAGAATCTACCATGCTTAACAAGGCCTCTGATCCAGCTAGCTTGACCTCAGTCTTAGCTGTTACACATGCTAGTAGTTTCATCTAGAGCAAGTTACTTGTGACTCAGTTTCCTTGATTATAAAATGAGGACAAAATTAACATCCACTTCCTAGAGGTGTGGTCACTATGATATGAAATAATATAGATGAAGGGCTCTGAACAGAGCCTATCTCATGGCGTGAACTCTCTAAAAGTACTGAAAAAAAAATGTTTTACTTTTTTTTCTTTTTTTTGGTCTTTTCAAGACAGGGTCTCCCTGTAGCCCCAGCTGTCCCAGAACTCGCTCTGTAGACCAGGCTGGCCTTGAACTCACAAAGATCCGCCTGCCTCTGCCTCCCAAGTGCTAGGATTAAAGGCATGTGCCACCACGCCCAGCTCTTAAATGTTTACATTTTTTTAATGTATTTGTATATGTGTGTGAGGATGTGGGCATGAGTCAGTTCTCTCCTTCCTCCACGTGGGTTCTGGGGATGGAACTCTTTGCCAGGCTTGGCAGCAAGCGCCCTTACCCACTCAGCCATCTTGTTCACCCTGAAAAAGGTTTTACATATTTTTTTCCTTTTGGTCTTTTCTTGAGACAGGGTCTCCCTGTAGCCCCATCTGGCCTGGAACCGTTTATGTAGTCCAGGCTGGCCCTGAACTCACAGAAATCTGCCTGTTTCTGCCTCCCAAGTACTGGAATTAAAGGTGTGGACCACCATGCCTATCCTATTTCTTTGACTTTGGAATATTTGCATACATCTAATGAGATCTTGAAGACCCGACCCACATCTAAACAAAGTTCCTTCATGTTTCTTATATACTTTCCACACAATCTGAAGGTTAAATTTAAACAGTATTTTTAGCAATTCTGTAGATGAAACTGTTTCCTGGTGTAGAACTCTCCACTTGCAGCATTATGTTGGTGCTCAACAGTATAAAATCTTTTTTTTTTTTTTGTCTTTTTGAGACAGGGTCTCCCTGTAGCCCAAGCTGTCTGGGAACTTGCTATGTAGACCAGGCTGGCCTTGCATAAAACTTTCAGGTCTGAACTTCTAGATTAGGGATATTCAACTTGTATTATACCTTGGGGAAACTACTTCAAGCATGCATTTCCTTACCTGAAAGCTGGTCATAGCCACAGTACCATGGTATCTAGTTCACGGGACTCTTGATAGAATGAAATAAGCAGACAGTTGTAAAGTATTTACTAGTATGTACTAAGTGCTCACTTAGGTATTGAGCCTGAAATGTGGAGAAAAGCTCAAAGAGTGCTTGCAATTTGTTACTGTTTATGAATATTACCCATCTGTGCCACAGGAAATCAGTAACCTCAAGCCCACAAAAATGAGACATTAGCCAGGCATGGTGGCTCGCGCCTTTAATCCTAGCACTTGGGAGGCAGAGGCAGGCAGATCTTTGTGAGTTCAAGGCCAGCCTGGTCTACAGAGTGAGTTCCAGGACTGCTGGGGCTACAGGGAGACCCTGTCTCAAAAAGAACAACAACAACAAAAAGACATTAAGAATAATGGGCATAGCTGCTATCAGATATAGAGCACTTCTGCGGCTGACAGTGTGCTTAGGGCTCAATGTGCACTATCTCCCCAAATGTTCACAACTACTATCCTAGCACTTGGAAGGCAGAGGCAGGCGGATCTCTATGAGTTCAAGGCCAGCCGGGTCTACAGAGTTCCAGGACGGCTGGGGCTACAGGGAGACCCTGTCTCAAAAAGACAAAAAAAAAAAAATTCACAGCTACTATAAGAGGGAGCTGCACTATTCTAAACCTCAATTTTGTAAGAGAGCTGAACAAAGAAGTAATTTTCTGAAGGCCACATAACCAGCTAGTGATGACATATTTTGTATTTACTGAGTCTCTGGAGGAGAGTAGCAGTGTGCGGACAAAGGTAAACAAACAGTCTAGGCCCCAGAGTTCAGGAAGTGTCAGTTTCCAAAGAGAGGGCGGGACGGGGGCGGGATGACGAATAAACACATACTGTAACAAATAATTACAACAGCTCTTGGTAATTGCTACAGTAGAGGCTTACTGCCAAAAGTGCGATCCCATCTCAGACGCTGGTTCAAGAAAAAAGTACTCACGACACGGGTGCACAAACCTGCATGCAGACAGTACATTGATACACATACCGAAATAAAAGAAAAAAAAAAAAGAAAAAAAAAGAAAAAAGTACTCAAAGAAGACATTTAACAGTTCCAGATAAAGCAGACTTCCTTTGGCAGAAGCGTAACGAACTTGTCAGCAATATAAAGCAGATTACTCGCAAAGAAAAAACTAAAGCTGGGTTTGGTTAAAAGTTAAAAAAGGAAGCCGGAGGACGAGTCGGGCTAGTTGGGGCAGAGCCGGAAAGGGGTTAAGCTCCGGCGAGCAGGTGGGCGGGGCCGCGCGATGACTGGCAGGGGTGGGGCCAGGCCCGCCGCGCCCCGCCCTCGCTGGCTGCCGGGCTGGGGCCGGGGTCTCTGCTGGGCACCGAAGCTGCGCAGAGCCGCCGCCTCCCCGTTCGCTTGCGCGCCCAGCGGGACGCTGGGAACCGAGCTACACGCGGCCAGCCGCGAGCTGACAGACCGCAAAGTTTGCTCGGAGGAGGAAGTGGCCCAGCGCCCGGCAGGTGGCGGCCGGGCCTGGCCGGGGGCGCTCGCGGCCTGCCTGCTCTGGGCGAGGGCAGCGCAGCACCCGGCCCGGAGAGAGCGCGCAGCCCGCCGGGCGGACAACTCCGAAGTTGCTGAGCGCCGCCGCCCCTGCTTCCCGGCGGCCGGGCCCGGGCCGCGCCATGCAATCGCCGCCTCCCCGCTAGGAGACACAGGCGCGCCGGGACCCCGCCTGAACCTCCGCGCGGCCCAGGATGCTGCGCGCTCTCCTGCTCGCCCTCCTGCTTGGTAAGAGTTCCGACGAGCGCCCGCACCGTGTCCCGCCGTGTGTCCCTGCGCCCGGCCGCCCAGCCCCGGCGGCCCGCAGCCGCCTCTCCCGACTTTCCCAGAGCCCTCAACTTCATAGCCCCATCGGCGAGGTCGCGCCCCCGCACCTCTTCCGGCTGCTCTGTCCCTTCCTATAAACTGCCCGGAAGTCCCAGATGGGCCTTTCTGGAGTTGTCCAGGTGAGGAAAACTTGAGACTCACTGTCTTGCCTTTTCTCGCTTTCCCCCTAGGAGGCGCTCTGGCCCATCCTGACCGGATCACTTTCCCAAATCCTGGTGAGTAGAGGGAAACTGAGGGTTCTGGGGCTTGAGAATGAGGACGCAGCAAAGAGACTCTCTCCTGAGTTCTATGGGACCTACCCTAGTTTTAGATTGGAGACCATCCTTCTTTTATTTTATAGGCGGGGAAACAGGCCGAGGGCGACACTCACCTGGTAGTTGTTATGCGCCGTCTCCATGGAATAAATATCTCTGATCCTCCCTAGCGAGTGTATAGTCTTCCTGAGAGTTTAAACAGTACTAACTGTGCCTACTGGCATAATGGTATGGTGTTAATATTTAAGACAAGGCTATAAAAAATATGGAAAGGGATGGAGCGAGGAGTGGCACAATCCTGTAATCCAGCATTTGGGAGAGGGAGACAGGAGGATCAGTTAAAGGCCAGCCTCAGCTACATTGTTTGAAGATAGCCTGCGCCATATAAGATTGTTTCCAAACAAAAACCCTGGAGCGAAAGAGAGGGGTCAATGGGCTGTAAGTGGTGGGCAGGGGGTCTCTGTTCATCAAGCATCTGGAGGTAGCAGACCCAGGGAGGGGCAGGGTGTTAAGGGACTCTCAACAATTGTCCTCTCATTGCTCCCGCCAGCCTGTGAGGCCCCTCCAGCAGTGCTCTTGGAAGTACAAGGCACGTTACAGAGGCCCCTGGGCCGGGACAGCCGCAGCACCCCTGCCAACTGTACCTGGCTTATCCTGGGCAGCAAGGAACAGACTGTAACTGTCAGGTGAGAAGCAGGGCAAACCCAGTTCCTCTCCACTGCCCTTTCCTCCTCCCTGTGAATAAGTCTTAGATTATTTCTGTATGCTATTTCCATCCTTGCCAGCGGAAGACTAGAATTTGGTTTGTCCTACTCCACAAGAGATTGTAAATTGGAGCTGGGTAGTGGTGGACATCTAACTTGGGCTCTGGGCTCAAATAAGATTGTTGGGAAAAATCGTTCAAACCATTGCTTGGCCTACTCCATGATCAGCTTAGAACCTTCCTCAGGTCTGAGAAAGTATTCATGGTTGGTTGGTAGCACATTTGTGTGGCATATACAAAAGCCTAGGTTAAGTCCCAGCAAAACAAACCAACAGAAACACCTCCAGACCTAGCTTTCTGCACCGCCCCTGCTCCTTCTCCTCCTTTTGTCCTGCCTTCCCCCTTCCCTTCCTTTCTCTTCCCTCTTTCTCTTCTCCTTTCCCCTGTCCCTCTTCCCTTCCTCTTTCCTGTCCCCTTTGTCTCTTCTCCCCTTTGCTCTTCCCCTTTTTCCTTCCCCCTTTCCCTTCTTCCCTCTTGTCGGTTTTCCTCTCTGTCTCTCTGAGCCCCCTCTCACTGTGTAGCACATACTACCTTAACCTTGTCCTCCTGCCTTAACTTCCCAAGTACTGGGATTTTCTGTGGGCCATCATGTCAAATTTTTGAGGTTTTGGTTTTTTTTAATCTATTGAGTTAGTTGTTTGTTTATGTGTTTTATGTGTATTAGTGTATTGCCAGCATGTAGGTAAGTGCACCAATGGTTGTCCAGTGCCTGCAGCAATCACAAGAAGGCATCAGATCCCCTGGAGTTACTGACAATTATTAGCCACCATGTGGGGGCTGGGAGCCAAATTTGGGTCTTCTATAAGAGCAACTGGTGCTCTTAACCACTGAGCTACCTATCCTGTCCTTTTTTTTTTTTTTTTTTTCTTTTTTTGGGTACTTTTGAGACAGGGTCTTCCTGTAGCCCCAGCTGGCCTGGAACTCACTCTGTAGACCAAACCGGCCTTTAACTCACAGAGATCCTCCAGCCTCTGCCTCCCAAGTGCTAGGATTAAAGGCATGCATCACCACGCCCTGCCTAAGATGGATCTTAGCTGCCATGTGGGTGCTGGGAATCAAACCCGGGTCCTCTGTAAGCGCAGTCAGTGCTCTTAACCACTGAGCCATCTCTCCAGCCTCACCTATCCTGCTCTTAACTAAGTCCTTGGACACAGTCAGTTCTTCCAAAGGGTGTGTCATATATTCTGATGGTGCCCCTGGCCCCTGTTAGGACGTTCCCCCATTGACTATATTTACTGCAGAAGGGTTTATTGGAGTTTTCATTTTGCTCTTTGAATACTGTGCTTTGAGGATCAAAAGGACCTTGTCAGCAGGAAAGGAGATAGCTAATGGAAATCTAGATCTCACATCTTGCTTTCCTCTATCCATGTAGGTTCCAGAAGCTGCACTTGGCCTGTGGCTCGGAGCGCTTAACTCTGCGCTCCCCTCTCCAGCCACCAATCTCCTTGTGTGAGGCTCCTGCTAGCCCTCTACAGCTGCCAGGGGGCAATGTCACCATCACATACAGCTATATTGGAGCCAGAGCACCCATAGGCCAGGGCTTCTTACTGTCTTACAGTCAAGGTAGGCTAGACAAGGAGTGCCCTGGGGCCCTCGGAGTGGGAGTGATGCCCCAGGGGAGAGGGAAGGCTCCTGAGGGCTCCGGGCTGCACATTCTCTCTGTGGTGCCTCTGCAGATTGGCTAATGTGCCTGCAGGAAGAGTTCCAGTGCCTGAACCACCGCTGCATCCCTGCCGCTCAGCGCTGCGATGGGACTGATGCCTGCGGAGATGGCTCCGATGAGGCAGGCTGCAGCTCAGATCCATTCCCTAGCCTGAGGCCGGCCCCTGCCCCTGCTCTGCCCTGCAATCTCACCTTGGAAGACTTTTATGGGGTCTTCTCCTCCCCTGGATATTCACACCTGGCCTCAGTTTCCCACCCCCAGTCCTGCCTGTGGTTGTTGGACCCTCATGATGGCCGGAGGCTGGCAGTGCGCTTCACAGCCCTGGACTTGGGCTATGGAGATGCAGTGCATGTATATGATGGCGCTGGGCCCCCTGAAACCCCAAGACTGCTACGTAGTCTCACCCACTTCAGCAATGGCAAAGCTGTCACCGTAGAGACCCTGTCTGGCCAGGCTGTCGTGGCCTACCACACAGTTGCGTGGAGCAGTGGCCGGGGCTTTAATGCTACGTACCACGTTCGGGGATACTGCTTACCCTGGGACCGACCCTGTGGCTTGGGCTCGGGCCTGGGGACTGGTGAAAGCCTAGGTGAGCGCTGCTATAGCGAGTCACAGCGCTGTGACGGCTCATGGGATTGTGCCGATGGCACAGATGAGAAGGGCTGCCCCGGTTGCCCCCCTGGGCACTTCCCCTGTGGAGCTGTTGGCACACCTGGCGCCACAGCCTGCTACGTGCCTGCTGACCGCTGCAACTACCAGACGTTCTGTGCGGACGGAGCAGATGAGAGACGCTGCCGGCATTGCCAGCCGGGCAACTTCCGATGCCGGGATGAGAAGTGTGTGTATGAGACATGGGTGTGTGACGGACAGCCAGACTGTGCGGATGGCAGTGATGAGTGGGACTGCTCCTACGCCCTGCCCCGAAAGGTCATCACAGCTGCAGTCATCGGCAGCCTTGTGTGCGGCCTGCTGCTGGTCATCGCACTGGGCTGCACCTGCAAACTCTATGCCATTCGCACCCAGGAATACAGGTCAGTTGGAGTGGGGCTGGCTGTGGAAGTGGGGAATGAGAGTGGATCGGGGCACATGCAGTTCCAGGAGACAGTGAGCCATTCCTCGAGGAATGGCTCCTGTGACCAGCTCCTGAGATGACCTGGACAAACCATGGCATAGCCCTGTCTGTCCTAGGCTGGGTGTGAAGACCTATCAAGGCTGAGGCAGGCTGCCCTTTCAAGAAGTGACAAGTGACTGAGTAGCCCTCGTTCCTTCCAGCATCTTTGCCCCCCTTTCCCGGATGGAGGCCGAGATTGTGCAGCAGCAGGCACCCCCTTCCTATGGGCAGCTCATCGCTCAGGGTGCCATCCCACCTGTAGAAGACTTCCCTACAGAGAACCCTAATGATGTAAGTCATTCCTCCAATCTAGCATCTTGTAGGTGCAGCCCTGTGCCCCACTGTGGCTCCCCACTATATATACCACACTTCATCCAAGCACCTGGCCCCCCAACTCTGATACCTGCCTCCTCTCCTTGCAGAACTCAGTGCTGGGCAACCTGCGGTCTTTGCTCCAGATCTTGCGCCAAGATATGACTCCAGGAGGCCCTTCAAGTGGTCGTCGACGCCAGCGGGGCCGTTCAGTGCGCCGCCTCATTCGCCGTCTCCGCCGGTGGGGTCTGCTTCCTCGAACCAACCCCCCAGCTCGGGCCCCAGACACCAGACCCCAGGTCACACCTACTGTTCCCACTGAGGCCCTGGATGGCAGCACAGGTCCAGCCTGTGAGGGTGGGGCAGTGGGAGGGCAGGACGGGGAGCAGGCCCCTCCACTGCCCATCAAGGCTCCCCTCCCACCCCCTAGCACATCTCCAGCTCTTACTACTGTCTCCGAGTCCTCAGGCCCACTGCCCACAGGGCCCCTAGAGCCATCACTATTGTCTGGAGTGGTGCAGGCCCTTCGAGGCCGCCTTCTGCCCACCCTGTGGCCCCCAGGACCCAATTGGACCCCACCTGGATCCCACACAACAGCTCTGGCCCCAGAGGATGAAGACGATGTGCTGTTAATGCCATTGGCTGAGCCTGGGGACTGGGTGGTTGAGGCAGAGGATGAACCACTGCTGGCTTGAGGGGACCTGGCCCCCTTTGGTGACACATGGTGGCACAACCCTTTAGAGATGGCTCAACTTCGCCATTGAGGAAAGTTAGGTGTCCATCAAACAGAATGAGTGCTCACTGGGAGGCCACAGACCCTGACCCACCACCCGCTGCCCATTCCACTGCTATCCAGGTGGCTAAGAAAAGTTCCCTAAGGATTATAGGCCTGGACGTTGCTTGCCAAAAGCCCTATCCAAAAGTGGCCTTAAGAACCAGAACGTCAGCTGGGTGAAGATCTTGCGCTGTTGAGGGGAGGATTTGGGCAGGGTGAGGTTTTGCCAGCCGTATGGGCCTGGCCCACATAAAGAACACAAGTGCTTTTCCCCCTAGTTAGGTCATTGCCCAGTAAACTGAGGAAAAAATAAAGGAATTACAAATTTCAGTGCATGGCCAGTTAGCTGTGAGCCCATACCCTGCCTCCGCCCGTCTCAGGTCCCTGCTGCCCCTCCTGGGGAGGCCTTGGCTCAGCTGTCTTCCCTCTTATCTTCCAGTTAAACGCCTCTCTTGTGTTTTTTATGCTACTCTGAAGACAGGGCCATTCAAGGAACACTAAGGACCAGCCCTCTACTTTCATCACTGCCCGGGGCCTAACCCTACGCTGACAAGGATGAGCAGCAAGCCTGCCCTCACTGGAGGCCGGAAGTCAAGAAAGGTTCCATTTACGGGATACTGAGAGCACAGAGCAGAGCAGCAGTCTGTTCCCTGATAGAATACAGAGCCATGATTCTCATTCTCTACCCCACAGGCAAGATGAGATCTCACCCCAACCCCTTCAAAACAAAGGTAGCTGAGGGGAAAATGTGACTAAGGCTCTGAAAGTGCTGATGCCTGTCCAGATTTAAGTGGTCTCTGTGGAAGAGAACCCAAGTCAGATTCTCAACGGCGCTAACATCAGTTGAACTGAGTTCCTGGTAGGACAAGCAAATTAAAGAAACATGAAGGCAGCCAGTGGTGGCCACGCCTTTAATCCCAGCACTTGGGAGGCAGAGGCAGGCGGATCTTTGTGAGTTCAAGGCCAGCCTGGTCTACAGAGTGAGTTCCAGGACAGCTGGGGCTACAAGGAGACCCTGTCTCAAAAAGACAAAAAAAAAAAAAAAAAGAAACATGAAGGCAAGATTCGACCTCCTTAGAAAAGGCAGTGGGAGCCTGAGCAGTGGTCAGAGTTGGACGGAGCAGGGAGGATGGGTGAGGGATGAAACGAGGAGATGATGGAGCCCTGCCTGTGGTGAGCAGGGCACCAGAAGTGAAACTGGCATGCCTAACAGTGATCCCCAGGAAACTGGCATGCCTAACAGTGATCCCCAGGAAACTGGCATGCCTAACAGTGATCCCCAGGAAACTGGCATGCCTAACAGTGATTCCCAGGAAACTGGCATGCCTAACAGTGATCCCCAGGAAACTGGCATGCCTAACAGTGATCCCCAGGAAACTGGCATGCCTAACACTGATCCCCAGGAAACTGGCATGCCTAACAGTGATCCCCAGGAAACTGGCATGCCTAACAGTGATCCCCACGAAACTGGCATGCCTAACAGTGATCCCCACGAAACTGGCATGCCTAACAGTGATCCCCAAGAAACTGGTATGCCTAACAGTGATCCCCAGGAAACTGGCATGCCTAACAGTGATCCCCAGGAAACTGGCATGCCTAACACTGATTCCCAGGAAACTGGCATGCCTAACACTGATCCCCAGGAAACTGGCATGCCTAACACTGATCCCCAGGAAACTGGCATGCCTAACACTGATCCCCAGGAAACTGGCATGCCTAACAGTGATCCCCAGGAAACTGGCATGCCTAACAGTGATCCCCAGGAAACTGGCATGCCTAACAGTGATCCCCAGGAAACTGGCATGCCTAACAGTGATCCCCAGGAAACTGGCATGCCTAACACTGATCCCCAGGAAACTGGCATGCCTAACAGTGATCCCCAGGAAACTGGCTCCCCCTGGGCCTTCCCTGAACTCAGTGGGGAGGCCAACACCATCAAACCCAGTAGTTACTACACAGTTATCTTCTTGCTAGTGAATCGGAGCCTGAGCAAGTAGCCAGCGTGGACTGGGTGTGTCCCTGGGAGCATTGAAACCCGGGTCAAGGAAACCTTAAACTCTTAATTTCACACCCTCACCAGGGATGGTGGACAGGCCAGATACCCTGCATCTCCCTTTTGGCTCACTTTCCCACAGGCAAATACTCCTTGAACCCTCCATTCCCATCCCACATCAGGGCCAGTTAACATCTAGCAGGGCTTGTGCTGTCTCTCTGCGTGTCCCTGCCATCTCCATCACCTGCTCTTTTCTACCATAGCCACCTCAAGAACCTGCCATTTGTATTTTCATCCTTTTCTGCTGGAGCATTTCCCTCTTAAAAGGGTGTTTGTGGGGCTGGAGAGATGGCTGAGCAGTTAAGAGCACCGATTGCTCTTGCAGAGGACCCGGGTTCGATTCCCAGCACCCACATGGTGGCTAAGAACCGTCTTTTTAACTCCAGTTCCAGGGGAATCTGACACCCTCTTCTGACCTCCGCAGCATTGCATGACACAGGTGCACAAACCTACATGCAGACAGTACACTCATACACATAAAAATAAAAAATTTTAAAAGGGTGTTTGCAACATGAATGTGGACAAAGATTTAAGGTAAAGTGCTCCTGGTGGGGAAGTGCATCAGGATGTTGGGTGGAGTTCTTGAAAGCAGAGTTCACTAGGGAGGTCTGTGTACTAGAGATTGTACCTAAAACATTCCTCCTGTCCTGGGTGTGCTGGAAGGTGCGAGCAGGAACCTACTGTAAACCACAGGAGCCCCAGCGCTGGTGGAAAAGGGAACGGACTTTGCACAAGGAGCATATAGAAGCAAACAGGCCTGCCAAGCTAGGCTGGGGGACCAAGGAGCAGTCATTCTGGTTTACTTGTTTTTCTTCCTTCTTGAGATAGGATCTTGTGTATGTCAGGGCCTCCCAAGTGCTGGGATTATGGACATGCAGCCCATATCAAATTTATGCATTGCTAGGCATTGAAGTCAGAACTTCATACATGCTAGGGCTGATGGTTAACCTGGATTGTCACCTTGGCTGGTTTCTCTAGAGAATCCTAATACATTAGATATATCCTCCACTCAAGTTTGCTTGGACCATGGCCCAAGAAAAAAAGGTACCACTCTGAGACAACCAAAAGATAAAGAGTAGGGCGTGCACACTAACCATAGCACTTGGGAGGGAGGCTGAGGCATGATTATTGAATTCAAGGTCAGCCTGAGTTATGTAACAAGACCCTGTCTCAATGAATATACATGCAAACTTATTTTGGTTCTCCTGAGGTTTGTGATCCTTGGAAAGAGCAGCACATCATGGTAGGAATTCAAGGCATAGGAAAATTGTTCACCTATGTATAATACAGGGGAGGAGAAAGACCACAGTCCCCCTGGAGGGCGTGCCCAGTAACTGAAAACCTCCTACTCAGCCCCCTCAGAGAACCAGGGACTGGAATCGAACTGTTAATACATGGACCTCTGAGGGATATTCTAGATTGAAAATATGATAGGAGAGATGGCTCAGCTGTTAAGAGTACTGGCTGCTCTTGGAGAGGACCCAGGTTTGATTCCCAGCAACCACATGGCAGCTAGCCACCATTCTTTTTTTCTTTCTTTCTTTTTTTCTTTTTTTTTTTTTGAGACAGGGACTCCCTATAGCTCGAGCTGTCCTGGAACTCACTCTGGAGACCAGACCTGGCTAACTCCAGTTCCAAGGGATCTGGCCTCTGTAGGTACTGCATGATGTGGTGCACTTGCATACATACAAGCAAAACACTGGGAATAAAATAAAAATAAACTATTGGGGTTTTTTTATTTTTGTTGTTTTTTATTTTTATTAAACAATAGTTTTTTTTTTGTTTTTTTTTTTTTGTCTTTTTGAGACAGGGTCTCCCTGTAGCCCCAGCTGTCCTGGAACTCACTCTGTAGACCAGGCTGGCCTTGAACTCACAAAGATCCGCCTGCCTCTGCCTCCCGAGTGCTAGGATTAAAGGCGTGCGCCACCACGCCCGGCACAATAGTTTATTTTTAAGAAAGGGGATGGCTCAGCGGATAAGAGTACTGACTGCTGGGCTGGAGAGATGGCCTAGCAGTTAAGAGCACCAACTGCTCTTGCAGAGGACCTGGGTTCAATCCCCAGCACCCACATGGTGGCTGAGAACTGTCTTTAACTCTAGTTCCAGGGGAGTCTGACGCCCTCTTCTGACCTCCGCGGCATTGCATGACACAGGTGCACAGACCTACATGCAGATAGTACATTCACACATATAATAATAAAAAAAAGAGTACCGACTGCTCTTGCAGAGGAACAGGGTTCAATTCCCAGCACCCACATGGCGGCTAAGAACATCTTTAAGCCAGGCGTAGTGGCACACACCTTTTATCCGAGCACTTGGGAAGCAGAAGAGGCAGATCTCTGTGAGTTTAAGGCCAGCCTGGTCTACATAGCGAGTTCCAGTCCAGCTGGGGCTATAGGGGGACCCTCTCTCAAAAAAAAAAAAGGAAGGAAGGAAGAGAGAGGGAAAGAAAAAGAAAGAAAGAAAAGAAAAAAGAAAGAAAATAAAGGAAGGAAAGAAAGAAAGAAAGAAAGAAGAAAAGAAAGGAAAGAAGGCTTGTAGGAATGAAACTTTACCTGGCTTGAGGCAAGAACTTGTAAGACCTGTCCCATAAAACCTCCTAGAGTTATCTGATATCTCTGTGGGCATTCAGTTGCCTCTGTGAGTTATCTGTAGCTCTGGAAGGTTTAGGATATTGCAATGTTTTCTTCCTTTGCCTAGCTCTGCAAAGTTCCAGAACCTGATAGCCTCTTCCCTTGAGGCATTGAGCAAAAATGTCACCTCTAGTTTACCTGTTGCAGAAACAGGAGCTCTGCAGCCCCCCCATTAGAGCCAAGGTGGCTCACCCCTCCCTTCTGCCTGCCCCCCACTTCCTTGCCCAGAGCACAGTAACTTTTGGTATATAAGCACACTGCTGGCATGAATAAAGGAAGAGGGTATTCTCCCAGGCTTTCTCTGAGTCCTTGTCTGTCTTTCTCTTATTCCATTGGGTAACTTTCTCGCTGTCTCCTCCCCGCTCCTTGCCGGAGCTAAGCCTAGAGACTGTCAGCCTGCAGGCAGGAGACAGCCTTGAAGCTTGCAGTTCGGTAGAACTGCCAGCCAGCACAGGAGGGAAGCAGATCATGTGGATTTCAGCCATGCATGTATAAAGGTACACGCCTTTAATCCTAGCACTCAGGAGGCTGAGGCAGGCAGATCTTTGTGAGTTCAAGGCCAGCCTGGTCTACAGAGTGAGTTCCAGGACAGCTGGGGCTACAGGGAGACCCTGTCTCAAAAACACCAAAATAAATAAAAAATAAAGGACTATCTCATGGTGATGCACGCCTTTAATCCTAGCACTTGGGAGGCAGAGGCAGGTGGATCTTTGTGAGTTCAAGGCCAGCCTGGTCCACAGAGTGAGTTCCAGGATGGCTGGGGCTACAGGGAGACCCTGTCTCAAAAAGACAAAAAAATAAATAAAAATTAAAAAATAAAGGACTATCAGATGACTGTAAACTCTGGCAGAGACTGAAGAGATGGCTCAGTAATCAACAAAGAATACTGACTCCCAGGGCTAGAGAGATGGCCTAGTGGTTAAGAGTACTGACTGCTCTTGCAGAGGACCCAGGTTCAATTCCCAGCACCCACATGGCAGCTAAGACTGGTCTTTAATCTAGGCACAGTGGCACACGCCTTTGATCCTAGCACTCGGGAGGCAGAGGCAAGCAGATCTCTGTGAGTTCAAGGCTAGCCTGGTCTACAGAGTGAGTTCCAAGCCAGCTCGGGCTATAGGGAGACTCTTGTCTCAAAAAGAGACAAAAAAAAAAAAAAGGTTGGGCAGGCTGGAGAGACAGCTCAGCAGTTAAGAGCACTTCTTGCTCTTGCAGAAGATGATGTAGGTTTAAATCCCAGCACCCACATTGTGGATAACAATTGACAATTATCTTTCACTCCAGTTCTAGGGGATGTGATACTATGTCCACAGGCACAGCACAACACAGGCCACTAAATCCATGCAGGCATAATATGCATACACATAAAATAAACTTTTTTTGTTTTTTTTTTGGTGTTTTCGAGACAGGGTCTCCCTGTAGCCCCAGCTGTCCTGGAACTCACTCTGTAGACCAGGCTGGCCTCGAACTCACAAAGATCCACCTGCCTCTGCATCCCGAGTGCTAGGATTAAAGGCGTGCGCCACCACGCCCGGCAATAAACATTTTTTTTAATTGGCCGGGTGTGGTGGCACATGCCTTTAATCCCAGGTGGATCACTGTGAGTTCAAGGTCATTCCAGTCTACCTAGTGAGTTCCAGGGCAACTGTGACCCCAGTACTCAGGAGGTTGGAGACAAAAGGACCACCAAATCCCAGCAATTGGGAAGCAGAAGGAATGGGATCTCTGAGTTCCAGGCCAGCCAAGGCTACATAGTTGAAAAAAAAAATCACAAAAGGATCACCCTGAATTTAAGGCCACCCTGGGGTACAGAGTGAGTTCCAGGATAGACTAGGGTACAGAGGTGAGAATCCATCTCAAAAACAAAAGGGATAGGAGAGATGGCTTAGACCCAAGTTCAGGTCCCAGCACGCATGTCGGGTGGTTCACAACCACCTGTAACTCTAGTTCCAGGGGGTCTAATACCCTCAGTACCTTCTTGCCTCTGCAGGTAACTGCACTCATGTAGGGACACACGGGGGGAGGGGGGAGAAGGAGGAAGAATGCTGTATTATAAAGCTTTTTAAATGGTTAAGAATCACTCATGGAAACCAATAGTTGTCAAGGGTCTCTCAAATGTGCTCCTATTCAGGGATACACATGGACATATCAAAGTTCTGAGTAAAACAAGGATTAGCAAGCAGTGACTGGGGATTGAAGGCTCTAAAGAATAAAATGCATTAGTATTCTAGCTGCGAGGAGTGCTTTCTGCTCCTTCCAGATCCTGCCTCATACCTGATTTCCAGGGATGCGAAGAGGCTCCACACACACACCAGGAGCACTTGCTTCTTCCATTGGAAAAGTCGACTCAGGATGGCAAAATATCCCCACAGTGATAGAAGTCCAAGAATGTTTAGGACAAGGAAAGCAGCCCAGTGTAGAAATGGGGGTGGGATGGAGTCTTTGGTCTTGGGAAGATTCCTGTGGGAATCCTGGTGACATGCACAATTGCTTTGGGGACAGGCCACCTACCTACCACTCTAAACCTTAGTCATAAAAGGAGCTGCCAAGTACTTTGGCAGAATTAGGGTGAAGCAGAGAGAGGAAACCAGACCGTGTGGGGCGTGCTTAAGGTGTCTAGGAGGCTGACATGAATGGGAACCTGGAGGGCAAGGGAGCTGGGCAGAAGCGGGGCAGTCAGGGAGACCTCCGCCCTGCTCTTGCAGAGGTCGACTCCATCCACTGTGTGCTAGCTTTGTCTCTGCTGCTGATCCACACTGGCTTGGTGGACCTAGTGAGGTGAGAAGACGAAGGAGTCCTGCCTAAACCTACTGGCAGGATGAACCTCCACAGCAAAGCCGCTTCTCCAGAGCTCTCTCTGCCTAGGGACCTCTGTGGCTTAGTCCAGAAAAGGCAGAGTGAAGGAGAGAAGGGTAGGGTGGTCCTCCCTCCACTTCTCCTTCCCCTGGCCCATTCTCTTTGTCTTCCAAATGAGCTTTAAATCTAGCAGTCAGCCTTTTAACCACTGAGCACCCACTTTGAGATGGAAACAACAGACAAATGGCGCATAGTTCTCTGGATCCTGGTGCAAAAGACCTTTGTCTTTCCTGGGTTATTTCCTGCCACTTTCAACTCCCTCACCCACAACCCCTCCCTCCCTACCGCCCTCTGAAGCCCCTTCTAGCCCCTCTGTTCGGTTATGCCTTAACCAGGCTCCGGCAGTGAGTTTGCTCCCAGAGGGAAATGACACAAAGAAAAGGGAGGGTGACAGAAGGAGGGAATCCCGCTTACATCACTGCTCATTAGCATATGTGACCTCATCAGGGGGTGGGACAATTTTCCCAGGTGTTGGGGGGGCGGTATTTAAAAGGGAAAAGCTGACAGTGCTGCTGAGTGAAGGAACCGATGCTGTGAGCTGCTGAGCTGCACTCGCACACGCACACCAATGTACACGGACCTTAACACCAACATGGACACGGACACGGACGCAGACACCACAGCACTTTGTTCTTCCAGCAGCCGCCAGACCTCCCCACCAGGGACACCCACACCAGGTGAGGGCTAAACTGAGTAGGTTCGGGTTGAATCCATGGGCGGGGGAGCTAAAGCTTTGGTGGGAAGGTCAGTACTAGGGTTCAGTCAGCAAGAGGGACAGCAAGTCCGACAGTAGAGAAGACCCTGCACACAGGTCTGTCTGTGGTGGAGGGAGAGAAGAGCTGCCCAGATGCCCCCTCCCCCAACACTCCCAGGGCTTTGCTACGGAAACTAGTACTTGGCTCCTGGGTCAACCTCATTCCTGATAGGCTGGGACCCACCAGAGGGAAGGGAGGAATGAAAGGGGCGACCCACAAGCCTGGGAATCACCGGGCGAGGGGCCACCCTGGGGACCTGTTGTAAGGGTTTCTTCCAGCTCCGGACCTGGCTGCCTGCCAAATATCGATCCTGTGCTATTTCCAGCCTCTCTCCACCCCCCTTTGTTGTGTCTGTTGCTGCTCTTGCAGTTGTTCTGACCCTTCCATTGTCACCCTGCCTTCCCTTTCCTCTCCCACCTCCACCTCCCCATGAACACAGTATTCTCTCCCACTCACTAGGATGCAGGCGGGTTCTCCCTCACACACAACCATGCACTGGGAATGCTCACCTATGTAGGCATGGGAAACAACACCCCTGTAACAAATACACACACCCAGACAGAGAGACAGACACAGACATCATCCTATCCAGCCCTGGGAACAGGCTCCCTACAAAGTTTATGATTGCGCCAATTTCCTAGCAGCAGCTCTGGCTTCTGCCATCTCAGTTGGGAGATTATGAGGTGCAGGAAACAGTAGAAGACGCGGCCCAGTAGTGGAAAGATAGACAGCTTCCCCCAGCCCAGAAGGTGAACAGTCTAGGCTAGGGGTGTGCCAGGATCAGAGGAAGGTGTGAGTGGGTGTGCACGCCTATGCACGGTGCCTCCCCTGCATGGGCCATGCTTTGAATCGGTCGTGGCTAGGCTCACGATGGGAAAGGCATCACGTCAGCTTCTTGAAAGTTCACCACTTCAGGCTTCTGGGCAACTGTGGTGTAAAGTGCTGGACCAAAGGCGCTATGACCCCTTGGTTCCTTAGGGGTCATAGTCTTTAACTGGGTGAGGCAAAGCAGCCTGAATTAAGTCCTCAGCAGACGGTAGGCATGTCTCACTCCTGGCTTGTTTTTCTCGGCCCCTCTAGAAGCAGATGCTATACTTCTGAAGCAGAAGCCAGAGAAACTGTTGGCAGAGTTGGACAGGAGTGGGCCACCCCCTGCCCCTGGGGCCCCCAGACGAAGAGGCAGTATGCCTGTGCCCTACAAGCACCAGCTACGTCGGGCCCAAGCTGTAGATGAACTTGACTGGCCACCTCAAGCCTCATCCTCTGGCTCTTCTGATTCCTTGGGCTCAGGAGAGGCAGCCACTGCCCCAAAGGATGGCATCTTTAAGGTCATGCTCGTGGGGGAGAGTGGCGTGGGCAAGAGCACTCTAGCAGGCACGTTTGGAGGTCTCCAGGGAGACAGTGCTCATGAGATGGAGAATTCAGGTATTTGGGGGACACTACGCAGTGACTGAAGGGTCTGTAGAGCCCTAGTCAGGGATCAAAGTACTCCTGGTTGCTGGGCATGGTGGCGCACGCCTTTAATCTCAGCACTCGGGAGGCAGAGGCAGGCGGATCTCTGTGAGTTCAAGGCCAGCCTGGTCTACATAGCGAGCTCCAGGCCAGCTGGGACTAAAGGGAGACCCTGTCTCAAAAAGTCAAAAAGACAAAAAAAAAAAAAAAAAAAGTGCTCCTGGTATAAAAGACCCTGGAGGACAGAACCTAAAAGAAGCTTCTCCAATGCTTTCTGTGATGTCTCCTCAGAGGGGATTCCCTGATGCTGGGAGCTAAGGTGTTCCTGGTTACTAGGTCTCACAGGTTAGGGAGCCTCCTCATGGGCTTTATTCCCTCTATATCCCAACAGAGGACACCTATGAGAGACGGATCATGGTGGACAAAGAAGAAGTGACCTTAATCGTTTATGACATCTGGGAACAGGTAAGGACTCAGACTTGGCTGTGAGCAGGTGATGGAGCTGAAGAGCAGTCTGGGAAGGCTGGGGACACTGTAGGTCCTGGCTTCAACTGGAGCTGGAACATGGCTTTTCATTTTACCACCTCAGAGACAAAGGCCCACCACAGTGTGGGCCTAACAAATGGTCACAAGGCCCATTGTTTCTCCAGGACCTTTCGATCCAGACAGAAGTAGCTGAATCTGATAAACCCTTCAGCTTCGAGTCAGGCTAGACACCCAGAAATTGAACCCAAGCATAAATACTTCATCCTGGGAGTCTGATGTAACAGGACAAAAGGTCAGGGGTCTAGAGTTTCAGGAAAGGGGAGGAAAATGTGAGGACTTCTGAATATTTGAACATAATATTACTATGTAGAAATGAGACTCTAAATTATGTTCCTTTTGAGTTTTGTTGTTGTTGTTCTTGGGGGGGGGGGTATCACACTGTAGCCTGTGCTGGCTTAGAACTCACAGCAATCCTCTCGTTTCGACCTGCTGAGTCCTGGGTTTACAGTTGTACCTCACCATTCCTGGTTTATGTTGTACTGGGACTTGAACCCAGGGTCTTGCGCATGCTAGGCAACCATTCTACCAACTTGGTTACATCCTCATTCCCTACATATTCATGAATAATATGATTTTCTGAAGCAAGAGTTTGAGCCTGGGGCTAGTGAGAGCACTCGGCAGGCAAAGGTGTTTGCCACCTTGCCCAGACACCTGAGTTCGGTTTCCAGGTCCCACGTGGTGGGAGAGAACTGATTCCCCAAAGTCCTGAATTCTGCACAGGCCCTGTAGCATGCACATGCACAGGCACATGCACATGCACACACAAAATTAGCCTAAGTAGGAAGATGGCTAACCTCGTCTGAGATCTTGTTTCCCCATCTCTCCCATATGGAACTCACATAACTGACTTCTTGCTCCTCCACCAAGTCTCTGGGTTTAGAGATTCTGCCAGTAACTAGCAAGTGGCTTGTCTCTCATAGTTAGAAACAGACTCCAGGCAGCCTTTCTGTGCCTCCAGCCCTAACGTTCTATGGCCTCTGCTTATCTGCAGGGGGATGCAGGTGGACGGCTCCAGGACCACTGCCTTCAGACGGGGGATGCCTTTCTCATCGTCTTCTCAGTCACAGATCGACGAAGCTTCTCCAAAGTTCCAGAGACCCTTCTTCGGCTCCGGGCTGGGAGGCCCCATCACGACCTACCTGTCATCCTTGTTGGAAACAAGAGTGACCTGGCCCGCTCCCGGGAGGTATCACTGGAGGGTGTGTATCCTGACTCCTTACTAGCAATCTCAAGAGATGACTTTCCAGGTCACTTTTCCACCTGAGGTCTTTTGCCGTCACTGGTGCATGCACTTGCCTGCCTTTTGGCCTCTGAGTGAGGGTGGAGCCCCATTACCTAGCTGCTGGGACCTTTCACTTGCCCTCCATTCCTCCTGGTCCCTTGCTCTCCCCTTCGCACCTCAGCCGCCGCACACAGGATCCCAGCCTGGTTCTCGGAGCTGGGTTTCCGTGGTCCTGTCCTTCGCCCTCTCGCGCCCCGGCCTGCGAGTGCCCACCCTAGCCAAGTTCAGAACTAGGGGCGCGCTCCTGAGCTGGTTCCATCCCGCAGAGGGCCGCCACCTGGCCGGGACGCTGAGCTGCAAGCACATCGAGACGTCGGCCGCTCTGCACCACAACACGCAGGAGCTCTTCGAGGGCGCGGTGCGCCAGATCCGGCTGCGGCGGGGCCGGGGCCGGGGCCGGGGCCGCGCGGGGGGCCAGCGGCCGGAGTCAGGCAGCCCCGACGGCCCCGCACCACCTGCTCGCCGCGAGAGCCTCACCAAGAAGGCCAAGCGCTTCCTCGCCAACCTGGTGCCGCGCAACGCCAAGTTCTTCAAGCAGCGCTCCAGGTCGTGCCACGACCTCTCTGTGCTCTGAGCTGCCGTCGCCATGGCCACCGCAGTCGCCATGGCCACCGAGCCCTCTGCTCGCCCCTTCGCCCTACCCCCTTCCGGCTTCCTTCGAGGAAGCCGTCTAGGAAACCAAAAATTCCCAGGATGCCCTGGTGTGAGCGAGAGGAGGGCCCGCAGGCCACTGCGCATCCGCGCCTGCTTGGACAACTCGCCACCCACTGCTCCCAAGGCGCAGACGCCACCTCGAGGCGGCCCACGGCAGGTCAGGAAAGAAACAGTCCTGCAAGGTATTTCAGTTGTTTATTAACTCGCGCTATAAAAAGACTCTACAAACTAGAACTGGAAAAGTGCTTTGTAAACTCCTGGATGGAGTTGACCTCCTTGGTACTCTGAACATGCCTCACTTTTAAGAAAGTTTTAAAGATAAAAAACTCAGAGGCCACTCTTCCAGAGATTTCTGATAATGTTCTCTTATCTGCTGCCCTTAAATTCTTAAAAGCAAGGACCTAGAAGTGCTATTCCTGAGATTGAACTGTGATTTACCATTCCATATGGCACTTCCCCTTCAAGGCTATTGAAATTAAGGTGTGTGCAGACTTTATGCCTTTAGATGCCCCAAAGTAGAGCTGAGTGGTGGCAACCCCTTGAGCCAGGGCCCAGGAGGCACCAGCAAAGGGCCACCCTTTTCCTTTCCAATAAAGAATTTTTCTATTGCCATCTCTTCATGTTTGGCTTTCTCTTCTTGTAGTTCTCAGAGAAGGAGTGGATGGAAGCTAGAGTTACAGGCAAGAAAACTTGCAGGGGTGGGGGGCAGTCTTCTCAACAAGGACCCTAAAAGTCCAGGGAAACTCTGGAGCTGACTTGGTCCTAGGTTAGACCCTTAAAGGCAACAAGTCGACAGGGCTGGAGAAGAAACTACTTACTTCTGCTAGAAGTAAGTAGTCTAGCAACCTTATGACACAGTGGGACCCAGTCAGGGTGCCATCTCTTTGTCCTACCCCATCCTTCCAGGAACAGCCAGGAGGCTACTATAGTTCCAGAGTTACCCAACTTTGACTTGGGCTCATTCAAGATGGGGGTTATATCCCCGATGGATGCCCATTAGCCAGGACCTGATGGGGTGGGCTCGTACCTTGTTTGGCAGGGCCCCACAGCCCCAGCTGTCACCTGCAAGCCTGTGTGAGAACTGAAGCTGTCACTGCCTCCCCTGGGAACGCCCACGCCTGCTGCTGCCTGAGCCATGAGTTTGAACAAAGGGAGCAGAGGCAGCAGCTCCCTAGACACTCAGTGCAGCTACCTGAGTACGGGAGAATGAGCCCGGCCTCCAGCCCACCACATCAGCCTGCTAGAACTTGGTAGAAAAGAGGTGAGATGCTTCTTGAGTCCTTGCAGCTGACAAAGAGTTGGGGGGTAGGGCAGCCCAGCATAGAGATAAAATGATAATATAAATGGAATTCTCCTTAAGGATAGATTTTACTTTATCTGTTAATTCCTTAAAGGCTATATAAGGTGTTACTATTTTACAATGGAAAAAAAAATGTTTAAGTATCTTACCTGTAATTATCCAGTAAGCACCAGAGCTGTGAATCCACTGTGTGCCTGCTTTGAATCTAGCTTTAAATTTGAGGTTCCCTTTCAATAAAGATGAAGAGATCGAAGTATAATAGAAAAGATTCCGGACACAATGGGCAGAGTCACGTGCAGTGGCTGTGGTGAAAGGGCTGAGAAAAGGCACGGCTGTAGTGGGAGTAAGCAGGCTCTAAACTCTGTGAGTAGAGGCAGTTCGGATTGGAAAATGCAGGAAAATACACAAGGCCTATAAGGGACCAGATGGTTGTACAGTTGGGTTGAAACCTCAGGGACATGAAGAGGAGGGGTAAGAGATGAACATGGGAAAGATTTGGAGTCCTACCACAAAGGACCTTAAATGCCAGGCAAAGGAGTTTGTTCCTAACTACAGGAAGTGAGTCACTAAAGGTCTCTAAGTGTGGAAGTGATATGTTAGATGGGCCTTTGGGAACAGGAGGCTGGTAGAGTCGTGCACGGGCTGAGTTAGGGGACTGTGACACATACGGAGGGTAATGACGGACCATCCCAGTGGAGCGGCCATGGGAAAGAGCAAGCAGCACAGCCTTGAAGGTCAGAGCTGATCCAGCACTCCAGAGCAGAGACTGAACAGGAGGATCATGAGTTTGGACCTAGCCTGGGCTACACAGAGAGTTCAAGGCCAGCCTGAGCTACGTGGGAAAGCCTTGTCTCAAAAACAAATGGCAGGGGCTGGAGAGATGGCTCGGCGATTGAGAGCACTGGCTGCTTTTGCAGAGGACCTAGGTTTGGTTCCCAACACCTACATGCTGATTAACAACCATCTGTAACTCCAGTACCAGGGGGTCTGATGCCCCTCTTCTGGCCTCTGAGGGCATTCTATACATGTGGCGCACTTACATACATGCAGGCAAAACACTTATGCACAGAAAATAAAAATAAAAATTTCACAATGGAAAAAAACCCCACAAGATTGGTGGTAAAAGTAGGTAACGATGGAAGGGCATGGAGCTGAGAGTTGGGGTGATAACGGGAACAGCCGAGTGTCTTAGTTACTCTCTCTATTGCTATAATAGAATACTCTGACAAAAGCGATTTAAGTGACGAGGGTTCATTTTGGCTTGCAGTTTGAGGGTACTGTCCATCGTGGTGGGAAAGACATGGTGGTGGCAGCTTGAGGCAGCTAATCACATCGCATCTGCTGCTCCTTCTTAAAGGACAACGGCCAGGTGTGGTGGCGCACGCCTTTAATCCTAGCACTTGGGAGGCAGAGGCAGGTGGATCTTTGTGACTTCAAGGCCAGCCTGGTCTACAGAGTGAGTTCCAGGACAGCTGGGGCTACAGGGAGACCCTGTCTCCAAAAGACCAAAAAAAAGAACAACAAAAAACCCCAGCTGGGCATGGTGACACACGCCTTTAATCCTAGCACTTGGGAGGCAGAGGCAGGTGGATCTTTGTGACTTCAAGGCCAGCCTGGTCTACAGAGTGAGTTCCAGGACAGCTGGGGCTACAGGGAGACCCTGTCTCCAAAAGACCAAAAAAAAGAACAACAAAAAACCCCAGCTGGGCATGGTGACACACGCCTTTAATCCTAGCACTTGGGAGGCAGAGGCAGGTGGATCTTTGTGACTTCAAGGCCAGCCTGGTCTACAGAGTGAGTTCCAGGACAGCTGGGGCTACAGGGAGACCCTGTCTCCAAAAGACCAAAAAAAAGAACAACAAAAAACCCCAGCTGGGCATGGTGACACACGCCTTTAATCCTAGCACTTGGGAGGCAGAGGCAGGTGGATCTTTGTGACTTCAAGGCCAGCCTGGTCTACAGAGTGAGTTCCAGGCCTAGTCGTGGGCTTACAGGATGACACTGTCTACAAAAAAGATACTAAAAAAAAAAAAAAAAAAAGGCACAGGGCTGGAGAGACAGTCAGCAGTTAAGAGCACTGACTGGCCGCACTTGCAGAGGACCTGGCTTTGGTTTCCAGCACCCAGGTAGTGGTTTACAACCATCTTCAACTCCAGTTCCAGGGGATCTGATGCCTTCTTCTGGCCTCCCAAGGCACCAGGTGCACATACAATGCATACATAGACATGCCAGAAAACATTCAGACACATAAAAATAGACAAATCTTTTTTAATGTATTATATTTATGTTTGTGTGCATGAGTATGTATATGCATGCATGTCTTAGCCCACCTGTGGAGATCAGAGAACAAGTTGCAAGAGCTGTAGCATGTGGGATTGAACTCAGGTCATCAGGTTTGGCAGCAAGTACCTTTACCATCTTGCACCCCAGCTTTCTCCTTTTTATGCAGTCAGTGACCTAAGTGGAAGGAACAGTGCTGCCCATTTTAGGTGGGTCTTGCCACCTCAATTAACCTAACCAAGATAAATTGGTCACAGGCAAAGCCCAAGGCCTGTCTCCTAGGTGGTTCTAGACACTGTCCAGTTGATAATCAATATTCACCATTGTATTAGTCACTTTTCTGTTGCTGTGATAAAGCACCATGACCAAGGAACTTATAAAAGGAAGAGTTTATTTGAGCTTACGATTGGCAGTTCCAGGCAATTAGAGTCCATTGTGGCGGGAGGCATGGCGGCTGGATCTGGAGCAGCAAACCAAGGGTCACATCTCAAAAAGAGCACAGGAAGCAGAGAGAGGGCGACTGTAGACCACGAGGCTTGTTAAAACTCACTAAGCCTGCCCCCAGTGACACACTTCCTCCAGCACAGCCACACACCCCAAGACCTCCAAAAACAGCGCCACCAACTGGAGACAAATGTCTGAATACCTAGGGCCTATGGGGGACACTCATTCAAACCACCACAACCATCATCACAGGAAGTGAGCTCTATTTTAGAAAAATTGAGCTAAAAATGTTAGGAGAACTGGGGCTGGAGAGATAGCCTAGCGGTTAAGAGCGCTGACTGCTCTTGCAGAGGACCTGGGTTCGATCCCCAGCACCCACATGGCGGCTGAGAACTGTCTTTAACTCCAGTTCCAGGGGAATCCTACGCCCTCTTCTGACCTCCGCAGCATTGCGTGACATGAGTGCACAAACCTACATGCAGACAGTACATTCATACACATAAAAATAAATTTAAAAAAAATTTTAAAAATGTTGGGAGAACGACCATATGGAGAGTTCCAGTAGTTCCCTGGACAGATGAGTCTGAAATTCAGTACAATTTGGGCAAGAGACAGACACAGAAATACTCACCATCGAGATTGTAACTGCAGAGTGAAAGGAAGGATGCGCTGTAGGGCCAGCTTTATGGCTCCTGTGGCTTGCCCCTCAGGGTCCCAAGCTTACCTCCATGCTTTGCCATTGTTGCCTTATGACTCTTTGAACAAAGCATTACCGCAGGTCATTTTGAACTAGGGAGGTTGTTAAAGGTTAAGTGTCGTACCAGACCAAAACAACCCTAACCCCCCCCCACACACACACACAGATGGAGCCTGTGATTCTTCTAAAGTGGTACAGGGGACTGAAGAGATGCTGCTCTCAAAGAGGACTCAGGTTCAGTTCCCAGCAGCACCCATATGCTGGCTCACAACTACCTATAACTCCAGTTCCAGGGAACCTGACTCCCTCTTCTGGCTTTCTTGGGGACCAGGCACACACATGATACATACAATGCAGACAAGCACTCATACACAGAAAATAAAAAGAAACACATATTCAAAGAAAGAAGTAGTAGCGAGGCATGGGGTACATGCCTTTAATCCAGCACTCAGGAGGCAGAAGCAGGTAGATCTTTGTGAGATCAAGGTCAGCCTGGTCTCTATAGCAAATTCCAGGACAATTAGGGCTACAGAAGACTATGTCTCAAAAAACCCAACCAAACCAAACCAAACAGAAGTGGTGCATACAATCTGACATATTTATACATTCATGCATTTGTCTGAGAATAGGTTCACATGTCTTCATCAGATACACAAGTATCTGTGACCCAACAATGACACATCATGACAGTACTGGGAAGAGGGACTGGGTAATTAGAACCTGGGGGTACAAAGCCTACTTTTTTGATGTTATTGTTAGCTGAGGCTGGCCTTGGAGTTGCTATGTAGCTGAGGATGACCCAGAGGTGCCAATTCTTCTGTCTCTACTTCCTGAGTGTTTTTTTTTTAATTTTTATTTATTTTTGTATGTGTATGAATGTACTGTCTGCATGTAGGATTGTGCACCCGTGTCGTGCAGTGCCGCAGAGGTCAGAAGAGGGTGTCAGATTCCCCTGGAACTGGAGTTCTCCTGGAATTGGAGTTACAGACGGTTCTTAGCCGCCATGTGGGTGCTGGGGATCGAACCCCGGTCCTCTGCAAGAGCAGTTAGTGCTCTTAACCGCTAGGCTATCTCTCCAGCCCCCTGAGTGTTTTGATTACAGGTATCTACCATCATGCCTGGTTTTATTTGGTACTGTGGATCAAATCTAAGTCATCATGCCTGCTATACAAGCACTTTCCCAAGTGAGTTACATCCCCAGCCCTTTGGGGGGGGTTGTTGTTTTTGTTATTTGCTTATTTGTTTGTTTTGAGACAGGGTCTGTGTAGCCCCGGCTGGCCAAGAACTCACTATGTAGACCAGCCTATACTTGAACCCAGAGATCTGCCTGCCTCTGCCTCCAGAGTGCTTGGATTAAAGGCATGTGCTACCTTGCCCAGATCCTGGCATTTTTAAAATTATATTAAAAATTACTCCTTAGCCAGGCATGGTGGTGAACACCTTTAATCCCAGCACTTGGGAGGTAGAGGCATGTGGATCTCTGTGAATTAGAGGCCAGCTTGGTCTACCTAGTGAGTTCAAGCCAGGGCTAGGGCTACAGGGAGACTACATCTATCTATCTATCTATCTATCTATCTATCTATCTATCTATCTGGTATGCATGCTATGGTGTGCATGTGAAGGTTGCAGAAGTTGGTTCTTTCCTTCACCATGAAGGTCCTGGGGATTGAACTCTGAACTCTGATAGTCAGGTTTAGTGGCAAGTGCCTTTACTCACTGAGCCATCTCACTGGCCCGTGGCTCTCACTGTAGCCCCGGCTATCAGTGTACTACTTTCTGTCTTAGCCTCCCAGGTGATGGGATTACAGGTATAAACCACCACATCTGGCTTTGAATTTTCTTTTTTTTTTGTAATTTTTATTTATTCTTGTATGTCTATGAATGTACTGTCTGCATGTAGGTTTGTGCACCTGTGTCATGCAATGCCTTGAAGGTCAGAAGAGGGTGTCAGATTCCCTTGGAACTGGAGTCAAAGACGGTTCTCAGCCAGGGTGCTGGGGATCAAACCTGGGTCCTCTGCAAGAGCAGTCAGCGCTCTTAACCACTAGGTCATCTCTCCAGCCCCGGCTTTGAAATTTCAATCATGGCATTTATACTTATTGAAAGATCAAAGAAGGATAAAACCAGGCATGGTGGTGCACACCTGCGATCCCAGAACTCAGGAGGTAGAAGAGGGCTGGGTATAGATAGAGGTGGCAGAGAGCAGCAGCCACAGAGGTGATAAGCACATTGTGGCTAAGGCAGGGAAGGGGGCAGGTTTTAAAGGAAAATAGAGCAGTAGTCAGGTATAGCAAGGGGGCGATAAGGAAGGAGAAAACTCCAGTGCCTTTCATGTGGTGGAAGCCTCAGACAGGACTATTACATATTGAAGATGATGGAGGACCTCCCCCAGAAGGGAGCCACACAACCCAAGCTTTCCCCCCCTCTAACTCAGCCAGTCCCATCAGCCAGTCCCATCTGTGTGTTCCCTCTAGACGCCTACAGGAAAGAGCTCAGAACAGACAGAAGCTAAAGCCAGGCTCCCGCCAGGCTGGGGAGAGGTCTTCCTGAGAGCCAGGCCGCCTTCCCTCTGTTCAAGTGATTGGCCTAGGCTGCAGTGAGATGTCAACAACGCCCTTGGGGCCTGAGCTCCCTGTGCCAGGTCAGAGCCCCACAGAGTCAAGGTCTCTTAACGAAGTCCATGGCTCCTCACCACTCCATAACCCTTTGCCTCAGTGCCCAGACCATGTGTACTCTCCACTGAATGGCCAGAGAAAGAGGGCAGTTGTGTGTCCAGAAAGGTGTCGTTCACTTCAGCCTTTGCTCCAGTTGTTACTTTAGGCCTTGCTGCATCTAACTCTCTCTAGAGCCTAGCGTAGGACTCCCTTTGCTGAAAGGGAGTCAGTCTTGTGGGTAGAAGTCCTTTGGGAACCCCAGAGAGTCTACACTTCTTTTTTATTAATCTATCAGTTTTCAATACACACCAATATAAGTATATTTTTCTGGGAATTTTAACTTTCATCCACAAATGTTTGAAGACATTTTGTTCTCCTCAAGTACTAAACATATGCCAGGCACTGTGCTGGGAAAATAAATATGTGTATGACATGATCCCTGCTCCTCGAGTAGCTTCAGTTAAGCTGGGGATCTGGAGATGGTAAAGCAGCAGCGAACTAGACCACATTCTGACTAACCATGAGCTGTGTTACGTGCTCTAGGACTTCTGGACTTAGGAGCTGGGCCTTAAAGGACGTGCAGGCTGCAGGTGGCAGGGGGGGGGGGGGGGAAAGACGCACACTGTGAAAAAGCAAGTCCGTGAAGGAGCCCACCTCATCCCTGTGCAGAAAGCAGTAAAATGTAGGAGCACAGTGGTGCCAGGTTGTCCAGAGGCCCAAAGAGGAGGCAGGAATATCTTGCTTCAGTCTGTTCAAAAACTGTTTTTGATTTTTTATTTATTTATTTATTTATTTATTTATTTATGTATTTATGTATTTATTTATTTATTTTGGTCTTTTCAAGACAGGTTCTCCCTGTAGCCCCAACTGTCCTGGAACTCATTCTGTAGACCAGGCTGGCCTTGAACTCATAAAGATCCACCTGCCTCTGCCTCCCAAGTGCTAGGATTAAAGGGGTGCGCCACCACGCCCAGCAACTTATTTATTTAAGTACATGAGCATTTTCAACTGCATGGACCTTTAAGTGCACCACCTACATGCAGTGCCCATGGAGGCCAGAAGGGGGTGTCAGATTCCTTGGAACTAGAATCCTGGATGTTGTTAACTGCCACGTGGGTGCTAGGTTTTCCTCTAGAACATCCAGTGCTCTCCAACCATATTTTTTCTAATCTTGTTGGCTCGCTGGTGGATATGTATCCCCAACATCTTTTCCATTTGATTTTTTTTTTCTTTTGTGGTAATGGGGATTGAACCTAGGGCTTGAGACATGTTAGGCAAGCACTCTACCACTAAACTGAGCTGCTCCCCTTTTATAAATTAAAATAATATTTTTAAATAATAAAGCTTATTTCATTACATTTACTTATGTGTGTTATGTGCATGTATGCCATAGCATACTGTGAAGGTCACAGGACAACTTGCAGGAGTCAGTTCTCTCTTTCTACCATGAGTGTCCTGGGGACAGAACTCAGATCAGCTGGGCTGGTGGCAACTGCTTTGCCTGCTGAGCCACCCCACCAGTCCCATAATATTTTTAATTAAAAAAGGATTTTTTTTTTTTTTTTTGGTCTTGAGACAGGGGCTCCCTTGTAGCCCCAGCTGACGTGGAACTCACAGAGATCTGCCTGCCTCTGCTTCCCTAGTGCTGGGATATTCTTTATTTTTTAATTTTTGAGACAGAGTCTACACTGCCCTTGCTGGCCTTGTATTCACTGTGTAGCCCAGGGAGACTTTGAACTTGGAATCCTTCTCCCTCAATCTCTGAGTAGCTGGGATTACAGGCCTGAATCATCAGGCCTGACTTCATGTATTTAAGTATAGATGCCAGGCTTCTGTATCTTGGTAGTCTTATAAAACTCAATCTATAAATATGAATTCAGGGGGCTACAAAGATAGCACAGCAGTTAAAAGCACTGATTGATCTTGCAGAGGACCTAGGTTTGAATCTCACCACCCACATGGTGGCTAACAGCCATCTTAACTCTGGTTCTGGGGATCTGACACCCTTTTCTGACACCCTCTCTGTGAGCACTGTATGACACAGGCATACTTACACACATGCAAGCAATACACTCATGCACACAAAATAAAAATAATAAAATAAAACATTTTAAATGTGTATGAATTCAAGGCAGAGGCAAGTGGATCTCTGTGAGTTTAAGACCAACCTGGTCTACATAGAGAGTTCCACTCCTGTTGGAAAAAAGACCAAAAAAATAAAAAATAAAATAAAATGTATATGAATTCAGCAGGGTCTTACAGGCTTTGAGTTAGCACTCAAGATGGAGTCAGCAGGGGTAGACACTTAACCTCTTTGCATTTCTGAGCCTCATCTACACTATTCCAACTACAAAATGAACTTAATAAGGTACCTGTTGGGAGGATAGTCATGAGGATGAAATAAAAGGGCAGCTGGGTGGGTGAGTGGGTGAGTGGGTGAGTGGGTGTGTGGGTGAATGGGTGAGGCAGAGACAGGCACAGCTCTTGGATTCCATAGCCAGGCAGCCTGGTTGGTGAGCTCAAGGGCATCTGAGAGAGAGTCTGTTTCAAAACACGGCCGGGCGTGGTGGTGCACGCCTTTAATCCTAGCACTTGGGAGGCAGAGGCAGAGGCAGGCAGATCTTTGTGAGTTCAAGGCCAGCCTGGTCTACAGAGTGAGTTCCAGGACAGCTTGGGCTACAGGGAGACACTGTCTCGAAAAGACAAAAAAAAAAAACAAAAAAAAAAACACAAGGTGGATGGGGCTGGAGAGATGGCTCAGCAGTTAAGAGCACTGGTTGCTCTTGTAGAGGACCCAAGTTCAATTCCCAGTACCCACAAGTTGGCTAAAAGCTATCCATAGCTCCAGTTCCAGGGGGTCTAACCCCCTCTTCTGACCTTTGTGGGCATTACATGACATGAGTGCACTTATATACATGCAGGCAATACACTCATACACATAAAAATAAAAATAATAGGGGCTGAAGAGATGGCCTAGCGGTTAAGAGCGCCGACTGCTCTTGCAGAGGACCGGGGTTCAATCCCCAGCACCTACATGGTGGCTAAGAACCGTCTTTAACTCCAGTTCCAGGGGAATCCGACACCCTCTTCTGACCTCCGCGGCATTGCACGACACAGGTGCACAAACCTACATGCAGACAGCACATTCACACACATAAAAAAAAATAAAATAATAGCCGGGCGTGGTGGCACACGCCTTTAAATCCTAGCACTTGGGAGGCAGAGGCAGGCGGATCTTTGTGAGTTCCAGGCCAGCTGGTCTACAGAGTGAGTTCCAGGACAGCTGGGGCTACAGGGAGACCCTGTCTCGAAAAAAGACCAAAATAATAATAATAATAATAAAATAAATAAAAATAAAAATAATAAAGTATTTTTAGAAAACAAGGTGGGATGTCACTTGAGGAATAGCACCTGCAGCTGACCTCTGCCATCCACATACATGTACACAGCCACATGCATTCATACACACACACACACACACACACACACACGCACGCACGCAGGCACGCACATACACGTGAGGGCTGGGAATGTAGCTGAGTGGGTAGAGTGCTTGGCTCGCATGCTTGAGGCTTGGGTCAAATCTCCAGCACTGGGAGAAGAAAAGGAACCTGAGCAAAAAGCAAAGCCCTTTAAAATTTGTGAAGCGATATACAGTGGAAGGCCCGGCCCTTCTTTTTGACAGGGTCTCACTATGTATGTCCTGGCTGACCCGGAACTCACTAATGTAAACCAGGCCTGCCAGCCTAAGGAACTCTTTAATTTTTTTTAAAGATTTTAAAATAATATTTTTATTTATTTATTTATTCATTTATTTGGGTATTTTTGAGACAGGGTCTCCTTTAGTTCCGAGCTGGCCTGGAGCTTGCTCTCTAGACTAGGCTGGCTTTTGAACTCACAGAGTAACGCCTGCCTCTGAAGAAGCTGGGATTAGCGCCGCACTAAAGATGGTTCTGGATGGGTGGTGGTGCAGCATGCCTTTAATCCTAGCACTTGGGAGGCAGGGCAGGCGATCTTTGTGAGTTCAAGGCCAGCCTGTCTACAGAGTGAGTTCCAGGACCAGCTGGGGCTACAGGAGGACCCTGTCTCAAAAAGACAAAAAAAAAAAAAAAAAAAAAAAATTAAAAATAAAGCCACCATGTGGGTGCTGGGAATTGAACCATGGTCCTCTGCAAAGAGCAGTTAGTGCTCTAACACTGAGCCATTTCTCCAGCTCCCAACACCACTTCTGATCTCTGTGGCAGTGTACAACACGGGTGCCACTTACATTACATGCATACAGTACATCTCATACACATAAAATATAATAAATAAATAAATAAATTTTTAGAAAAAAAAACAGTTGTTAGCTGCCATGTGGGTGCTGGGACTCAAAACCCTGGTCTTCTTCAAGAATAGCCAGTGCTTTTTTGGGGGGGTCTTTTTGAGGCAGGGTCTCCTTTAGCCTAGCTGGGCCTTGAATTTACAGAAATTTAAGGTGTGAGCCACCACACCCGAACAGCCAGTGCTTTTTTTTAAAAAAAAATTTATTCTTGTATGTGTATGAATGTACTGTCTGCATGTAGGTTTTGCACCTGAGGTCGTGCAATGCCGTGGAGGTCAGAAGAGGGTGTCAGATTTCCTGGAACTAGAGTCAAAGACGGTTCTCAGCCACCATGTGGTGCTGGGGATCGAACCCTGGTCCCTGCAAGAGCAGTCCAGCGCTCTTAACCACTAGGCCATCTCTCCAGCCCCAGGCTATCTCTCCAGCCCCCAGCCAGTGCTTTTAACCAGTGAGCATTTACTATTTTAGTCAAGCAGAGGAAGGTGGATCTCTGTGAGTTCAGGCCAGCCTGGTCTNAAGAAAAAAGAAAAAAAAAAAAAGGGAAAAAAGGAAAACAATACAAAAAAAAAAAAAAAAAAAAAAAAAAAAAAAAAAAAATTGAAAAATAAAGCCACCATGTGGGTGCTGGGAATTGAACCCAGGTCCTCTGCAAGAGCAGTTAGTGCTCTTAACCACTGAGCCATTTCTCCAGCTCCCAACACCCACTTCTGATCTCTGTGGCAGTGTACAACACGGGTGCACTTACATACATGCATACAGTACACTCATACACATAAAATATAATAAATAAATAAATAAATTTTTAGAAAAAAAAACAGTTGTTAGCTGCCATGTGGGTGCTGGGACTCAAACCCTGGTCTTCTTCAAGAATAGCCAGTGCTTTTTTGGGGGGGGTCTTTTTGAGGCAGGGTCTCCTTTAGCTCTAGCTGGCCTTGAATTTACAGAAATTTAAGGTGTGAGCCACCACACCCGAACAGCCAGTGCTTTTTTTAAAAAAAAAATTTATTCTTGTATGTGTATGAATGTACTGTCTGCATGTAGGTTTGTGCACCTGAGTCGTGCAATGCCGTGGAGGTCAGAAGAGGGTGTCAGATTTCCCTGGAACTAGAGTCAAAGACGGTTCTCAGCCACCATGTGGGTGCTGGGGATCGAACCCTGGTCCTCTGCAAGAGCAGTCAGCGCTCTTAACCACTAGGCCATCTCTCCAGCCCCAGGCTATCTCTCCAGCCCCCAGCCAGTGCTTTTAACCAATGAGCATTTACTTATTTTAGTCAAGCAGAGGAAGGTGGATCTCTGTGAGTTCAAGGCCAGACTGGTCTACATATGAAATTCCATGCCATCTGTGCCTACTGGGAGACCCCGTTTCAAAAAGACCAAAATAAATAAATAAATAAATAAATAAATAAATAAATAAAATTTAAGCTACTTATTCAGAAAGGAAATTGCCAGAGTAGGTGTAGAATCTGGGAACCAACAGACAGATGTTATAGGCATGTTTGGGGAAGTCGGGTGGGATACTAGACAAAGGATTGTAATAGTGCTCTAGGATTCCTCCTCAGGGTCAGACAAAGCAAAAAGTACTAGGTACCCTAGAGATAGCTAGGTGGAGCTTACCTTGAATTTTCAGAATTATCTCATTGTAATCTGCCTGTACAGTGCCTCTGGCATAAAATAAGTGGCTTAGTGAGATTTGTTTTCCTATAAAGTGGCTGACTGTACATATATAAAACTTGTAAGCTTGAGACTTTAACCCAGGAGCTAGCAAGTTTAAGTTCATATTTCCCACCTACCCTTGCTTCTCTCCTTGCAAACTTTAAACATTTTCTAAGATTAGAGAGCACGAGGTCAGATAGGAAGACAAGTGAATACACACCCAGAGAATGAGAATCTTAACAATGACATGCCACCAAGTTCAAAGCCTTCACACTCAGCATCCATCTACTCATAATGCCCTACTAAAAGAAGCACCACAGCCATTTTCTAAGATGAGAAATCTCAAACTTCGTCAGCTACCGTGATGGAAGAGGAACCTGGACCATGGAGTTCCGAGTGCCTCTTACTTGATCATTCTACTACAGGGGGGCATCCCCCAGCATTCTTGAACACAAGGTTGAATGAGCCTTGCTCATTCTCAACGAGCAGGCTTCTGAATACCTAAAAGCTGACTGAAATGCTCATACTTTCTGGAACATTGGCAAGAGTTTGATAAGTTTCTGATTTCCAAGGTCGTTGTTTCCCCTTCTAAACCTAGCACTGACTGGATCCCTGCCAGGCTTCAAGCAACCTCATCCATCTATCCATTGCTTTAAAAACAAAAGTGCCTAATGGCTTTGCAGTCATTTCAGCCAACTCCTTAAGGGCTCTTGAGACCAGATCATCTGGAACAGGTACCAGAACTCATCCAACTTTTAAAAGTAGTATTAGATCAGTTCTTTCCTTGTTCCCACCTTTTCTAATGTAAGTTGGTGGTCAGCTTCACCTCACAGAGCTCTCTCAGTCAGGAGAAAATCTGGAGAGCAAGCTGGTTCTGGATATTGAGTACAAAAGTTGGGAGAGAAGAGAAAGGATGCCGAGCTAGAAGATTCAGACACATGGCTTCTCAAACCAAAATCCCTTTCTTGTATCCAGCTCATGACTTGCCTTCACCTGGTTGCTATGGAAACATCAGTCTCTGGTGGATGGAAAACAGCACTTTAGACAGAAAGTATCACTGGCTACCATGGTAACACCAAAAACAGTAGAGATGAATCTTTTCTCCTAGAGGAGAGAGGAATGGATGAAGCTGCTGGAGAAACTAAGCTGGAACGGGGTTTGGGAAAGCCTGGCTCTGACTGAGAGGGAATTCTTCAATAGACATGTCTTATGTGCAAGCAGAAGATACAATGAAAAAGACTTGTGTGGCCTCACCAGACCACAGCCATCTAGGAAAACAGTTTGCAAAGAACCATAAATGCAGAATGAGCCAGATGCTCATGCCTATAGTCCCCACTCTTGGGAGGCTGAGGCAGGATAACTGCTGCAAGTTTGAGGCTAACCTGGGCTATATAGTGTGAAACCCTAACTCAAGAAAACAGAAACAGCCAGTGAAATGGCAGTTAATGGGCACTGGGGAGGGAGAGATGTTTTCTTCAGTGGTGTAGCTGTGAGCAAATTGCCCATGCATCTGAAATATCCCTCACCCAGGCTTCTTTAAGTAATCCGAATTAAAATAATTGATTCACAGAAAAACAAAACCTACCACTACCAAAAACAAAACACAAACAAAACCACAGAGTGAGGTCCACAATAGGACAATACAAGAAGGGAACTGTAACTCCAACTAGGAAGCTGTGGGTTCCCATGGGACAGGATCTTGACCAGCAGAGGGAAGGAAGACAAGCAAAGGCAGGAAGCAGAGCAGGTCAGGTCCCAGACCGGCTCAGTGGGAGAGTGCCTGTTTGAAGGAAAGCCAAGCCAGGCCGCCTAGATTAGAATCTCAAAGTCTCTCTCTCAAAGTCTCTCTCTCAAAGTCTCTCTCTCTCTCTCTTTCTCTTGCAGTTTTTATTTAAATCCACAGAATTTTTTTTAATACTTTCTCTTTTTTTTTTGTAATTTTATTTATTCTTTTTTTTTTTTTTTTTTTTTTTTTTTTTTNTAGTTTTATAAATACACAGAATTTTTTTAATATTTCTCTTTTTTTTTTGTAATTTTATTTATTCTTTTTTTTTTTCTTTGTTTTTTGGTCTTTTCCCGGACCAGGGTTCCCTGTAGCCCCAGCATGTCCTGGAACTCACTATGTAGGACCAGGCTAGCCTTGAAATCACAAAGATCTGCCTGCCTCTGCCTCCAAGTTGCTAGGATTAAAGGCATGCGCTCACCACAGCCCAAGCAATTTCTATTTATTCTTTAGTGTCGAATGTACTGTCTGCATGCCCTAGGTCTGTGCACCCGTGTCGTGCAATGCCACGGAGGTCAGAAGAGGGCATCGAGGGCATCGGATTCCCCTGGAAACTGTGAGTAAAGACGGCATTAGCTCCATTGTGGGTGCTGGGATTCAAACCCAGGTTTCCTCTGCAAGAGCAGTCGGCGCTCTTAACCCACTAGGCCATCTCTCCGCCCCCCCACAGGAATTTTTAAAAGTCCGCCAGACGTGGTGGGCGCACACCTTTCAAGCCCAGCTTCACGAGGCCAGAGGCAGGCAGTATCTTTCGTGAGTTCAAGGCCAGCTGGTCTTATAGAGTGAGTTCCAGGCCAGTCTTGGGGCTCCAGGAAGACCTGTCTCAAAACCAGACCCCCCAAAAAAGTTAAGATTTTTGGATCTGTTTCTTCGTTCAACTTTTTTTAATTTATTTTTATTTTATTTATTTCGTATGTGTATGAATGAACTATATGCATGTAGGTTTGAGCACCCGTGCTTGTGCAATGCTTGTTGAGGTCAGAAGAAGGTTTGGATTCCCCTGGAAACTGGCCCAGTTCTCATGGACTTGGAGTTACAGACGATGTTTCCCGTTGCCATGTGGGGGATGCTGGGGATAGAACCAGGTTCCTCTGCAAGAGCATGCAGTCTGTGCTCTTAACCGTAGGCCATCTATCCAGCGCTGTTCTTCATTTTAAATAAAAAAGACAGGGGCTGGCGGGATGGCTCAGTATTTACGGCACTATCGTCCTTCTGCTAGGCCTGCGGCTTCACCTCACATGGAGAACAGGCCAGCTCGCATTCTTAGTTCCCAAAGGAATCCGACGCCACCATAGGCTTCTCCGGACCAGTTTGCATGAAAACAAAGTGTACTTACACACCATTTGCACGGCCCTCAGTGATTATTTCATACCCCACACTTAAAATAACACAATAAAATCTTTTTACAAAATTAATTAGAAAGGGGACATTTTAAACTCAGACTTTTTGAAGATTAAATTAATATACAGAGTCCCCAGTTGACAACAGATTCCGCATAAATGTTATCAGCTATCATTATGCCAGTTCTTACCATCTGGTTTTTGGAGCCTCTTTTCACTGTCCAAGAATCACTGATTATCACTAGCCTCCTTCACAGGAAGGAGAGAAACTGTGATATGATTTCTTCCTTCGGTTCTTCTTTTTTTAATCTTTTTTATTTTATATGTATGTAGTCCTCTTGTCTGCAGTATCTAATTACAATCCTGTTTACAATGCCAAGGGAGTCTAGGTCAAAGAGGGTGTCAGATCCCCTGAAAGTGGAGTAGTTTATAGACAGTTGTTAGCCACCACATGGTGTTGGGAATTGAACCGGGTCCTTTTGGAAGAACAGCAAGTATTATTAACTATTGAGAATCTCTAAAGAACTACAGGCTAGCTGAACTGCTTGCCTATGTTCTTTTTTTTTTTTTGGTTGGTCTGTCTTTTTCGAGACAGGGTCTCCCTGTAGTCCCAGCTGTCCTGGAACTCACTCTGTAGACCAGGCTGGCCTCGAACTCACAAAGATCCACCTGCCTCTGCCTCCCAAGTGCTAGGATTAAAGGCGTGCGCCACCATGCCCAGCTTTTTTTGGTCTTTTTGAGACAGGGTCTCCCTGTAGCTCCAGCTGTCCTGGAACTCACTATGTAGACCAAGCTGGCCTTGAACTCACAAAGATCTAACTGCTTCTGCCTCTTGAATGCTGGGATTAAAGGCATGCACTACCACACCCAGCTTAATTTATTTCTTTTCATGTGTCTGATCTAAACATTCACAGGTCACGTCCCTATGCTCCCTACTGGTAGCTTATGTCTGTGGATTCTTAGCATCTAAGAAGGAGGGTATATAGAAATCCTCTAACAAGAATGCAGCAAGCCAGGCATGGTGGCTTTTAACTGGAATCTCAGGATTTGGGAGACTAAGGCAAGTAGATTTGCTCCAAGTTCAAGACCAGCCTGAGCTTCATAGTGAATCCCACACAAGCTTGGCCTACAGTGTAAGACCCTGTCTCAAAACACACACACACACACACACACACACACACACACACACACCACACCCCAGTCAATAGAAGAGTTGGGCATGGTAATCCACACCTTTAATCTCAGCACCCAGTAGGCTGAAGCAGATCTGTCATGGGCTTGAGGTAAATCAGGCTACACAGAAAAACTTTGTCTCAAACAAACAAAAGAACACAATTTAAATATTTATTCTTATTATTTTATTTATGTGTATACATCTGTGTGAATGTATACCACATACATGCAGATGCCCATGGAGGCCAGAAGACAGCACTGGCTCCCCTGAAGCTAAACTTTCAGGTGGTTATAAGCTGCCTGACATGGGTGCTGGGAACTGAACTTGAGTTCTCTGAAATAGCAACAAGTACTCTTAACTGTTGTTTCATCTCTCCAGTTCTAGAACATAGCACTTTCAAGGAAGGAAATAGCACTGCTTTAGAGAAGACAGAGGATAGGCTATAAATCCAGAGTCAGGTGAAAATTCCCACTGAGAGCTGAGGAGCGTTGGAGAAGTTCTAACTGCTGGGGAAGGATCTGGGTCACTGTCTCACCTCTATCCTACACATGCGCCCATGCTCACGTTGGAGAACTAGAGAAGTTTCTTTTATCTTATCCTGGACAGAGGCTGTTCATTGCTCACTTCTCTCTACTCTAACCACCCCCTATGGAGGATGAGTAACAAGGCACTGAGTCACACATGATGACACCATCACCTTATATGGAGTAAAATACAGCCAGAGTTGTCTCAGATGTTTCCTTGTTTCTATTGCTGTCTTTTTCTCAATAAGAGGTCATTTGATGAACTAAGAACAGACTATGGAAGACCCAAAGTAGAAGACCGAGCATACAGAAAGGCTAAATAGCTGCAGATGGGACAACCAAGGAAAGCAATCAGAAACAGCAACCCACCTGAGAAAGAGAGGGAGCCAAGGCCTGGGGATAATGGTTGGAGAGTCCGGGCCAGCCATGAGTTCAGGTTCACATTCTCGGGATGACTAACAAAAATGGTTGCCTGCACCTCTCAAGATGCATTAGCAGCCAAATCAATAACTATAGGGGACTGGGTCATAGCCAGCAGCTTCTCCCTAAAAATAGTGTATCATTCTCCCTTTCCCTTCCCACAGGTCCAGAGAGTTAACCAGGATAGGACTGGGAAGGAGTGGAGGCGGCAGAGAAGAGCAGCACAGGTGAGACTGCTGGCCGGCCAAGAACCAGGAGCCCAGAGTCCAAGTGGCCCTCTAGCCCAAGGTAGCCTCCATAACTTGATTTAGTACAGTGATTACTGTAGAAAGCAACCCCAGCAACTCACATCACCACAGTCTCATCACCCCATCTAGAAGTCTGAGAACTGACAAATTAAAACCTAATGGCAATTATCCATATTTTTAGCATGATAAAGTCTTAACATTCTGTTGCCATAGAGATCAGTAAAGAATGAAGGATTCCCTACAGAGCCCTGCCCCTGAATTCAGGTCCTCTCCTTTAGGTTGGCTCCTAGTTTTGGAGCCAGGCTCTTCCCTACCCCATGTTACACAAAACAGGCAGGCAAGGTGCCCCTCTCTTTAGCAGACCTATTCCTGGAATACTTAGCTCTCTGGAATTTAATGTTCCCAACTCTGTTATCCCAGGCAGACCTATTTGACAGCTATTTGACTGTCAAATGACCACTGGGCAGTAATCCAGACCTCGGGAGGCAGAGGCAGGTGGAGCTCTGTGAGATCGAGGCCACCCTGGTCCACAAAGTGACTTTTAGGCAGGCTGGGACCAGGGAGACCCTGTCAAAAACAACAAAGCTGGGCATGGGGTGCATGCCTTTGATAGCACTCAGGAGCATTCAGGTGGATCTCTGTTCCAGGCCAGCCTGGTCTATGTAGCTAGTTCCAGGCCAGCTGGGGCTATAGGGAGACCCTGTCTCAAACAAACAAACAAACAAAACAGGCAGAGCTATTTGAAAACCAAGGGTTGGGAGGACTAAGAAATAGTTGTTGGGCTGGAGAGATGGCCTAGCGGTTAAGAGCACCGACCTCTTGCAGAGGACCCGGGTTCAATCCCCAGCACCCACATGGTGGCTGAGAACCATCTTTAACTCCAGTTCCAGGGGAATCCAACACCCTCTTCTGACCTCTGAGCCATTGCACAACACAGGTGCACAAATCTACATGCAGACAGTACATTCATACACATACAAAAATAAATAAAAATTTTAAAAAATAGTTGTCATTTTTATACATACGTGATGGTTATATAGGTATATGTTGGAGCAGTACAAACAAAAGGGAACAACAACAACATAAAGACTGGGTCAAAGAACTGACTGATACAGTTAAACTCTGCCCAAAACAACAAGCCTCTGCAGTGAAAAACTTTGGAAAGATTGAGAGAAAGATGCAAAACATGTGTGACAGAAGGCATGAACTGGGGTGGGGTGTGGGGCAGGGAGAGGGGAATGTGTCTAAATTAGACTGAAAGATAATGCATGAGATACACAAATCATCAATAAAAAAAAAAAAAAAAAGAAGGGCTGGAGAGATGGCCTAGCAGTTAAAAGCGCTGACTGTTCTTGCAGAGGACCCGGGTTCGATCCCCAGCACCCACATGGCGGCTGAGAACCTTCCATAACTCCAATTCCAGGAGAACTCCAGTTCCAGGGGAATCTGATGCCCTCTTATGACCTCCGTGGCGTTGCACGACACGGGTGCACAAACTTACATGCAGACAGTACATTCATACACATTAAATAAATAAATAAATAAATAAATAAATAAATAAATAAATAAATAAGAAATAGTTGTAAGGCTGTGTGTGGTAGTGCATGCCTTTAACCCCAGCACTTGGGAGGCAGAGGCAGGTGGATCTCTGAGAGTTCAAGGCCAGCCTGGTCTACAAGTGAGTTCCAGGCCAGCTGGGGCTAGGGAGACCCTGTCTCAAAAACATCAAAAATTACAGGAAGACCCTGTCTCAAAAAAACAAAAAAACAACAACAAAAAAAATATTTGTAGAGCTGGGCATGGTGGCACACACCTGTAATCCCAGCACTTGGGAAGCAGAGGCAGGCAGATCTCTGTGAGTTCAAGGCCAGCCTGGTCTATATAGCAAGTTCCAGGCCAGCTGGGACTACAGGAAGACCCTGTCTCAAAAAAAACAAAAAGGAAGGAAAAAAGGGAAGAAGGGAGGAAGGGTGGAAGGGAGGGAGGGAGGGAGGGAGGGAAAGAAAAGAAAAGAGAAAGAAATTTAGTTGTAGGGGAGCATGGTGATGCACACATTTAAACCCAGCACTTGGGAGGCAGACGCAGGTGGCCCTTTGTGAGTTCAAGGCCAGCCTGGTCTACATATAGCAAGTTCCTACATAGTAAGTTCTAGGGCAGCCAGGTACAGGGAGACCCTGTCTCATGAAAGAAAGAGAGGAAGAAAGGAGAAATAGTTGTAGACATTAAGTGAGGGATGTCCTGATGTATAAAGCCCAAGTCTCTTTGGATATTGAACTAGATTTCTACTACAGAGGGTCAAAGGGCAGGGCGCGAAGGCCAACAGGATAAAAGCACGTTTTCTCGGGTACTTTTAAACTCCTCAAGACCACAGAATGCCAGATCACAGCGCTGTTACACTGCCCTCTGCTGGAAAGACAAGATCTGTCCTTTATGCACAGAGGAAGAGAAGTGAGCAGATAGATATGGAGAGATAAGATAATGTAGGACATCCAGGAGCCGGGAACGTAAGGGAGATACAGATGGGACGCTCCATGTGGGTATGAAACACTTCTCTATTTTTCTTCCTAATGGCTAAATATAATATAGAAACTGCAGTTTTATATCCCTAAACCATCAGGGTTTTGGCTCAGAAGTTAATGGTAGCTTCACACTCCAGCTAAGACCACACACACACACACACACACACACACACACAGCAACCATCACAATACGGAGATTGCCTTTTGTGCAAAATGTGTGTGTATATGTAATGCGAGTATGTGCACAGACATGGTATAAAAATCCAGTGAAGCTGGGCATGGTGGCGCACGTCTTTAATCCCCACACTTGGGAGGCAGAGGTGGCTGGATCTCTGTGAGTTCAAGGTCAGCCTGGTCTACATAGTGAGCCCAGGCCAGTTGGGACTAAAGGGAGACCCTGTCTCAAAAAAAACAAAAATCCAGTGAGAAGGGATAGGTTTTTTGTTTGGTTTGGTTTGGTTTGGTCTTTTTGAGACAGGTCTCCCTTAAATCCCAGCTAGCCTGGACCAGGCTGGCCTTGAACTCAGAGATCCACCTGCCTCTGCCTCCCCAGTGCTGGGATTAAAGGCATGTTCCACTATGCCTGGTTTTTCTTTTCTTTCTTTCTTTCTTTCTTTCTTTCTTTCTTTCTTTCTTTCTTTCTTTCTTTCTATCTATCTATCTATCTTTATTTCTTTATTTCTTTATTTTTTGAGAAGGGATAGTTTTATTCATTTTTTTATTTTTAATTTATTCTTGTATGTGTATGAATGTACTGTCTGCATGTAGGTTTGTGCACCCCGTGCAATGCCGCGGAGGTCAGAAGAAGGCATTGGGTTCCCCTCGAACTGGAGTTAAAGATGGTTCTCAGCCGCCATGTGGGTGCTGGGGATTGAACCTGGATCCTCTGCAAGAGCAGTCGGCGTTCTTAACCTCTAAGCCATCCCTCTAGCCCCTGAGAAGGGATAGTTTTAACTGCTAGGGTTGAGGCCACAGTAGAGGTACACAGGATATGGTGTGTAGAGCCAGCCCCCTCTTACCTCCCACTCTGGGTCAAAGGAAGGACGTGTGAAGGACAAATATACACAGAAACATAGATGGCATCTCGCTTATTACCAAACCCTCAAAAGCCTCAAAGACATTCCAATTGCCTGGCAGGACAGACAATCCCCAAACCTCTCATCAAGGTGCTGAGTCTATAGGAATGTTGACCTCAAGTTGTACCACACTGAGGCCTAAGGCAGGCTTCACAACACACAAGTTCATGGTGTCTCTCTTACAGCAGAAAGCTTCAAGGAGCATCCCTCCTGCACTCCAACACCCTTGAAATTTGGAGGTCCTACAGTAGGATATAGATAGAGCAAAAAGAAAGGTTAGTTTCTTTAGTTGATACCCATGGCCTTCTCCATGAAGAATGAAGATATCACTAAGGTGTAGGAAAGGGCCAACATGGAGACCATACACAAGGACAGACCTTCATTTAGGTGTGCATTCCGTTCTCTCCTTCTGGGGACTTTGTTCTGCAAAGTCCATTCCCGGAGGGGCATGGTAGGAGCTCTTCTTTGTCTTTTTGAGACAGGGTCTCCCTGTAGCCCCACCTGGCCTGGAACTCACTATGTACACCAGGCTGGCCTTGAACTCACAGAAATCCACCTGCCTTTGCCTCCCAAGTGCTGGGATTAAAGGCATGTGCCACCATACCTGGCTGGTAGCTGGCCTTGAACTCACAAAGATCCACCTGCCTCTGCCTCCCAAGTGCTAGGATTAAAGGCGTGTGCCACCACTCCCGGCTAAGCTCTTCTTATTTCCTAAGAGTGACCCCAGCTCCTTCAGAATCCATGTCCTTGCCGTCAGGATGGCTTCATTTTCAGAACAGAAGATAAAGTAGAGGAGTACACATGAAGAAGAGACTGGTGAGACCCAGTGGCTCATTAGAATGCTGTGTATGACTCACCTGTGGTAAAGAAAAGAGGTAAGGACTGGAGAGATGGCTCAGTGGTTAAGAGCACTGGCTGCTCTTGCAGAAGACCCAGGTTTGATTCCCAGGACCCACATGGCTGCTAACAACCATCCATAACTCCAGTTCCAGAGGATAAAAACCATCTTCTGACCTCCTCAGGCATTGCACAACTTGGATGCATGCACTTCCACACATACAGGGGATATACTCATACACATAAAATAAAAATAAATAAATAAATAAATAAATAAATAAATAAATTTTAAAAAGAAAAGAGACAAATAGGAACCAGAACAGGTGAATTGGGATGAGAAGGAATATTAATGTGAATATGTGAATAAATAATCAAAGACTAAAATGACCTAGGCCTTGAGACTCACATGGTCTGAACAGTAGAGATGGAGACCTGGAAGCACTGAGAAGTAATCGTCTGAGAGGCAAGGTTCAGAGCTGGACTCAAAGTTAACAGAGAGGCAGAGTGATGGATTGAGCACAGAGGATCTTTTTTTAAAAAAATAAATTATTTTACTTTTTTGAGACAGGGTCTTTTTGTAGCCCCAGCTGACCTGGAACTCACTATGTAGAATAGGCTGCCCTGAACACACGACCTTCTGCCTCCCTCTGCCTCCTGAGTGAAGTGCTGGAATTAAAGGCATGTGCCACTACACCCAGCTTATTACTACTTTTTATTTTATGTGTACCAGTGTTTTGCTTCCATGTAAGTGCATCTATGTCATGCAATGCCTGTGGAGGTCAGAGGAGAGCATCAGATCCCCTAGAACTGGAGTCACAGATGGTTGTTAGCCACCATGTGGGTGCCAAACCCAGGTTCTCTGGAAGAATAGCCAGTATTCTTAACCACTGAGCCATCCAAACCCTTAAAAGGGGACCTTTTTTAACCAATAGTTACAATCACTTTCTGATCTTCCAGCCACTAAGACTCTAAACAATGAAAAAAGTCTATCATTTGCAAGGAATCTAGTATGACAGTTGTTTTAAAAATGGGCATATTGGGGCTGACGGAAGAAGAGGCAGGCATATCTGGATGAGTTCAAGGCCAGGGTGTTCTATTTAGCAACTTCCAGGCCTGCCAGAGCTATAAGACCCTGTCTCAATAAATAAATTAAATAAATAAATAAATAAATAAATAAATAAATAAATAAATAAATAAACCAACAACAACAACAAAGGGGATATAGGGGATAGAGCCCAGTGATAGGATGCTTGCTTTGATGCACAAACCCTGCGCTCAGTCCTAGCACTGCCTTACATAAATGGAAGACAGGCTCAGAGCCACAATCCCAGGCTTTAACTCATCCCTTTAGTTCTCTATCTAGTAGTAGGAATCTGGAACTCAAGATTCCAGACTCTAGACTTAGCAGTAGTGTTGAGAATAGACAGTACCCCAGCCCCCCCAACACACAAGTGCTGCTAACTAGGTGGCCCACAGAGACCTTTTGCTCTCTAGTCCCTTTCATCAGCAACACCCTGGTATGAAGAGGATTTGTGTGTCAAGCTTGTTGACCTAAAGGCAACAACAGAAACCTTTCTACATCTGAGTCATACAGAGAGCTAGCAATGGTTACTTGCCACGATGGAATCATTAACCCAACAGCTGGCTTTGTTTACACTGGCATTATCTGCCTCGGGGCCTGGCAGGTGGTACCGCCAGTTCCTAGGTAGGTGAAGTGGTTTATGTAGCTTGCCTTTACCGGATATTTCTGAGATGAGCAAGTCCCGTGACAGAACATTACCTACCCTGCCCCCCTTCCTGTAGACAGCTGTGGTGATACATGCTGCCTGGATTAAACTCAGAAAATAGATTTTGTGGCTGGCAGCCAGACCTAAGCCTAGAGTCACAGGGGACTGAAAGTACCAGTCAAAGGAAATTAAAGCAATTTTGTTAGGGTGACAGGGAAAGGTAAAGCTTGTCCACTGCTAAGTCGCTTCACTGTTTGCCCTATAGTGTTATTCTAATACAGAAGTTTTGTTTCTTTGTTGTTTTTTTTTTGTTTTTTTTTTTAAATTCCTTTTTTTTTTAATTTTTTTTTTTAATTTTGTTTTTTTATTTATTTCCGTATGTGTATGAATGATGTTGCATGCAGTCGTGCCACCCTGACGTGCAATGCCGAGGTCAGAAGAGGGGCGCAAGAACTCCCCTGGAACTGAAGTTTCTCCTGGATTGGAGGTTTCAGACCGCGCTCCGTCCGCATGTGGGTGCCTGGGGATCGAACCCGGTCCTCTGGCAAGAGCCGGTGGCCGCTCTTAACCGCGTAGGCCATCGACGTCCAGCCCCTCTTTGTTTGTTTTGTTTTGTTTGAGACAGGGTCTCACTATGTAGCCCTGGGTGGCTTGTATTGTCTGGCATCAAAGATCTTTTTGTTCTGTTTTGTTTTTTGAGACAGGGTCTCCCCAAGATAACCTAGAACTTGCTATATAGATGAGGTAGCCTTGATCTCACACAGCTCCTCCCGCCCCTGCCTGCTGAATGCTGGGACTAAAGGTGTGTACCACCAAGCCTGGCCAAAGGCCCTTTTTGAAGAAGAAATTGCTTCAAATGTGCATGTATGTGTCTGTGGGAGTGTATGCTACATGTATGCATAGAAACCAGAAGAAGGTGTGGGATCCCCTGGAGCTGGAGTCATAGGAGGTCGTGAGCTTCCTGCCCAGTGTGGGTGCTTGGCACTGTATACTCAAGTCCTCAGGAAGAGCACCAAGCCCTCTCAATCACTGAGTCATCCATCTCTCCAGCCCCACAATACAACAAAACATTTTTTTAATTTTATTTTTTATGTGTATGAATGTACTGTCTGCATGTAGGTGTGTGCACCCGTGTTGTGCAATGCCACGGAGGTCAGAAGAGGGTGTCAGATTCCCCTGGAACTGGAGGAGGAATCCACACCAAACCTTTTTTTTTTTTTTTTTGGTCTTTTTGAGACAGGGTCTCCCTGTAGCCCCAGCTGTCCTGGAGTTCTCTGTGTAGACCAGGCTGGCCTTGAACTCACAAAGATCCGCCTGCCTCTGCCTCCCAAGTGCTAGGATTAAAGGAGTGTGCCACCCAGCTCCACACCAAAACATTTTTATAATTTTTTTAAAATTTTATTTATGTATGTGTATCAATGTACTGTCTGCATGCAGGTTTGTGCACCCATGTCGTGCAATGCCTCGGAGATCAGAAGAGGGTGTCGGATTCCCCTGGAGTTCTCCTAGAATTGGAGTTTCAGACGGTTCTTGGCTGCCATGTGGGTGCTGGGGATCGAACCCCGGTCCTCTGTAAGAGCAGTCGGCGCTCTTAACCACTAGGCCATCTCTCCAGCCCCACACCAAAACATTTTTAAAATGTGGGGCTGTCACACTAGAATCACACACATGAAAAATAAATAAAATAAAATGTGGGGCTGGAGATGGCCTAGCGGTTAAGAGCACTGACTGGTCTTGCAGAGGACCTGGGTTCGATCCCCAGCACCCACATGGCGGCTAAGAACCTTTAACTCCAGTTCCAGAGGAATCCGATGCCCTCTTCTGACCTCTGCGGCATTGCATGACACGGGCGCACAAACCTACATGCAGACAGTACATTCATACACATTAAAAATAATAATAATAAATAAATAAATACGTATGAGTGTTTTAGCTGCACAAATGTAAGTGCACCATGTACGTGCAATGCCCACAGAGGGCACAGGATCCCTGGAACTGTTGAGCCATCACTCCACCCCCACAATACACCAATTCTATAAAGCATGTGTTTAAAATCCCATATTTAACCTCCGGCATGTCCCCAATCTTTTACCTATAGCCTAGACACTTACTATTACCCAAAGCAAGAAGCTGGGTGAACTGTATATCCCCATACCAGGGTGTGGTGGTTTGAATGAGAATGTCCCCCAAAGGCTCCAAGTATTTGGACATTTTGTCCCAGTTGGTGGCTTGGTTTTGGAAGGTCTTAGATAGTCTTAGAAGGTGTGGCCATGCTGGAGGAAGCACATGTGGAGGGGGAGCTTAGAGAGTTCAAAAAGCCTTGCCAATCTCCAGTTATTCTCTGTCTGCTTCCTACTTCCTATGCCTGCTTGGCTTTCTGCTTCTGCCCCTGACACCAGGCCTCCCCACCACGACAGACTCTAAGGCCCTGGACCATCAATTAACTGTAAGCTCAAATAAACTCTTCCTTTTATAAGTTCCCTTGGTCATGGTGGTTCTGTCACAGCAACAGAAAAGTGACTAATATACAGGGCCACTGACAGAATGTAGGACAAAGCCTAGATCTCAAATAATCTCATCTCAAGGGGCAGAAAGCAACTCTGAGCTTCAGGCACTGGGATTTGTGGGTCATTTAAACAGTTCATAAAAGAGGAAGATGAAGCTCAACTACAAAATCAGACAAGTGGACAAACCCAAAAGTAAAATGAGCTGCGTATGGTGGTGCACACCTTTAATCCCAGAATTTAGGAGGCAGAGGCAGGCAGATCTCTGAGAGTTCAAGGCCACCCTGGTCTACATATCGAGCTCCAGGCCATCTGGGACTAAAGGGAGACCCTGTCTCAAAAAGGCCAAAAAAAAATTACGTTAATTAACCAATTAAAGACTTACTATAATGAAACCATAACCATAACCTTTATCAGAGCCCCTCACTGGGACACTATTATCAATCTGTAGTAGAATAGGAAGGAATTATTAGTCATCTTTACCAAATTGTTTTAAAAACTTTTTTTTCACATAAATTTATTTATTTTTAACAAATCTAGACCCGTGTTCCCGCTCATTCCCCCACCCCACCAGAGCTCATGCATTCTGCCAAACATGCTTTCCATCTCTCAGTCTTTCTCAGTATTTTCCATGGGGAAGTTGACTGTTTTGAGCAGAAATTCACCATCTCAGTCAGTTCTTTGATGCAGTCTTTTCTGTTGTTGTTGTTGTTTGTTGTTTCCAAAATGCATAATGCCCAACTGCTTTGTACAAAACTCAGGGGGCCCTACACAAGAATACTTACAAAACGAGGGTAGCGTTGGACAGCATCCCACAGATGAGGGATACCATTCGTCGTTGGTTTTTTTCTGGGACTGTGTACTTCAAACTCAGCATAGATGTCCTCTATAGCTCCAGCCTTTTCCTGGCAAAGCTCGTGATGTCGTCTTTCTTTACTCGCTGCATAGAACGCCATTGTGTAGATTACCAACGACTTTTCTCTACCACTCGTAGTTGAGGGGCATTTGTAGGTTGGTTCCACTCCTTGCTATTGTTGAAGAAGAGCTCAGAAAAACATGGCCTAGCATGTATCTCTGCGGTGGTTAAGTCCTTGAGGGTAAACATGCCCAGGAGTGGTATGGCGGGTCCAGGGTGGCAAGTTCATTCCAGTCTTCCAAGTGGGTTCTCCACACGGCTTTCCATAGTGGCCTGTACGAGTTTACATTCCCACCAGCAGTGGGAAGAGTGTCCCCTTTCCCCAACACCTCCAGCACTTGTATCTTTTTTTCTTTATCTAGGCCAGGCCTTATTGGAGTAAGATATATCTTAAAGTGGTTTTCATTTGTATTTTCCTTAATGATTAGGTGATGTTGACAGTTCTTGAAGTGGTTTCTCAGACATCTCTAATTCCTCAGCTTGGTGATTCTCTGGTCAGTTCTTTGCTCCATCTATTGAGTGGCCGTGTTGGTGTTTTCTTTTTTCTTTGTTTTATTTGAGTATTTAATATATCTGGAAATCAATGTTTGGTCAGATTAATCTGCAGTGAAGGTTTCCTCCCACTCTGTGGGATTTCGCTTCACTTCCTTGATTGTTTTCTTTTGATGTACAGAAGCTGTTTGAGTTTATGTAGGTCCATTTGTCAGTTGTCCAACCTTAATCTCTGCGTAGCTGCTGTCTGATTTAAGGATGTCCTTTTCCTATGCCTATGCTTTAGTCGGCTGCCACTTTCTTCTCTATCACCTTCAGAGTTTGGGGTTTCACGTTGAGGTCTTTAATCCATCGGGAGTTGACTTTTGTACAGGGTGAGAGGTAGGGGTTTAATTTCATTCTTCTACAAGTGGTGATATCCAGTTTTGCCAACAACCACGCTGAGATGAATGCTGTCTTCTTTTTCTTCTTCTCCATGTGGTTTCTTGCCCCCTTGGTCAAATATGAAGATGGCTGAAATTGTATGTGCTCAGATGTGGATCTTCGTTTTGTTCCATTGGTCAACAGTCTCGTTTTTGTGCCAGTACCAGACTGTTTTTATGACTAAGCCTGTAGTATAGTTTAAAACTGGTATAGAGATCCCCTCTGTGTAGCTCTTTTCACTCAGGGTTGATTTGGACTATTCGGGGTCTTTTGTTTTTCAAATGAATTTAAGAACTTTTTTCCAAGCCTGTGAAGAAACTCTTGGGGATTTTGATTGGGATTGCAATTAAATCTGTACAAGATTTTGGTAAAATGGACATTTTTTTTACAATGTTAATTTTCCCTCCTAATGAGATGGGAGGTTTTTTCCATCTCTGGAGGTCTTCTTCAATTTCTTTAAAGGGTTTAAAATTTTTGTTGTAAGAGGTCTTTGTTGTCTTTGTAGGTTTGTTCCTAGTATCTTATTGTTTTTTTGAGGCTATTGGAGTGGGAAGGTCTCTTTGAATTCTTTTCCCAGTTGCTTGTTCTTGGTGTAAAAAGAAAGGCCATTGATTTCTAAGGTTAATTTTGTATCCTGCCACTTTGCTGAAGCTGTTATTCGTCTAGAGTTTTTCTGGTGGATTTTTTGCATCCCTCTAGGTAAAAATATCATATTTCGCAAGCAAAAGGGTATAGTTTTGATTTCCTCTTTTCCAATTAGTACTCCGTTAATATCCTTTTTCTTGCCTTATTGCTCTAGCAAGTGTTTCAAGCACTATATGGAAGAGGAGTGGTATAGGGGGCAGCCTTGCCGAGTTCCTACCTTTAAAGGGAATGTTTTTGTCATTTCCCCATTTAGGATGAAGGGGCTGTGGGTTTCCTGTATATGGCTTGATTACATTGAGGAAAAATCCCTCCAATCCAATTCCTTCTAGGACTTTAAGCATGAAGGGATGCTGGATTTGTCAAAGGCTTTTTCATTCAGCATCAATTGAGATGATGGTGTGGTTTTTGTCTTTGATTCCGTTTATGTGTTTGATGAATGTTTATTGATTTTCGTATGTTGAACCATCCCTGCATCTCTGGTATGAACCCAACTTGATCATGATGGATGATCTTCTTGATGGGGTCTGTATGGATTTGCCAGTATTCTGTTTAGAATTTTGCATCTGTGTTCATGAGGGAGATGGGTCTATAATTCTCCTTTTTAGTTGGATTTGCCTGGTTTTTGGTAATAGAGTGATGTTGCTATAGAAGGAATTTGGGAGAATTCCTCTGATTGTAACTTCTAAACAGTTTCAGAAATAAGGGTTGTAGGTCTTTGTGGTGGTTTGCATGAGTGTCCCCCATAGGCGGTAAGTATTCAGACATTTGTCTCCAGTTGGTGGCGCTGTTTTTGGAGGTCTTAGAAGTGTGGCCATGCTGGGGGAATGTGTCACCTGGGGGCAGGGCTTAGTGAGTTTTAACAAGCCTCTGCGCTCTACAGTTTTCTCTCTCTCTTTCCTGGCTCTTTGCAAGATGTGCACTCGGTTTCTGCTCCAGATCCCCAGCCGCCAGCCTCCCACGCCACAATGAGCACTAATTCCCTGGAACCGCAAATCGTAAGCTCAAATAAACTCTTCCTTTATAAGTTCCTTTGTCTGGTGTTTTTATCACAGCAACAGAAAACTGACTAATAACAGTTATTGGTACAAGAGAGTGGGCTCTTTGGCTGTGAAGAACCTGACCATGTGGATGTTTGGAGAATTGTGGAAGACTTTTGGAACTTTGGGCTAGAAAGCTGTGGACTATTGTAAGCAGAGCTAAAGGCCATTCTAGTGGAGGCCTGGAAGAAAGCATGACTGCAAAAGATGTGGTTCCAGGGGAAAATAAAGATTAGCAGCAACCGGGATATTTTGAATAAAGAGTCTGGCAGCAGTTTGCCCACAGCCCAGATGCTTGCCTGATGCAAGTTGAAAAGCAATGGGACTGATGTCTTTGGCAGAGGATATTCAAGACAGCCTAATGTTAGAAATGGTGGCGTGGCTTTTAAATGGTGAATATTATACAGATTCTACAGTGAAAAGAGCAGATGGGGCAGAAAGAAATGCGAAATATACAGTTTGGATCTGAAAATGCACGAGGAAGATTAAAGGTGGGGCCAAGGCATTGTGAAGGAGAAGCTCCCTTTACATAAGGAGATTAAAGCCATTAAGGAGAGGCCTGGAGATTTACAAGTAAAACAAAAGAATCAGTACATTCAGGGCAAGACCACACCCAGCTAATCCTCCAACAAGTCCAGAAAGGGCAGAAAAAAATGGCAAATGGGTTAAAGTAGGAGAGAGTCCATCCCAAACTGCAGCCAGATTCAGCAATTTAATTCACGTGGTGATCGGCTTATAGAGGAGGAAATGTTGCAAGAGTGAAGGGGTCCATCAGTTCTTCCTCCCACGTTTTCAGAGGGCCAAAGAGGCTAGGCAGAGTAGCAGCAGGGGGCATCCCTGGAATAAAGAAAGCCCTGATAGGCCATGCGTGAAGACTGTGAAGTGTGAAGCCTGATTGGCATCGCAGACACCAAGAAGAATTGGGATGTCAACTGTGAGATATTTTGCCAAGGAGAGCTGCATACGGGGAGTGGTACCAGCCCAAGGAAGAGATATGTGTTGCATGAAAGCTGGAAGAGCTGATACCTCTAAGCCCTTCTTAAATGTCAAGTGCCAGTGCTCGACTCTTGTGGAGCTACGAGACTTGGCAGTTTGCCCTGCTGGTTTTCGGTCCTTGTTTGGTCCAGTAATTCCTCACTATGCCTCTATTCCATTTCTCCTTTGGGAATGGAATGTGTATTAGTTCCACTGTAATTTGGGAGATGAAGTATTTTGTCTTTTGAATTTTACAGGAGCTTACAGTTTAGAGATTGGCCTGAGTCTCAGAGGAGACTTTGGACTGTGGACTTTTTTGAATGGCATTGAAACTGGTTAAGACTGTGGGGACTTTAAGGTTAGACTAAATTCAATTTTGCATTTTAATAGTCAGGAGCTTATGGGGGGCCAGGGAGGGGAATGTGGTGGGTTTGCATGATTGTCCCCCATAGGCTGTAAGTATTCACATTTGTCTCCAGTTGGTGGCGCTGTTTTGATTGTGGAACCTTTAGAAGGTGTGGCCTGCTGGGGAATTGGATGCACTGGTTGGGCAGGCTTAGTATTTATAGTCTGCAGTCACAGCTTACTGTTCTTCTCTGCTTCCCTGTCTCTCTTGGCCAAGACGTGACCCCTCGGTTTGGCTCTCCAGAGTCGCAGCCGCCATGGTCTCCGCTCACAATGGATTCTAATCCTTGGAAACTGCTCAATTGGTAAGCTCAAATAAACTTTTTCCTTTATAAGTTCCTTTGTCTGGTGTTTTTTAATCACAGCAACATAAAATTCGGACTATACAGTCTTTTCGAAATGTTTTTAAGAATTCTGCTGTGAAACCGTCTGGGCCTGGCTTTTTTTGTAGTTGGGAGGTTTTTTTTTTTTTTTTTTTTATTTTTTAATATTTTGATTACCTTTTCATATCCAATTTTACTTATGAGAATGTTTGTTCTCTTTTTGTTTAAGCTTTGGTGATTTCCATTGTTTCAGATATTCATCCATTCTTGCTAAGGTTTTCAAACTTGGTGAATATAGGTTCTTGTAAATATTCACTATAATTTTCTTTGATTCTTTTACTGTCCGTTGTGAGTATTTTTCCCCTTTTCATCACATATTGTATTGATTTGGATTAGTTCCTCTTACCTTCGTTCGTTTGGTTTAACTGGGGCTAGAGGTCGAACTTGGTTTATTCTTTTATATTTTTCTTATCTTAGTTCAAAGGTTTATTTGTTTCATTCCTATTGTCTTTATATTTATATATTCTTATTCAAAAAAGAACCAACTCGTGTTTATTTTTTTGGCTTCATTGATTTTTTTGGATTGTTTTCATTTGTTTCTATTCACATTGATTTCTGCTCTGATTTTTGTTATTTCTTTCTCCTGTCTGTCTGTTGCGTTTAGGGTTCATCTGTTGTTTGCCTCTCAAGTGCTTTGAGCTGTAGTGCTAGATCAGTCACTTGTGCCGGGTCTTTATTTTTTTCTAATGTAGGCACCCAGGGCTATAAAAACGTCCCTCTTAGGACTTAGCTTTTAAGGTATCCCCATAGGTTTTGTTGTTGTTTGTGTAATTGGTCAGTGTATTCAGAGAAAAGAAGAGTTGTCAGAATGTTTTTTTCTTTCCTTATCTCTTCCTTGACCCCATTCATTACTCAAGAGGGTGTTCTTTCTTTAGTCCCTCCATGTGTTCCCTTGTAGGCAGGGAGGGCTTTGGTCCTTGCGTGTTGATGTTTGCGCTTCCTTGCACTGGGTCTACGGCTGCCTGCCCGCTTTCACACCCCCTTTTAGATTTGTTCCCCGTTTTCATTCCCTTCAATATGTCCCCGGCTGTGTGGTCGCTTTTGGAGAATGTTCCGTGGGTGGCTGAGTAGAAAGTGTATTCCTTCTCCATTCTCATGGTATTTGAGTATGGAATTTCGGTAGAGTTCTATAGGGCCATTTTGTGTATCCTATCGTTATCAAGTTTGGCTGTCTCATCTTTTTAGTTTTTTTGTCCCTGTTGGACCTACTATCCAAAGGATTCAGTGGGGGTATTGAAATCTAATCTGCCACTATGAGTGTGCTGGGGGTTAATCTGTGAAACTTGTGGTGGTCCTGGAATTGTCTTTATAAAGTTTTGGTGCACCGAATTTGGGGCAATATACGTATAATTGGTGAAATTTTCTCTTGGTGGATTGTTCCTTTGATGAGAATGTAATGGCCTTCTGTTCTTTGTCTCTTCGGATTTCTTTTACTTTATTACTTTGAAGTCCTATTTTATCTGATAATTAAAATAGCAACACCTGCTTTCTACACCACACCTGCTTTCTTTTTTGTACCATTTGCCTGGAATATATTTTTTTCCATCCCTCCACCTTAAGTTGGTTGGCACTGTCCCGTAAGGTTAAGAGGTGTTTCTTTTCTTGTAGACACAGCATAAGCGCTGGATTATTTGTTCCCTAATCCATTTTCCCAGTCTAGGTCTTTTGATTGGGGAATTTGTCCATTAATATTTAGGTTATGGAACTGAGAGATTATGTGTTGCTTCCTTTTGGCCTTATTAGCCATCTCGGTTTTTTGATTTAGGTTTTCCTAACTTCTGTTCTGCAGTTATGAATGCTTTTATTGATTTCTCCTTCTAATTTTATTGTATTGATTTCCTTTCACTCCTCTAGGTGCCTGGGGTTGTTGCTTGCTCCTTTCTTCTGTTCTTTTTCTTTGAATTTGCTTTCAATATTCTCTGAAGGGTTTGGTTTTCCGGACATGTTTTCTTTCAAGTTGTTTGTGTCATAGAAGATTTTCCGCTCTTTCCTCTCCTCCTTCGCTCTCCTTCCCCCACTATGGATTGACATTTTGTTGTGGTAGAGTAAACCTGGGCTGGGGCGGGCTGGCATCCATTGTCCCTCAACACTGGGAAAATAGCTTTGCTCAGGTGGTCTTTGTCTGTCTTGCCTTCATCGTTTGCATTGAGAAGTCCGTTTTTATTCTGATAGGGTTTTTCCCCTTATAGTCACTTGTTTTTCTCTTGGTCCGATTTAAAGGATTTGGTGTGGTTTTGGGTGCTAAGCCATTTTAAACTATGAAATGTGGACCCGTGGAGAATTTCTTTTCGGAGCTTGTCTGTTTGGAGTTTCTATGTGCGTCTGTAAGGGGTATTGGTTTGTTCCTTTTTTATTTGGGGATTTTCATCTATTATTCTGTTGAAGATCTGATCATACCATTCTCTCTTGGGGATTCTTCTTCTTCCTCCGTCTTCTCTATAATTCCTAAGGATGCGAAGGTTTGAATCTGTTTTTGGTTTGGGTGGGAGTTTGTGGGGTGGGGTTTTTTTTATGAATTTTTGATTTATGTCTGTCATGTGTACGAAAATGTACTGGTCGCATGGCGAGTCTGTGCGCCCGGGTGCCCGTGTCATGCAATTCCGCTGAGGTCAGAAGTGGTGTCGGGATTCCCCCGAACTGAAGGCTCCTCCCCTATGAATTGGAGTTTCAGCAATAACGGCTCTTCGGCCAGCCATGTGGGTTCTGGGGATGCAAACACAGAAAGGACCAGAGTCCTCTGCAAAGAGCGGTCGGCGCTCTTAAACCAATAACCTAAACCGCTAGGCCATCATCTCTCCAGCCCCAGGTTTGATCCTTTTCATAGTGTTCCCACAGTTCCTGGGTTTGTTCATTTTTGTGTTGGGTGTATTTTTAAATTTTTCATAATCTTTCCTTGAGGTTTTTTAGTTGTTCTGTGTTATCTTTCCAGGTCTGATATTCTTTGTTCTTGTTCATGCTCCTTCCTCCAATTTCGCTTCTGAGGGCTTTTTCATTTTTTTCATTCATTTCCTTTCCCTCCTTGATTGGGTGAGTGTTTGATTTCCGTTTTCATTTCCGCCTTCTGAATTTATATTCTGATTTTTTTAGTGTTTCTATTTCTTGTTGGAGCTTCTCGATCTCTTTTGTAGCTCTTTTGTTCGATGGTTGGTTTCCGGTTTTCTTTTTTGGGTTTCTTCCGTTTTCTTTTGTTCAGCATGGAGGCGCTTTTCAGTGTTTCTACTTTTTCTACTTCCTTCCGGAGCTTGGGTCAGCTCTCTCTCTCTCCTCTTCCTCTCTCCGCCTGCTCCTCCTCTCTCTCACCTGCACCTCTCTCTCGTCCTCCCTCTCAATCCCTCTCTCCCGCTCCCATCTCCCCTCCTCACGCTCTCTCTCTCTCGCTCCCTCTCGCTCCCGCTCCATCTCCTTCCCCTCCTTCGTCCTCCCCTCTAGCCCCTCCCCCTCGCCTCACCTCTCTCGCTTCCTCTCGGTCCTCTTTTTGAGTTTTTCGTTCTCTTTTCTTAGTTCTTTATAATATTTTAGTTCTTTTATGATCTTGTAGTTCCTATTTAAGTAATGTTCCCAATTTGTGTTTTTTTTTTTGCGGAGGGTCGGTGGCCCGGGGGCATCCCCGGAGGGATCCCGCTGCAGGAGTCTTCCATAAGGGTTGGTAAAGCTTGGTGCATGGGATTATCGTGCACCTTTCCAGTGTAGTCTCTTTCTTTCCAGTGTAGTCCTCCTAGCTTCTTCTTCTTCTTCCCTCTTCTTTCTTCTTTCTCTTCTTTATCTTCCTTTTCGTGATCCCTGGCATATATGGGATTTTCTCCTTGCCCATTGTATTCCAATGTGAGGGCCTAAAATGCCCTCTTCAATTCACTTGTGTTGGGCTTGCTTTGCCTTGCGTCCTTCATATGCTTCTCTTCATAATCTCAGTTGGGGGGTTGGTTGGCGGGCGGTTGGCTAGGGTGGGGGGGGGGGGGGGGGGGGGGGGGGGGGGGGGGAGGAGGGGGGGGGGGGGGGGGGGGGGGGGGGGGGGGGGGGGGGGGGGGGGGGGGGGGTGGGGGGGGGGGGGGGGGGAGGGGGGGGGGGGGGGGGGGGGGGGGGGGGGGGGGGGGGGGGGGGGGGGGGGGGGGGGGGGGGGGGGGGGGGGGGGGGGGGGGGGGGGGGGGGGGGGGGGGGGGGGGGGGGGGGGGGGGGGGGGGGGGGGGGGGGGGGTGGGGGGGGGGGGGGGGGGGGGTGGGGGGGGGGGGGGGGGGGGGGGGGGGGGGGGGGGGGGGGGGGGGGGCTCTTCAGCCCACCCCCGGGCAACTGCCGCTGGGCTCGAGAGATCTCAAAATCTCCAAGAGTCACACAAGACGTGCTTAAATTTTAACTAGGGCTGGAGGATAGCCATCCAACTCCCCCCCCACAGCCACATCAGATCTAAATCAAAAGCCAAAGACCACACCCTTTAAAATCTATCCCACGTGGGAGGATTAAACATCCAAACTCCAAACTAGACATCAAAGGGCCAATCAAACCACAGACAGCAGGACCAAACGAGCAAACCCATTCTACTGTCTCTCTCCCCACCCTGTCTCCCTCCCCTCTCTCCCTTCGCCACTCCTTTTTTTTTTGGAGCCTATGGAGATCTCCTTTTTTTTTTTTTTTTTTTTTTTTTTTAAATTCTTTTTAGGCAACAACGCCCTTATCCCTGTAGCCTCAGTTGGCCCCTGGAACTCACTTGTAGACCCATGCTGTGGCCTTGAACTCCAGAGAGTCAACCTGCCTGCTCGCCCTCCGCTCCTGAGTTGCATGGGATGAAGGTAATACACACACCACACCAGCTCCTCCAGCTCTCACTACTCTTAATCTGGATTCTGAATCTTGATTTTATTTTGTCTAACTTAGTCTATTGAGCAGCATGAATAGATAGGGACCCTACCTTTCATGACATGGACTCCTGTGCTCATGGTGTATCCAATGAGTTAATCAGGGCCACACACGACACACAGGCACACCCACCCTCTCCACCCTTTCCAGATCCTTCAGCATTTTCAATTTTTTTTTAGTTTGTTGCTTTTGTTTGTTGCTTATTTATTCGCGGGACAGGGTCTCCACGTAGCCCCCCGGCTGTCCTGGAATTCATCTGTAGAGCAAGGCTGGCCTTGACTCACAAACTCTGCCTGATCTGCCTCTGCCTCTGCCTCCCAAGTTGCTAGGATTAAAGGCGTGCACCACCACCGCCTGGCTCCCTTCAGCATTTTCTACTGGAAAGGCTCAAGGATGCCCTGGAGAATGGGCTCAGTGATACCGAAGTACAGGCAACCCGAACAGAGGGCCTCAGCCACCACTACCCTTCTGCAGGTTGTTAGCCATGACTGCCAGTCTGTTCCCAGCCTACAGAAAGAGGAAATCAGTGATTAATTATGTTCCATTTTCCTCTCCACCTTATAGTCTTGCATCAGTTTCCCAATCTGCTCACCTTCAAGGCCAGAGACATTTTGATAAGCACTCCCCAAGGCTTGCCCAGTCAGCCCAATGACTACAGCATAGAATGGATTAAACGGAATTCTGTGTAAGCAGCGCCCTTAAAAAGACAGGAGTTTTTAGCCAGGCGTGGTGGCGGCAACGCCTTTATACTAGCACTAGGAGGCAGAGACAGGTGGATGCTTTGTGAGTTTCAAGACCAGCCTGGTCCTACAAATGGAGTTCAGGACAGCTGGGGCTACAGGGAGACCCCTGCTCAAAAAGACAAAAAAAAAAAAAAAAAAAAAGACTACTCATAAAAAAACAAAGGTGGAGCCAAGGCACGGTGCCCCACCCCGACACCCTTTAGCCCCAGCAACCAGAAGGCAGAGGCAGGTGGATCTCTGTGAGTTCAAGGCCAGCCTGGCAGATAGCAACGTCCAGGCCAGCTGGGACTAAAGAAAGACCCTGTCTCAAAAAGACCAAAAAAACAAACAGGGCTGGAGAGATGGCCTAGTGGTTAAGAATGAACCGACCGCTCTTGCAGAGGACCCGGGTTCAATTCAATTCATCAGCACCGACATGGCAGCTAAGAACTGTCTTTTAAACTCCGTTCCAGGGGAGTCTGACCACCCTTCTGATCTCTTCGCGGCATTACAACGACACGGGTGCACAAACCTACATGCAGACAGTAACTTCATACACATACGAAAATAAAATTAAAAAAATAAATAAAAAAAACGATAGACAAAAGGGGTCAGTGAGAGCTCGACTCAGTCCCCACATAAAAGGGGAAGGGGAGATGACTCCACAGAGCTGCCTCCTGACTCTATCTCAGGTAGGCCATAGACACATGTGCATAAACACTTTCTCTCTCTCTCATCTCTCTCTCTCCTCTCTCTCACGTCCCCCCTCCATCTCTCTCTCTCCTCTTTTTTTTTTTTTTCTTCTTCCCCCCCTCCCAACCACCCCTACCCGGAAAAACTCTCCTTCCGTTCCTCCATCCCCCGCCTACGACTCGGCTCCTAAATCTCCCTCCTCTAGCGCCGCCGCTCTCTCCTCATCTCTCCTCCACTCACCCCTTCTCAGCCTTAAAGAGCTTTACTTGCCGCCACAAATGGCTATCAGCCATCTGAACGTGGGCCCATTTCCCACCTCCAAACAAAGCAAAAGCTGATGTTTTAAGTCAGGAGGTGCCTCCTTTCTGTTTTTTAATTATTTTATTAATGCATAAGTATCTAAGATTAATCCACAAAAGTGAAACCTTAGATGATTAAATCAAGTCACCATTCTCATGATACCAGTGAAGCCTCTGGCTATTTTTTTTTTCCTCCATAGACAAAGCTGTGTTGTTGTGCACGGATGGCGGGGGGAAGGAGGGGGAGCGAAGGGAGAAAAAAGGGGGGGGGGGGGGAAAGAAGAAAAGAAGGGGAAGAAAAAAGAGGGGAGGAAAAAGGAGGGGGAAAAGAAAAGGAGTAAGGAAGGGAGGGGGGGGGGGGGGGGAAGAAGAAAGGAAAAAAAAAGAGAAAAAAGAAGGAGAGTAAAAAAAAAGAAGAAAAAGAGGGGGGATGAGAGAGAGGAAAAAAAAAGAGAAAAGAGAAGGAGAAAAGAGGAGGAAGAAAAAGAAAGAAGGGAAGGAAAAAAAAAAGAAGAGGGGGGAAAAAGGGGAAAAAAAGGAGGAAAAAAAAGATAGGAAAAAGAAAAGGCTAAAAGAGGAGAATGGGGGGTGAAGGGGGGAGGGGAAAGAGAGAAGGAAAAAAGGGGAAAGAGAAGGGAAAAGAAAGAAAAGAAAAAAAAAAAATAAAAGGAAAAAAAACAAAAAATGGAGGAACAAGAGAAAAAAACGAAACGGTCTGACACACACACTGGAAAACAAAAAAGTCAGAATTCCAGAAGTACACAAGAAACTCATACGTGAAAACCGCCGAAACTAAAAAGGATGAGGAACATAAGAAAAGTAGGAGGCAGCCAACGACAACAACTAAGGCTAGGAAACGGACATTCCTAAAAGACGAATGACCATTTGGCAGAGATTAAAAATTCAGATCACAAAGTGAAAATGGAAGACACAGTTAAACTAAAGACATACAAATGTACGTCAAAAAACGAAAAGACCACCAAAGGAGGAGATAAAACCCAGAAAAGAAACTGGCCAGGAAAAACAGCGAATGGAAAGCAAAAAAAATAAAGATAACGGAGGAAAAGAAATATGAGAAAAAAAAAAGAAGACAAATGAAAAAAACCAAGCCATAAGTAAAGATGGGGAACAGAAAATCTGACCAGAGAACAGGTAGGGGACAGAACTAGAGAGGGTCGAATAAAGGAACTACCACCCCTCACCCCTGGAAAAAATTGCCGCCTCAAGCCCGCCACCCCCCTAATAAAACACAATCCGCTTCAGGACCATAAAATACAACACACCAACACATATCCCCCTTCCCCAAGAGCAATATACACCACAAGAATGCCCCGCTCCGAAGCCCGAATACACCTCCCCCCGAGCAACAAACAATCCATCGCCAACCCTAGACCTAAGCTCCCAACCTCGCCTCGACGACGCCGACACCTGGTGGCGGTGAGAATGCTCATCCCTCTACCAGCGCGCCGCACCGGCCGTGAACGTCGACCATGCAACAGCGCACAAAACAAACCGCTGCGCCAAGAACTGCCCCCCGGAACATCCCTCGGGAAAAACACGTCCTCGAAAACCAGCACGCCACACGACGGGAAAAAAACCTCTCACCCATCCCAACCAACAACACCGCTGAACCATAACATCCTCCCGCTGCGTAACCCCCCCTAAAACACTCCACCTCCATCCCCACTCCTACACCCCGCCACAAATTCCACCAACTAAATTATTCCTCCGCAATTTAAGACGACCTGTACAACCCAACCCCCACCCCACTGTATACGAAGCCTCCCGATGTATTTAATCCTCCCTACCGCCAAGGCAGCAAACACACCCCCCGAAAGAGAACAGGGAGGATTTTTCATCACCTCCGCCCACCCAACACAACCACACCCCCGGCGCGTCCCCCTCTGCAATGTCGCGGTCGGAGGATCTCTTCAATCTCTCAGCATTTCATCCCTCATTAACCCAACATAAAATCTGATTAAAGTGTGAGAGAAGCTAATTGGAACGTCATGACCATCCGCAGTCTCTTCATCAACCCATTGCTGTGAATTGTACTGGAATAATCCAAATTTTTTGTCAAGTTGCGTAGCAGAACAACAAAAAAGGATAAGTCAATATAATTGGAATCCCGAAGGGTGAACACCAAGTGAAAACGAAGCGAACCAGAAAGGGTCAATAGGGGGAAGGGGGAAAAAGCTTGTACAATGAGAGATGAGGAGAAAAATGTCACCTCAGGTGCAGAAAAAAAAAAAAAAAAACACACACACCTAAGGCAGAACACAAGGAAGGTAAGGCACAGGAATACAAAGAAAAAAAAAAGAAAGAAAAAAAAGAAGGGAAAAAAGGGGGAACTCACTTCCACTACTTAACACTTACTCTAATACTTTTTCTCTACTACACTTCTACTGTGTGGCGTTGCTTGGGAAGGGAGGGGGGGAAGAGGAGGAGTTGCAATATGGTGCTTGGGGACTAAGGGAGGGGGACTATGTCGCTTTTTGGTTTTATTAAATTTTAAAAACGCGAATCAGGGTTGACCTTCTGTGCCGGGATGCGTCCTGGCCGTAACAGAGGCCTTAGAAGAAACACGAAAAGACTGCTAGGAGGTAATGATTATTTCCCGCACATGAACAGAAAGAGCGGGAGGGATACAAGAAATGGAGAGTTAGAGTTTCACAAGGACACAAAAAGATGGAGATGCCGGAGACACATATTCCACTGGTGGCAAGGAGAAAATAAAGGTGAAACAAAAATGGCAAAAGAAAAAGAAAAAAAAAAAAAGGGAAAAAAGCAAAGCTCCAGGACGCATCGCAAAGAATGAGAGTTTACACGCTTTACTATTACTGGGGTTACTAGCCAGGTTTGGATCGAGCAAAGACGACAGAGAGATAGAAGGAGAGGAAGGGGGCATAAGAAGTGGGGTCTGGCGCCTAATATCCTAATAAAAACGGGGGGAAACGGGGGGGAGGGGGGGCTGGGAAGGGGGAAAAAAGAGGAACAGGGAAAAGAAAGCAGGGAGAACCTAGCCCAAAAGGGAGAAATATACGTAATGAATAATAGGGAGACTGTTTTTGATGATTAAAAGAGGAAAGAATGGTCAGCTGCCTAATAAAAATGGGGGTCCTGTGTCCATAAGGGGGAAAAGGGGAAAAGGGGGGAGGGGGGGGGGGGGGGGGGGGGGAGGGGGAAGGGGGGAGAGGGGGGGGAAAAGGGGGGGGGGGGGGGGGGGGGGGGGGGAAAAAAAAAAAAGAGAAAAAAAAAAAAGAAAAAAAAAGGAAGGAAAGGGAAAGGAAGGGGGGAAGAGGGGAGAAGAAGGAAAAAAAAAAAAGGGGAAAACGGCTGGCCCAAAAAGGAGGAAGAAATAACGAATGAGAGCTTTGGGAATGTTAAAATGTCAGCGGGGTTGGCCCGTAATGGCTGATTCCATTGATTTTCCATATCCTTCCAGGAGAGGAGCAAAAAATTTTAAAAAAAAATGAGGTAAAATTNTTTTTTAATCTTTTTAGGACAAAGCCTTCCTGTAGCCTCAGTTGGCCTGGAACTCACTATGTAGACCAGGCTGGCCTTGAACTCACAGAGATCCACCTGCCTCTGCCTCCTGAGTGCTGGGATTGAAGGTATACACCACCCAGCTCTCACTACTCTTAATCTGGATTCTGAATCTTGATTTTATTTTGTCTAACTTAGTCTATTGAGCAGCATGAATAGATAGGGACCCTACCTTTCATGACATGGACTCCTGTGCTCATGGTGTATCCAATGAGTTAATCAGGGCCACACACGACACACAGGCACACCCACCCTCTCCACCCTTTCCAGATCCCTTCAGCATTTTCAATTTTTTTTTGTTGTTTGCTTGTTCTTTTTCGGGACAGGGTCTCCCTGTAGCCCCGGCTGTCCTGGAATTCACTCTGTAGAGCAGGCTGGCCTTGAACTCACAAACATCTGCCTGCCTCTGCCTCCCAAGTGCTAGGATTAAAGGCGTGCACCACCACGCCTGGCTCCCTTCAGCATTTTCTACTGGAAAGGGCTCAAGGATGCCCTGGAGAATGGGCTCAGTGATACCGAAGTACAGGCAACCCGAACAGAGGGCCTCAGCCACCACTACCCTTCTGCAGGTTGTTAGCCATGACTGCCAGTCTGTTCCCAGCCTACAGAAAGAGGAAATCAGTGATTAATTATGTTCCATTTTCCTCTCCACCTTATAGTCTTGCATCAGTTTCCCAATCTGCTCACCTTCAAGGCCAGAGACATTTTGATAAGCACTCCCCAAGGCTTGCCCAGTCAGCCCAATGACTACAGCATAGAATGGATTAAACGGAATTCTGTGTAAGCAGCGCCCTTAAAAAGACAGGAGTTTTTAGCCAGGCGTGGTGGCGCACGCCTTTAATCCTAGCACTTAGGAGGCAGAGACAGGTGGATCTTTGTGAGTTCAAGACCAGCCTGGTCTACAAAGTGAGTTCCAGGACAGCTGGGGCTACAGGGAGACCCTGTCTCAAAAAGACAAAAAAAAAGTACATGGTGGGAGCTGGATGTGGTTGGGGCACGCCTTTAATCCTAGCACTTAGGAGGCAGAGGCAGGTGGATCTTTGTGAGTTCAAGACCAGCCTGGTCTACAAAGTGAGTTCCAGGACAGCTGGGGCTACAGGGAGACCCTGTCTCAAAAAGACAAAAAAAAAAAAAAAAAAAGACTACTCAGTAAAAAACAAAGGTGGAGCCAGGCACGGTGCCACACCCCTTTAGCCCCAGCACTCAGAAGGCAGAGGCAGGTGGATCTCTGTGAGTTCAAGGCCAGGCTGGTCTAGATAGCAAGCTCCAGGCCAGCTGGGACTAAAGGAAGACCCTGTCTCAAAAAGACCAAAAAACAGGGCTGGAGAGATGGCCTAGTGGTTAAGAATGCCGACCGCTCTTGCAGAGGACCCGGGTTCAATTCTCAGCACCGACATGGCAGCTAAGAACTGTCTTTAACTCCAGTTCCAGGGGAGTCTGACACCCTCTTCTGATCTCTGCGGCATTACACGACACGGGTGCACAAACCTACATGCAGACAGTACATTCATACACATACGAAAATAAAATTAAAAAATAAACAAACGCATAGACAAAAAGGGTCAGTGAGAGCTCGACTCAGTCCCCACATAAAAGGGGAAGGGGAGATGACTCCACAGAGCTGCTCTCTGACTTCCTCAGGTAGGCATAGCACATGTGCATAAACACTTTCTCTCTCTCTCTCTCTCTCTCTCTCTCTCTCTCTCTCTCTCTCTCAAGAAAACCCTTTTAGAGAGGTTTTCCCAATTTACAGTTCAGCCCCAAATGCTATCAGCCATCTGACGTGGCCATTTCCCACCTCCAAACAAAGCAAAAGCTGATGTTTTCAAGTCAGGGGTCCTCTTGCTGTTTTTTTAATTATATTTATCAATGCTAAGATTAATCCACAAAAGTGAAACCTTAGATGATTAAATCAAGTCACCATTCTCATGATACCAGTGAAGCCTCTGGCTATTTTTTTTCTCCATAGACAAAGCTGTGTTGTTGTCATCCCTCCCCCCCCCCCGCCCCTGCATGTCCTCAGTCTCTTCACCCATGCTTCCTTGGTTGTCTCCCAAAAGTGTCAAGTGACCGAGTGACCACTACTGGTGGCGTTGCTGGGACTGCGCTTTTTAACCTCTTGACTTCGGTGCGCCTCCTGAGAAGACTGCTAGGAAATTTTCACAAGGAACAAGATGCCAGACACATATTCCACTGGGCAAAGAAAATAAAGGTAGACAAGGGAAAAAAGCAAAGCTCTGGATTTACTAGCCAGTTTTCGAGCAGATGGGTCTCCTAATAACAGGGCTAACAGGAGAAGCGGGAAACCTGCCCAAAAGGAAGAAATACGAATGATAGACTTTGATGTTAAATGTCAGCTGCCTAATGTCTGTTCCATTGATTTTCCTTCCAGGAGAGGGCAAAATTCCTGTTAGATCTGAGGTAAAGTGATTTTCTATGGTCACCAAGTTACCAGCAAAGGATGGGTTACACCACCATACTATGTGCCCACCCCCGGTTTGGGGGACCCTTTCTAAAAGCATGGTCCTCAAGTGTACATTCCCAGCAAAGTTTACTGAGACTATGCCTTTTACAACCACTGAACATGAAGAACAAGCTGGGGAGTCACGAAATGTTGAAACTGATGGCCCTCTTTCTAAAACCCATGTAGCAGTGAGGTGGGAAACATACCTCCTCTTTGTTTCTACGGAGTGTCTAGCATGGCCTCAGTCACTAGATTAAGTTCATCTGATGTCATCATGTTAGATCTGAGGAAAGTTTATCAATATAGAAGACCCTGACTTGTATTTCTCTTTCCCTTTGAACATCACACTCCCTTACCTCTCCATGAAGCAGGATTCAGGTGAGTTGTTTCCTGAACTCCTAAGGGATTCCATCAGCTGTTATTTACTTTAGACTTCTTGTTTTGATTTGGTTTTGTTTTGCATTTTATAGATCTGAACTAGTTCTGCTTTGAGAATTAGAAATGGTCAATGTATGGTGGTGTACACCTTTAAAATCTCAACACGGCCAGGCGTGGTGGTGCATGCCTTTAATCCTAGCACTTGGGAGGCAGAGGCAGGCTGATCTTTGTGAGTTCAAGGCCAGCCTGGTCTACAGAGAGTTCCAGGACAGCTGGGGCTACAGGGAGACCCTGTCTTGAAAAAGACCAAAAAAAAAAAAAAATCTCAACACAACTGGGAGGCAGAGGCAGGCCAATCTCTGTGAGTTCAAGGCCAGCCTGGTCTACATAGTGAATTCTTTTTTTTTAATTTTTTTTATTTTTAAGTGATTCACAATATAAGAGCACAGTTGTTGTCAGATCGCATTAACGTTGCTCAGTTTGCCATGCAATTAGGTAATTGGTGCTAGCATCCACAGATGAGGGATACCATTTGTCTTTTGTTTTTCTGGGACTGTGTTACTTCACTTAGCATATCATCTAGCTCCAGCTGTTTACCTGCAAAGTTCATGATTTCTTTTTTTTTTTTTTTTTTTGGTATTTTCGGACAGGGTCTCTGATAGCCCCAGCTATCCTGGAACTCACTCTGTAGACCAGGCTTCCTTGAACTCACAAAGAATCGCCTGCCTCTGCCTCCCAAGTGCTAGGATTAAAGGCGTTCCACCACACCCGGGCATTTTATTTTTTATCTCATCTTTCTTTACTGCTGCATTAGAACTCCATTGTGTAGATTTCCACATTTTCTCTATCCACTCATCAGTTGAGGGCACTTGGGTTGTTCCAGCTCTTTGCTATTGTGAAGAGAGCGCAATAAACATAGTGCATGTATCTCTGCAGTAAGATGAGTCCTTGTGGATATATACCCAGGAGTGTATGATTGGGTCAGGTGCAACTCATTCAATCTTCCAAGGGTTCTCCACACTGCTTTCCATAGTGGCTGTATGAGTTTGCATTCCCACCAGCAGTGGATGAGTGTTCCCCTTTCCCCACAACCTCTCCAGCACTTGGTTTCATTTTTTTTTTTTGTATGTGTATGAATGTACTGTCTGCATGCAGGTCTGTGCACCCATGTCATGCAATGCCACGGAGGTCAGAAGAGGGCGTCGGACTCCCCTGGAACTGGAGTCAAAGATGGTTCTCGGCCGCCATGTGGGCGCTGGGGATCGAACCCGGGTTCTCCGCAAGAGCAGTCGGCGTCCCGACTGCTGAGCCATCTCTCCAGCCCTCATTTGTTTTCTTGACCCTGGCCAGTCTTATCAGAGTGAGATCATATCTTAAAATGGTCTTAATTTGTATTTCCTTAATTATTAGCCATGGTGAACCCTTTTTAAGATGTTTCTCAGCTATCTTTTTTTTTAATATATGTATGTTTAAATTTACTTTTGTATGTGTCAATTTAAAATATTTAAAATAATTTTTTATCATTGCCAGGCATGGTGGTGCATGCCTTTAATCCTAGCACTTGGGAGGCAGAGGCAGGCGGATCTCTGTGAGTTCAAGGCCAGCCTGGTCTACAAAGTGAGTTCCAGGACAGCTGGGGCTACAGGGAGACCCTGTCTTGAAAAGGCCAAAAAAAAAAAAAAATCTTAAAACATTATGATCATATGAATTAACAGGGCCAGCCGGGCATGGTGGCACACGCCTTTAACCCTAGCATTCAGGAGGCAGAGGCAGGCAGATCTCTGTGAGTTCAAGGTCAGCCTGGTCTACATAGCCGGCTCCAGGCCAGTTGGGACTAAAGGAAGACCCTGTCTCAAAAAATACAAAAAAAAAAAAAAAAAAAAAAAAAAACTTTTAAAAAGTTTGGCTGATTCTCCTTATGACTCCATTTTCCACCTATGATGTCAGGGGAAGCATCTCACATGGGTAATGTACAGAGCGATAACATTCCGTGGGGATCAGGCTTCTATTCTTTTGGGCAGCTGGCGATGAAACTCAACCCGTTTCTAGTCTCTGCGCAACTTCTCCGGTGCTGAGCAGCTAGCTGCTCGAGCTGCCGTGGTCTGCGCATGCGGCAGAATACTAGGCGCCGAACCTACATCTCTAGTTTTCAGACACCAAGCCAGAAAATTTGTCATTGGCTAAAAACACAAATGTTTCTTGGGTCCTCCTCAATGATTGGCCAACTCAGAGACTCAAGCAAAAGGAAGGCGGTCTAGCTGGGCGTAGGGGCGCAGGCCTGTAATCCTAGCACTGGGGAGGCAGAGGCAGGCGGATCTTTGTGAGTTCAAGTCCAGCCTGGTCTACAGAGCGAGTTCCAGGACAGCTGGGGCTTTGGGGGAAACCCCGTCTCAAAAAGAAAAAAAAAGCCGGGTTGTGGTGCGCATCGCCATTAACCTCCAGCACTTGGGCGAGAGAGCAGGCAGGATCATCTGTAGTTCAAAGCCAGCCTGCTCTACAGAGCGAGTTCCGAACAGCTGGGGCTACAGGTGACCCTGTCTCGAAAAGACTCAAAAAAAAAAAAAAAAAAAAAAAAAAAAGGAAAGGCGGTCCTTTAGTCTCTCAGGGCTTAAGGACTTGTAGAAGGGAAAAACTGGGTGGAGACGTTAAGGACTCAATTGTTCCACCAGATCCACAGCCTAGGGTGGAGCCAAGGACTCCTTGACCTGTCCCTAACCTGACTGGCTGACTACTGTAAAAATGTTCTTGGCAGGGCATGGTGATACTGGCCTTTAATCCCAAGACAGAGCAGGCCATCTGAATTCAAGGCTAGCCTGGTACACCAAGTGAGTTCCAGACAGCTAGATTGCGGAGACACTCGTCTCAAAAAAAAAATTCTCAAGATTTTGGGGCTCATACTGCACAAATCACATCCCAACCACCCCTCCGGACCTCAGGTAGAGAATTGGCAGCCTGCTATTCCACAGATTTATCTGCTCCACTGCCTTGTCCCACTTATTAAATCAGCATCTCCACGTTACAACTCCCACTGCAAACCTAAGTGTGAGATAGTTTCTCAGGTGGCTCTGCAGTACTCTGATCTAGAACCGATCCTATACTTTCTTAGGGCTTCCAACACTCCTAGAGACTTCAGCCGCCCAGTTCTGAGGGGAAAGTCATCAGTTGTTAGGAAACCCGAATTCCGGTTCTAATGTGAATATGCAGTAAAAAAAAAAAAAAAAAAAAAAAAAAAAAGGAAGGCGGTCCTTTAGTCTCTCAGGGCTTAAGTGACTTGTAGAAGGGAAAAACTGGGTGGAGACGTGAAGGACTCAATTGTTCCACCAGATCCACAGCCTAGGGTGGAGCCAAGGACGTCCTTGACCTGTCCCTAACCTGACTGGCTGACTACTGTAAAAGATGTTCTTGGCAGGGCATGGTGATACTGGCCTTTAATCCCAGAAGGCAGAGGCAGGCCATCTGAATTCAAGGCTAGCCTGGTCTACAAAGTGAGTTCCAGGACAGCTAGGATTGCAGGGAGACACTGTCTCAAAAAAAAAATTCTCAGAGGATTTTTGGGGCTCCATACTGCACAAATCACATGCCCAACCACCCCTCCGGACCTCAGGGGTAGAGAATTGGGCAGCCTGCTATTGCCACAGATTTATCTGCTCCACTGCCTTGTCCCACTTATTAAATCAGCATCTCCACGTTACAACTCCCACTGCAAACCTAAGTGTGAGATAGTTTCTCAGGTGGCTCTGCAGTACTCTGATCTAGAACCGATCCTATACTTTCTTAGGGCTTCCAACACTCCTAGAGACTTCAGCCGCCCAGTTCTGAGGGGAAAGTCATCAGTTGTTAGGAAACCCGAATTCCGGTTCTAATGTGAATATGCAGTAACATCATGTTATTGCACTACCTTTAAACTTCTGCAAAACAGAAAATTGGACAAATTATTGCTTAGGGCTTCAAACTGTGAGATTTTGCTGGACATGCCTAGTGGTCCTTCTAGGTAAGGAAGGAAGGCAGGAGAAGCTAGCTAGCTTCACTCACTAGCATGTTTCCCCACTGTGGCAAATCCTATGCCTCCTCTCAGTCAAACAGGTCCTAATGGACTGGTGAAAAAAATCTACATCCAGAATTCCAAGAGTCACCACTCGACCTGCATTGTATTGGTGGGGCTGGAACTAGAACCTCATGTTACCACCAGAGAGTATTCAGTGCTCGACCATAAACACCCTCCTAGGTGAGGAATAAAGTTAGGCCTCTTAGGGTCTTAGGGTAAGGTCACAGACCTGACATGCCTGGATCTACGTGAGGTGTAGGAAAACAGACAGGGAGCAGTAGGGGAAACCAGGAAAGGGCATACTTTGACTTTATTTGTGTTTCCTTCTTACACAAAACCATCAAAACACCGAGAGGATGGTGGGGAAAGGACTGGAAATTTGTTCATTTGTTTGATGCACAGATGCACATGTTCTCAGGGCTGTTCACAAAGTTTTTCTTCCTTTTTCTTCTGCCCCTGAATGAATGAGCCTCTTGAGGCTGAGTACCTGTGGATGCTGCTTCATACCCAGCATGACTTCCTATCTTTATGCCCTGGCCTGAGGCCTTAGCAGATTGCTGGCTGGAGTCCTGGAACTTGCTATGTAGACCAGGCTGGTCTGGAACACAGAGATCCCCCTGCCTCTCCCTCCCACGTGCTAGGATTAAAGGCGTGCACCACCATGCCTGTTGGAGTCCTGCAATTCTTATCCCTTGCCCACCATGATGTAAGGCAGGAAAGCAGATTGAAATGTTCCTCTCTGATAGGTTTTCATAAATGGACTGCACCTTCTGTGCCCAAGACTCTGAGCACTGCACACAAGGCTAGAGGCCAATGGTATAGGAGCGGCCAGTAGGGTTGTGGATAGAAGAACAGACTGGTGCTGTCACTGCCCATTCATACCACACCTTCTTAGAATTGCTGCATCGCCAAAAACGTACACAGATGGTCTGGCCTTCACGCACCATAATGGGTTGCTGTAATAAGAAAGACAGGTTCAGGGCAGAGCTAATATTCTATGTGGCAATGTATCAGGGTAGGTGGAGAGTAAATGAACGGTGGTGTAAACCTATGATCCCAGTACTCTGGAGGCTGAGGAAGGAAGACCAGGAATTCAAAGCCAGCTTGGGCTGTGATCCCAGACCCTATCTCAAAACAAGAGCAACAAAAGGTAAAGACAACAAAATATTCTAGCCCACATAAAACTTACCTACTGTCAGAATATGGAACAATTAGACATTGAACAAAGGTGTAGTGAATGCTGTGAACAAGTCAGGGTATCAGGAAAGCATATAAGAGAAAGCCAACCTATTCCGGGAGCTTAGGGAAAATTTATCTGACAACAGAAATGGCAAAGGAGAACTAGAAGATCAGTAATCCAGGTGGGGACATGAGCAGAGTCTCAGGGGCAAAGGGGACAAAGCCAGGGACAGCAGCTGAAAGGCAGAAAAAAAGCAAACCAACTCCCCAACCATGTTCCAGATTTTGACCTAAAGGGCAATGGGAAGTACAGATGGTTTAACATTGGAGAGAAGGCTCAGCTGTTAAGAGCACTGGCTACTCTTCCAGACAACCTGGGTTTGATTCCCAGCACCTACATTGAAGAAAGCAACTGTAACTCCAGTTCCAGGAGATCCCACAACTCTCTTCTGATCACCACAGGCACTGCGTGACACAGATCCACTTACATACATGCAGGCAATACACTCATATAAAATATTTAAAATAAAATAAAATAAGGTGTCCCTTGTTCAAGGTAAAGAATGGACACAAGTAACCAGAAGAAGGAAGGCCACAAACTGCAGACAGTCCGAGCCATATCCAAGAGCAAGTGACAGTAGAACATGAGCCCCAGCCACGTAGCTGGGAGGGATGTGGTAGAACACCACTAGCAGAAGCTATCCCTTAACCCCAGAGTCTTAAACGGAGTCCTACCTTAATAGGGAAGAGGATAGGAAACCATGAGAACATCCCAGGAGAGTGAGTCTCTGGACGGATACCTGTAGGGACAAAATAATGAAAACAATTGAGGTCTCCATGACTTTGCCTCTTACCTAGGGTGAGAAGAATCTCTCCTGTGATGGTAGAAATAAGTAATCAGAGACCTCCCCATTCACTGACTCTGGGCTCCTTTTGAACCTAAATTAGTGCTGGACCTTAGGGAATATAAACAAGTATCAGCCTCAAAAGCCTCATGGAGGGGTTTAAGAAAAAAAAGAAAAAGAAAAAGGAACAATAAAACTTTGTGGACTAGCCTCAAGACATGTGGATTGAACAACCTTCATCCACACTGTGCTGCCCTCAAACACTGCCCAGACACTCACTCAGAGTGATATCCTGATAAAGCACAGTCTCGAAGTAGCCTGCAAAGCCATGCAGCACTGTGTTCACTTCCACAGGAAACTCCAGGGTGCAGTAGCGGTTGTTGTCAATCAGAGGATCTGTCAGAAAAGATTTGGGTGAGAAGAGGCCAGAGCCCTAGACAAGGTGATAACACGAGGAAGATCCAGTAAGGGAAGCCTAGAAAGGGCAGGCTGAGCTTCCACGGGAGGAAGCAGGAAGATGAGCTCACATCCTCCCCAGTCACAGGAAAGCCAGGTATGCCCTACCTCTGTGCGGGTGGCTGAAGGTGAAACAAGGCTGGGGTGCAGACAGCTGGTGGAAGTTGTGCAGCCGAACCACATAAGGCATCTCAAACTGTGCCTGCCCAGGGGGAAAGCAAGAGCTGGGAAGACAGAAAGGAACACCAACTCCCCGGAGAAAGCCAACCCCAGAAACAGAAAAAGATAAAAATACAGCTTCACCTCGGCTACTTTCCTCCATCCCCAACTTCTCTTTTATCTCTTCATTTTCTCCAGTGGAGAAAAAGAGAAGACTAAAAAATATTCCCTCCTCCCAGAAAAGTAGCTCTTTACCTCAGGGTCACGGTCCTTTTCCCGACAGGCTCGGACCTCATTGTACAACTTAGAGGAAGAAATGGGAGCCAGGAAGGACGTATATTCCCCAGGGATGCTCACACCATCATCTGCACAGGAAGAGGTCAAATTAGTTCCCAGGGAGGGAAATGGCGTGTTTGCACTAACTAAAGGCTCAAACCTTCTTGACAAAACAAGCCCAGGCTGCTCCGGGCCTGGCAGGAGAGATGACGGATCAACGTCGCATCCCACCCAGGTGGTCTGCTCAACTCCTATCAAGGGGACTCCGCCTCTAGGCCAATTTACAGAGTCACAGATTAAAAGTGAAGGAATTGAAGCCGGATGTGGTGGCGCACGCCTTTAATCCTAGCACTTGGGAGGCACAGGCAGGCAGATCTTTGTAAGTTCAAGGCCAGCCTGGTCTACAGAGTGAGTTCCAGGACAGCTGGGGCTACAGGGAGACCCTGTCTCGAAAAGTACCAAAAAAAAAAAAAAAAAAAAAAAAAAGTGAAGGAATTGAATATAAAATCATGCACTATTTAGCACAAATTCTAGGATGTTTGTTAAACAATTTATTATAAATACAGAGAACTTTTTTTTTTTGGTCCTTTTCGAGACAGGGTCTCCCTGTCGCCCCAGCTATCCTGGAACTCACTCTGTAGACCAGGCTGGCCTTGAACTCACAGAGATCTGCCTGTCTCTGCCTCGCCAGTGCTAGGATTAAAGGCATGCGCCACCACGCTGCCCAGCTTTAGAGAGAACTTTTTTTTTTTGTATGTGTATGAATGTACTGTCTGCCTGTAGGTCTGTGCACCGTGTCGTGCAATGCCGCGGAGGTCAGAAGAGGGTGTTGGATTCCCCTGGAACTGGAGTTCTCCTGAAATTGGAGTTACAGACGGTTCTCAGCCACCATGTGGGTGCTGGGGATCAAACCTGGGTCCTCTGCAAGAGCTTTCGGCACTCTTAACTGCTAGACTATCTCTCCAGCCCTGAGAACTTTTTTTTTTTAATTTTATGTGTATGAGCGTACTGTCTGCACGTAGGTAGGGGCACCCTTGTCGTGCAATGCTGCGGAGGTCAGAAGAGGGTGTCGGGTAAAGACAGTTCTTAGCCGCCATGTGGGTGCTGGGAATTGAACCCGGGTCCTCTGCAAGAGCAGTTGGTGCTCCCAACCACTGAGCCATATCTCCAGCCCCTAGAGAGAACTCTTATACAAACTAAGACGCCACTAGATGAGAGTACTTTACGTTCCTAATCCATGATTAAGTTACACATGACTGTATTCTAACCAGGTGGTTTTGAAGTTCTGTATATGTGTGTAGGGACATAAAAGTTCCTGCTACATCCAAGGTATTTTTCTATCATGCTGGGGAGTGAACTTAGGGCTTCACACATTCTAGGTACAACTAGGCTCTATTCCCAGCCCCCAAAGTACATATTACACCAGCTCAGAGCGTCTACAGCCCTCAGGTAAAGCATCTCTAGACCAGCCTGGTATACACAGCAAGTACCAGGCCAGCTGGGGCTACAAAAGACCCTGTCTCAAAAAGACAAAAACAAAACAAACCTTCTAGCCCACTCATCTTATAGATCTCTCTGAAGTTTTGACAGCTAATTTCATTTGCTACCCAAGGAAGCAGTAGTAATCAACTATAGATGTGATCCAGTACAACTTCCCAGGTTGCCGCCCACCAACTGTGAACCACCCCAGACACCCCAACCTCAAAGCACCTTTTAGGAAGTGTTGTGCTCCATCTAGACACTCAGGGGACAGTTCATTGTCCGCAAAGGAGCCCAGAAGCTCACTGACAATGATGTCTGCTTTCTCTGGAGCTACCCATTCCCGCATGTCTGATGAGACAACTGTCACTTGGCTTCCCCATTCTTCAAACTGCCAGTTCTCCAGCCTGGAACAGAGGTGCTTGAGGTGAGGAGAGATGGTGCTGGAAACTAGCAACAACAGACTTCCCAGCAAGCAGGTCACTACTCACGTCACCACAGCATTTGGGTTCTTCTCCACAGCATACAGCTTTATCCGCCGGTCAGCCTGCTTGGCTGCCCGAAGAGAAGCATTTACCAGAGGGCCTCGTCCTGCTCCCAGCACCATCAGGACCCTAGAAAAAGGGACAAGCAAACAGACTCAGCATATGGAGTAGGCGTACAATTCCCTGGGGTTTCAAGGAAAGCACTCACTGGACATTGGTATCCTTCTCCTCTTCTGGTACTCGGTCTAGCAAACACTTATAAATGGCCTGGGGGAAGGACAGAAAACCTCATGGGTACAATTCCTTCTTTACTGATCTCATCCTGGCCCTGTGCTTCCCCCGATGGATCCAACACTGTACCTGCTGGTATTGGGAGTATTTGATGGGGTCCTTTTCAAACACTTCGTATGTCTGAGATTCCAGATTGTCCATCAGTGGCTAATGGGAGGAAAAAACAAGCCTGCCAGTTTCTGGCCAAAGGTCAAGGTGTCAAAAACATTCTCCTGTCTCCTGAACTTTAGCAGGACATTGGACCACCTACTCAAGAGACATCTTCTATCCTTGTCTCTTACAAATGTATTCCAAACCTACCTGGAGTGGGGACTGCAGATAGTCCTCATAGCCCTTGGCAAAGAGCTCATAGGCATTGGGTGGAGGGCGATTTTGGCTTAAGTATTCCAAGTACTGAAGGTAGGAGCAGAACTCCTTCTCTGAATGGTGGTTGGTGCCTGTGATGATAAACTGCACTTCCAACTGTGAGAGAAGTCAGACCATTAGACAGACCATTAGAAGTACCCTGCAAATCAGGACTCAGACATTATGGTTTTGGGACCAAAAGCCCTAGCATAAAATAAGACCCAGACCAGCAGTTCTCTAGCATTTGTCCCAACACCAACAAGTGTAAGTTTTTGATAAATGTATAAAACCCTCCTATGCCATATAAGCTTCATCCCTGCTCAAAGGGCCACATGGACCCTTACTAGAACTTCCTAAATAAAAAACATTCTACAAAGTTCTCATGAAGTCTGCTTCCTTCTGAAAAGTTTCAGGGACTCCTACTGACATTTTCACTTTTGTCTTGTATATCCAACTCTTTTGAAACTGCTCTCCAGAAAGAAAACAGTCATATGGGCGGGGGGGGGGGAATCATATGTAAGAGAGTAAGTCAAGAGACATAGTGGATCACCATTAAAACTTCTGCCACCCACCTTGAGGAGCCGGAAGATCAGCCTCTGGTGCATCTTAGAGAGAACAGGAAATCCCTTCTTGTTGGTTAGGAAAATGCTGGTGGGGAGAATGGCTGCCTTGATGGGCTCCCCAAGCCAGCGATCAGTGACATGATTAGATGGGAGGTCAGCCCCAATTTCTAGAGCTACTCAAAGGAAGAAAAAGATCTATCAACCACTGTGGGCCAGTTAGCCCTTCCTCTGAGCAAACTGTTTCTTCCTCCTCTTAAAAGGCAGACTGAGATACAAGGAAAGTGGTCAAAATGGTCAGTATACATAATACTGTTTTTTTTTTCTTTTTTGAGACAGGATTTTATGTATGTAGTTGCTGATTGTTGGGGTTTTTTTTTTTTTGAGGATCTCATGTAGCCCAGGCTGGCCTCAAACTCAGTATGAATGTTTGTTTGTTTGTTTGACATTATTTTTTTTTATTTATTAGTATTCTTTTTTTTTTTTTGGGTCTTTTTGAGACAGGGTCTCCCTGTAGCCCCAGCTGGCCCTGGAACTCACTCTGTAGACCAGGCTGGCCTTGAACTCACAAAGATCCGCCTGCCTCTGCCTCCCAAGTGCTAGGATTAAAGGCGTGTGCCACCACGCCAGGTTTTACATTATTTTTATGTGTGTAAGTGTTGCCGGCATATATGTAAGTGAACCCGTGCCATATAATGCCTTGGGAAGTCAGAAGAGGGCATCGGATCCCCTGTAACTAGAGTTACAGATGGTTGTTAGCCACCATATAGGTGCTAGAAATTGAGCCAGGGTCCTCTGGAAGAGCAGCCAGTGCTCTTAACCACTGAGCTATCTCTCCAGCCCCATACTTTTTTTTTTTTTTGGTCTTTTTGAGAAAGGGTCTCCCTGTACCTCTAGCTGTCCTGGAACTCGCTATATAGACCAGGCTGGCCTCGAACTAACAAAGATCTGCCTGCCTCTGCCTCGCAAGTGCTGGGATTAAAGGCATGTACCACCATGCCATGTTGTCCTGGATTCCTGGGTCTCAGAAATCCACCTGCCTCTGCTTTCCAGGTGCTGGGATTAATGGTGTGCATCACTGTGCCAGCTCTGAATTTCTGATCCTCCTGCCTCCACTTTGCAAGTGTTAGGAATCAGGCATGGGTCATCACACAGTTCCCAGCTGGCCTGTAATTCATTATATAGACCACAACTCAGAGATCTGCCTGCCTCTGCACCCCCAGTGCTGGGATTCAAGGTGTGCCACCAACCCTACCTCACATCAAGTTTGTTATTTTTTTAATATTTTACTTATTATTTTTATTTTTGTGTGTATGAGTGTTTTGCCTGCATGTATATGTAAATTCCTCATGTGTGTGTTATGCCTGGCAGAGGCCAGAAGAGGGTGTAAGATTCCCCCTGGAACTGGAGTTTACAGACGGTTGTCAGACACCATGTGGATCCCAGGAATTGAACCTGGATCCTCTGGAAGAGCAAGTATTCCCAACCACTGAGCAATCTCTCCAGCCCCCATCACATCAGGTTTTATGCATGATTCATGTATGATAAGGAAGAATTCACCAACTGAGTTATATCCTCAGCCTAATGAAACTGAAACTGCTTTAAAAAAAAAAAATTCTTGGGGCTGGAGAGATGGCTCAGTGGTTGAGAGTGCCGACTGCTCTTGCAGAGGTTCCAGGTTCGGTTCCCAGCACCCACATGACGGCCAAAAACCATCTTTAAGTCAGGAGTGGTGGTGCAAGCTTTTGATCCTAGCACTCAGGAGGCAGAGAGAGGTGGATCTCTCTGAGTTCAAGGCCAAGGCCAGCCTGGTCTACAGAGTGAGTTCCAGGCCAGCTGGGACTATAGGGAGACCGTCTCAAAAAAAAAAAAAAAATTCTTATGTGTATCTGTGCCTGCCTGTGTTTGTATGTCATGTATGTACAGGTACCCATGGAGGCCAGAAGAGCACATCAGAGCTAGAGTTACAGGTGGCCTTGAGCACACTTACCCACAGAGCCATTCCTCCAGCCCTGAAACTGCCCATTCTTTTTTGGGGGGAGGGTCTTTTCAAGACAGGGTCTCCCTGTAGCCCCAGCTGTCCTGGAACTCGCTCTGTAGACCAGGCTGGCCTTGAACTCACAAAGATCCACCTGCCTCTGCCTCCCAAGTGCTAGGATTAAACGCGTGTACCACCATGCCCGGCCTGCCCATTCTTATTCCTAGGAGATTATACCTATCACGGATCACTGTGTACTTACTTACCTACTGCAATTCTCTTGCTATAGTCACACAAAGTCCGGAAGTTGTGCCACCTGTCCAGCAGCAAAAACAGGAAAATACTGTCAAATACATACAGCTTAGTAATCACCATCTCTTAAGGAGGGCTCCCTACCTGCTCCACCCTACCACTACCCTGATAAAGCAGCAAAAGAAGACATACCACATCCACGTCTTCTCTTCCCCACTGTATTCCTCTGTGTGTGTAGTTGGTGCATTCTCAATTATATCATCTCTGAGATCCTCTGGTGCCACCAAGGGTACCCGCATCCAGAACTGCATATAAAAAGGTACCTTCTAACTGTTTTGCCAGAAAGCTTCCCTCGAAAGATCCTGATCCAGACCTCAGGTTAATCTCTATATGCTTTTCCAAACTTATGATTATGTCTATACATAAGTGTCATACATATCTCTATGCAAATGTCTGGGGGGAGGATACTGACATTTTTTTTTTCTTAAATAAATAGGATTCTTTTATTTACTTTTTACTTAATTTTTATTTATTTTTGTATGTGTTTGAATGTACTGTCTGCATGTAGGTTTGTGCACTCCTGTCATGCAATGCCGTGGAGGTCAGAAGAGGGTGTCGGATTCCCCTGGAATCTGGAGTTAAAGACGGTTCTCAGCCGCCATGTGGTGCTGGGGATCGAACCCAGGTCCTCTGCCAGAGCAGTCAGCACTCTTAACTGCTAGGCCATCTCTCCAGCCCCGATACTGACATTTCAATTCTGCCAAATGCATTAAGGAATGACTAAGCAAAAGGTACCCTGCACAGACAAGACTACTATGATATACACCAGGAAAGGAGCCCCTTGAATACCATGGAAGAGTGGTGACCAGTGTGGATGTGGTTGGTCAAAACTCTGGCCAGGTTTGTGTTATCTTCCTGATTAAGGGGCAACAGGAAAGCCGGAAGACCCAGATATGCCCCAAAATTCAGCTCCTGTAACATAGCCTGAAATGGAGAAGAAGAATAAGTATTTAAGAGCTAGGAACCAAATACTTTTGGAGTGGAAAGTGGTTCAAACAGAACGCCCTAGGCTGCCCTGAAATTCACAGTGTAGCCCAGTGTGGCCTTAAATTTGAGGCAATCCTGATTCAGCCTCTTGAGGGCTAGGATTATAGGTGTACAGCCACTACACTCAGTCAGAGCCGAGCACTTTTTTTTTTTTCAATAGAGTCTTACTATGCAGCCCTGACTGGCCTGGAATTAGCTATGTAGACCAGACTGGCCTCAAATTCATGAGATTCCAGGAGTAATCCACATCCAACTTCACTTTTTTGCTTGTTTTGTTTGAGACAGGGTCTCCCTGTAGCCCCAGCAGTCCTGGAACTCACTTTGTAGACCAGGTTGGCCTTGAACTCCCAGAGATCTGCCTGCCTCTGCCTCCCAAGTGCTGAGATTGAAGGTGTGCGCCACCATGCAGGTTACAGCTCCAAATGCTCTTTTTTTTTTTTTTTCTGGTCTTTTTGAGACAGGGTCTCCCTATAGTCCCAGCTGTCCTGGAGCTCTATATAAACCAGGCTGGTCTTGAACTCACAGAAATCCACCTGCCTCTGCTAGGATTAAAGGGGTGTGCCACCTCACCGGCTTCCAAACACTTTTTTTTTTTTTTTTTTGGTCTTTTTGAGACAGGGTCTCCCTGTAGCCCCAGCTGTCCTGGAACTCACTTTGTAGACCAGGCTGGCCTTGAACTCACAAAGATCTGCCTGCCTCTGCCTCCCAAGTGCTAGGATTAAAGGGGTGCGCCACCACGCCCGGCTACCAAACACTTTTTTTTATAAAGATTTTTTTTTTAAGTTTTTATTTTTGTATGTGTATGAATGTACTGTCTGCATGTAGGTTTGTGCACCCATGTTGTGCAACGCCGCGGAGATCAGAAGAGGGTGTCGGATTCCCCTGGAACTGGAGTTCTCCTGGAATTGGAGTTACAGACGGTTCTTAGCCACCATGTGGGTGCTGGGGATCGAACCCGGGTCCTCTACAAGAGCAGTCGGTGCTCTTAACTGCTAGGCTATCTAGGCTATCTCTCCAGCCCCTATTTATTTATTTTTATGTATATGAATGTACTGTCTGCATGTAGGTTTGTGCACCCGTGTCGTGCAATGCCACAGAGGTCAGAAGAGGGCATCGGATTCCCCTAGAACTGGAGTTAAAGACGGTTCTCGGCTGCCATGTGGTGCTGGGGATCGAACCCAGGTCCTCTGCCAGAGTAGTCAGCACTCTTAACCACTAGGCCATCTCTCAGCCCCCCAAACACTTTTAATTATACTCTGATTTACCAAGTTCTAGGGGTCACTCTCCTCATCCAGTTTGGTAATAGAACTAATTTCTTTTTTCTTTCTTCTTTTCCTGGCCTGGAAGTCTCAATCCTCCTGATCAAGCCTCCTCTTCCTAAGTACTAGAAGAACCTCCCAAATGCTGGGATTACACCTGGGTGCCACTAGGCCCAGTTCAGGCCAAATCTTGAAAACGACCCCATGAAGAAAGCAAACGGGCTTACCGCCTCAGAGTTCCTGCGGATCTTCTCCACTTTTGAGTCCGGTTGGATCCATGGGGAGAGCTTTCCCACAATTAGCGTATTCCAGTCTGCACTCCCCCACCCAAGACAAAGACTGAGTGAGGTTTGGCATTTTCTTGTTCAATTTCTACTTCTTAGCAGGGAATAAAGAGTAGAGATGACAGACTTGTTCTCTCACAGATATTGGGATAGCCTGATAGGGAACTGCATGTTTTAGTAAGTAAAAAGGGAGCAAACAAGTTACCTATATCCCAGGGCCTCACCATATAACCAGGCCAGAAAAGGAGAGTAAAGACCTATGGAGCAGAAATTGCTACTGCCTCTAGTAATTAAGGGGCACACGGGATGGTCCCTACCCCTTCCTGACAGCAGTAGGTCTGATCGAGTCTGGGGGCCAGGCCGATTCTTAGCAGGTTCCTGAGTGAACTCCCTCTTGAAACGCGGGTGGAAGACAGGCATGCAGAGGAAATCAAACCTACAACCGCGACAGACCCAGAATCATCATGTAAAGTGAGGAGCCAGAGATCGAAGGAACTGGGTTTAAACTATCTTGACTTTGCACAGCCCTTTGAGCTGCCACCGGTAACCCCACTGTGCAGCATGCTGAGCTCAGCCCACCTTGGGGCATATTACATTTGCTACATTGTGCATCAATTTCTCCCCCAAAAGATGAATGAGAAAAGAGGACACCTAAGCCAAGCAACATGCTTTGTCCCGTGGTGTCACTGACTTTCCAGGACTGTAACACCCAGATGTGCCTCCCCGCTACAGATTAACCTCTTCTCCCCCTTGTCCCTTCCACTTCTTCCTACTCTGAGATAATGCTCAACCTCCAGGGCCCTGGCAGTACTGCCTGTACGTCCTTTTGGGAGGTTACCCAACAACTCCCCTGACTTCTGGACTCGATGACCACACGCCTCCCAGAGTTTCATTCCTCGCCTTCTTGGGGCCGAGTCTTCTCCCCTCGAGTAGTAATGGTTTCTCACGCCCTCATCCCCTACGTGGAAGGTTTGCCCTCCTCTGTCCCCAAGCTTGGACCCCGCACTTCGTTCGCGGAGGCGCGGCCCTCACCCCTGCTTGGCCACAGCCCCCAGTGTGTCAGCTATTTCGGGGACGCAATTCAGGTCCCTCCCGCTGGACACGCGGCTACCGCCGGCACCTCCGACCGCCATCGCCGCCATCTTTTCCCTCACGCGGCCTACGCCGGGATTCCTTGTTGAGAGCAGCCAATCACCAAGCGGAGAACGGCCCCCCCAGAGGCGGGCCAAGTCGCCTTAACAACCAGAGCATCTTCCCAGCTCCGGAGCGGAGGCGGAGGGGCGGGGCGGGGCGCCTCCTCCCGCCAATCCGCGGGCCGCACGGTGACGTTGGCACGGCCCCCCCAAGGCCAACCAATCTCAGGCTCTCACTGCTGACGACCTCTAACCTCCCAGAATGCCTGCTTTTCGGCAGAATTCTGCTGAGACTACACGTCCCATGAAACCCTGCAGTGTGAGCTTGAAGAATCATCATTGGGGCAGACGAGTTCGTCGGCGGGCCAGTGGCGCAATGGATAACGCGTCTGACTACGGATCAGAAGATTCCAGGTTCGACTCCTGGCTGGCTCGTTGGGACTGGTACTCCTTTATTTGCATCCGTTGCCAATCACCATCCCTACGGTTTTAGGATTTTAAATTCTTGGCTCTCAGCCTATTTATTTCCTTTACTACCTCTTCACGCTCTCATTTTCAGATCTTAAGTTAGTTCAGTTTTATAGCCACCCTCTGTTAAGAGTTTCTCACTACGCTTTTTCAAAGGTGTCCTTGTAAAAAAATAAAAATAAATTTATGTGAAAAAAAAAAAACCACAAAGATGTCCTTGTAGTAAATCTAACCACACCTGATGAATGGCTGGGACTATTAAAATGAGCTTTGTCTCATTATTATGCTACATTTAAAAATAGACGGTAGTGTCTCAGCCAGTAAATCCTTGTGGTTGTCTCAAACACAGATATAAACACACACACACACACACACACACACGCGCGCGCGCGCGCGCACACATTTAAAAACAACAAACAACAACAACAAAAACTCCCTCAGACAGAGAAAAGGAATTCACAGCTATTGCAGTCTGTGCATAGGAATCATGGTACTGTGTGGTGGAGGACCAAGAAAATTTACATTTCACTGTGTCCGTAGCACTGGAGACACAAAAAGAAGGAAAAGACTGAATCGAAAAAAGACCTCCTGAGGGAAATGAGAAATAACACCTGAGGGCAAGGAGCTCACACCTACTGAGAGGCTGGCAACGGGAGGGGAGGTGGGAAGAGGAGCACAGAGTCCCCCAGAGGAGGCCTTGACAGAATCCAGGCGCTGACAGACAGACACCAGAAACAGAAGGGATGACATCCAAGGCTTTTGTTTTGTTTTTTTGTTTTGTTTTGTTTTGGTTTGGTTTGGTTTGGTTTGGTTTGGTTTTTGTCTGAATAATGAGAGATTTTAGGGAGACACAGATTTGGGTTTTGGGTATGCTGAATTGGTCATCTAGGTACTATGTAATAGAAAGCTGCGTGAATAGTGAAGAATTGGAAGTCTCCAGAAGAAAAAAGAAGTGGTGGTTAAAAGCACAGAGTGGCGGGGCATGGTGGCATATGCCTTTAATCCTAGCACTTGGGAGGCAGGGACAGGTGGATCTGTGTGAGTTCAAGGCCAGCCTGGTCTATACAGTAAACTGTCCAGGACTGCTGGAGCTACAGAGAGACCCTGTCTCAAAAAGACCAAAAAAATTAATATAAAATAAAATAAAAACACAGAGTGGGATTACAGTGCATTCTGGGGACAGAGCTCTTAGCAGCACAGGAAGGGTGTAGAGAGGACAGCTCTGAGGAGCCCTGAGTACGATGTCAGTGCCCAGCAGCAGCAGCACTGTTGCCATCATCATCCTATTGCTCTAGGATTTCACTCAGGGTACCATATTACATTTAGTTACCATGTGTCCTTAGGCTCACTCTTGGCTGTGACAATTTCTCAGATGTCCCTTATTTTCTTTTTCTTTTTACATCCCTTATTTTCTACGATTATTAACTTTGCTAAGTACTGGTCAGTCATATTAGAAGATGCCCCCCCTGTTGAAACTTGTCCCTTGTGTTTCTTTCTCATATTAGAATGGGACAGAAAATCAAAAAATGATCTCTCTCTCTCCTCTCTCTCTGTCTCCGTTTTGATATTTTGAGGCACAGCCTCACTCAGTTGAATTAGCTGCCTAGAATTTCCTCTATAACTCAGGCCAGCTTAAGTTCTCAGCAATCCTCCTGCCTTAGACCTTTTATCTCACATCACACCAAGGGTACCAGCACCATGACTTATGATTGCCAGTGTTTTAGCATCTGGCAGAAGTGGAGTGTAAGGTTATGGCGCGCTCCCCCCAGAATGAAAGGCCACGAGGTCTAAGCTCTTTGGAGCAAAGTTTAATTCAGGGTAGCCGGGGCTAGACTCAGGGGAGAGGTAGAGCCAAGCCCAGAATGGTGTCTGGCTTGGGAATTTAAGGGAGAAGGTGGGAGTGGGATTCAGGTCGGTCGGAAGGCAGGGCGGAAGATTCCTGAGTAATCAGTGGTGGCCTGCTTTAGCATAACCAAAGGCTGGCCTGGTAGAGCAGGTTCTTGGACCTCCCGTCTTAGGTGTCTCTACATTCCAATGGGCTTCTGGATCTCACAACCTGACATTCCAGCCTTTTATTTCTATAGGAAAAAGGGCGGTGGTCTGTCTTCTGTATCTGCTTCAGAGCTGATCAGGTTCTCTGCTTCCCAAGTGCTGGGATCAAAGGTATGAGGGACCAACCCTTGCCTAAATTTTTCAAAAGGAAAAGAAATGGGAGAACTGTATACAGGACTTAGCCCCAGGCACTAACTCAAAGTTGATGACACTTGTCTGTCCTATACTTCGCCCAGCTCTGCCCTCCATGCCAGATTCTGTTCAGAAGCACATGGACCTCACTTGTACTATGGGATGTAGGCCTTTGCTCCGATGAAGAGAGGAACAAAAGGAGGCCAAATAATCTAGGTGAGAAATAATGTCACTTTTCCAATAGAAGTCAAAGACAACGGCACAGAGCCTTAGAAATGCCCGATCCCAGACAGTCCTCCCACCGTGGGGCTGGCATTCCTGAAGAAATGCCCACTCCCACCCTGGGGCTGGCATTCCTTTCCTTCAGGATCAGTTCTTCCATCTCAGAATTTATTGTCTTATTTAAACACCGCCTGTCAATGGTAACTTTCCATCTTCCATTGTGCAGTCTTCTCTCTCTAATTAGTTACCTTCCTGACAGACCCACCTTCGCTTACCTCGGCCTGCCTGGCCAGCAGCACTCTTCAACACCAAAAGAATGGCCTGTTTGACCCTCCCACTTCTCCAGATTGCCTCTACAATCAAAGCTTTCCTCTAGCTGCAGAAGTGGTGGAGTTACTGGGGCAAAATAATCTGGGCTGATTTGCACTCTCCCCTTGTCATCTCTATTATACACTGCTTTCTGCCGAAATGAATAAAAAGCAGGAACTGTTCTAAACATAGAAAAAGATTCAAACCTATCCAATTTATGTATGACACAGACACATGTCCAATATCAAAATCTGTCAAAAATAGCACTCCCCAAAGCTATAGATCAGTCTTTCTTATGAATATAAATGTAAAAATCTTTGGATATTTAAGATTAATAAATAATTAATATTAGCATAATAATTATGTTTTTTTGCTTTGTTTTCATTTTGTTTTGTTGGGTTTTTTGTTTTGTTTTGTGTTTTGACCTTTTCAAGACAGGGTCTCTCTGTAGCCCCAGCTGTCCTGGAACTCACTCTGTAGACCAAGCTGGCCTTGAAATCAAAAGGATCCGCCCGCCTCTGCCTCCCAAGTGCTGGGATTAAAGGCATGCGCCACCACGCCTGGCTGGTTTCCTTATACTTTAAAAGAGGCAGACAGGAGCTGGAGAGATGGCCTTGCAGTTAAGAGCGCCAACCGCTCTTGCAGAGGACCCGGGTTCAATCCCCAGCACCCACATGGCAGCTGAGAGCTGTCTGTAACTCCAATTCCAGGAGAACTCCAGTTCCAGGGGAGTCCGACACCCTCTTCTGACCTCCGTGGCGTTGCACGTCACGGGTGCACAGACTTGCATACAGACAATACATTCATACACATACAGAAATAAATAAAATTAAAAAAAATAAAAGATGCCTTTATAAAAAATAAAATAAAAGAGGCAGACAGGCAGGCGTGGTGGCGCATGCCTTTAATCCTAGCGCTGCGCTTGGGAGAGGAAGATCTTTGTGAGTTCAAGGCCAGCCTGGTCTACAGAGTGAGTTCCAGGACAGCCCCAGTCTGGAAAAGACAAATAAATAAATAAATAATAAGGAAACATACTTGTTTCCTAAAACCTGGCTGTGAACCTTCAAAATAGGTAATATGGAAAGGGACAGGCTGGCCTCCACGGGGCAATGCTTCCCCACCTGTGGCCGCAGGGACCGAGGCAGGGTCACTCAGCAGCACCCCTCAAACCAGCCTTCCTTGAGAATACCAGGGAACAGATTGTCCAAGAGGCCAGCATGCTCCTAGTCCACTTTCTGGAGGCGATTTCCTTCATCCCTTGTCACAAGAATCAAGACTTGTCAGACAGGGAAGAGGCAATCCAAGGGAGGCCTGGCCAGGAAAGCATGAAGGGAGCCGGTCCCGTAAACGTCCTCTGAGGGGCGCGTGAGGAAGGGCAGCTGAGATCCCACTGACCCTTAGCTGTCACTGCTTCTACCTGCCTTCCAAGTCCCCTTCCCATATTCCCCCAGGATACCATGGTCAAACTTCCATCTCCAATGAAGGTGAAGAACGACAGCAGTTTCCTGTAGGCTAGACCACTTTTATCCCTTTTCCTCTTCCTTGGAACTTTTCTGAAAGTTTTTTTTTCTACAAAACTACATTCATGTAGCCAGGCATGGTGGCGTACGCCTTTCCTAGCACTTGGGAGGCAGAGGCAGGTGGATCTCTGTGAGTTCAAGGCCAGTCTGGTCTACAGACCGAGTTCCAGGACAGCTGGGGGCTACAAGGAGACCCTGTCTCAAAAAGACAAAACAGAACAAAACTACATTCATAAAATAGCAATTATTTATTTATTCTTTGGTCTTTTTGAGACAAGGTCTCCCTGTAGCCCCAGCTGTCCTGGAACTCACTCTGTAGACCAGTCTGGCCTGAACTCACAGAGATCCTCCTGCCTCTGCCTCCCAAGTGCTAGGATTAAAGGTGTGTGCTACCACACCTGGCCCAGCAATTGTCTTTTGGTGATAACTACTACATGAATCCTTGGACTCACTGTAACACAGGCAAAGGCAAGGGCTGTGAACATGGCTCAGTGGGTTAGAGCACTTACATTGAAATGCAGCACCACTGGGTGTGAGCTGTCCCGTATCCTGCGGGACTCAGTTACTAGTGGGTTTCGAGGGGAGACCCCAGACCTGAAATATAATGGGCGAGAGAAAAGAGCGAGACCTTGCAAGCTTTGTCAAAGTCTGTTTTAATGAAAACAAACAGTTACTTTTATACTTTGTAGAAAGGTAGGAAGTAAGGAGGGGAAGGGCAGGACATGCAAAACGTGTTTAAGATAAGCTTGGAATGTCCTGTGGGCTGAAACATCCTGAGGCTTATCTTCAGCAAACATTAGCATAATCCCAGATCCATGCTGGGCGAGCAGGGTGTGTTCGGGCCTGTCCAGGTGGGACTGTGTCTCGGTCTCCAACATGTCCCCCTATTTTATTTACTTTACAAAAGGAGAGTCTGTCTTAGGTTTATGTGACGTGTCTCCATGATTTGGTTTATACTGGTAGAGCCCCGTGTCTTAGGCTACTCAAGTTGTGATCCGCAACCCCTGTATTTCGGGAGGAGGTAGAGGCCAGACAAAAGGGCGTGCCTCACAGAGTGTTTGGGTGGGCTATGGGGAGCCACTCTTGCAGTCTAGCTGCATCCCGAGGGCCTAGGGTAAGGAGCATTCCAGACCTATCTCCTGGTTGCGGCTCGAGCTAATCCCGTAGGGTTACTCTACAGCAAGTGAGTGTCTGTCCCGATTCATGGCATCGCAATACTCCTGTCATCAATGTCTCCAATTGTATTTTTTAATATTTTTAAAATTTAGACTGGCACTGGGAGCTGGATCATCAGCACTGGGATCTAGGCTGGTTCTCATAAGTTTCTGAGATAAGCAGGAGCTGGATCGTCAGCACTGGGATCTAGGCTGGTGCTGTGGATTTCTGAGATAAGCAAGGACAGCTTTGGCTCCCAACATCTCCTCCCTTCCTTTATACAAAAAGAGGGGAAGCCCCACTAGTAAAGGTGGGTTTTCAAGTATCTATGTTCATATTTTGAACAACCCAAGGTTCCCATAGTTCAGTCCATATTGTTGTAATCTCACAATTCACCCCAGTCTCTCCACAGCCCTTACATTCTACCACGCCTCCTCTTCCGCAAGTTGTTCCCTAGGCTTTGGGAGAGGGGCACAGGCGGGTGAGAAGCAAAGCAGCGTTTTCACTGGAGATGTTATTTTTTACTCCAGTTAGGTTGTTTCCTTTCATGGGTTGACAGCTCATCCAGGGTACCTTTTTAATCCTACTAACAAAGCACAAGCAATTAGATGTACAGGCATTTAAACAATATTATTATGGCAAGCTAAGCTGTGAGCATAGACACAGATGTTTGGATGGTATGTTAATCCANGAGTCTGGGGGCCAGGCCGATTCTTAGCAGGTTCCTGAGTGAACTCCCTCTTGAAACGCGGGTGGAAGACAGGCATGCAGAGGAAATCAAACCTACAACCGCGACAGACCCAGAATCATCATGTAAAGTGAGGAGCCAGAGATCGAAGGAACTGGGTTTAAACTATCTTGACTTTGCACAGCCCTTTGAGCTGCCACCGGTAACCCCACTGTGCAGCATGCTGAGCTCAGCCCACCTTGGGGCATATTACATTTGCTACATTGTGCATCAATTTCTCCCCCAAAAGATGAATGAGAAAAGAGGACACCTAAGCCAAGCAACATGCTTTGTCCCGTGGTGTCACTGACTTTCCAGGACTGTAACACCCAGATGTGCCTCCCCGCTACAGATTAACCTCTTCTCCCCCTTGTCCCTTCCACTTCTTCCTACTCTGAGATAATGCTCAACCTCCAGGGCCCTGGCAGTACTGCCTGTACGTCCTTTTGGGAGGTTACCCAACAACTCCCCTGACTTCTGGACTCGATGACCACACGCCTCCCAGAGTTTCATTCCTCGCCTTCTTGGGGCCGAGTCTTCTCCCCTCGAGTAGTAATGGTTTCTCACGCCCTCATCCCCTACGTGGAAGGTTTGCCCTCCTCTGTCCCCAAGCTTGGACCCCGCACTTCGTTCGCGGAGGCGCGGCCCTCACCCCTGCTTGGCCACAGCCCCCAGTGTGTCAGCTATTTCGGGGACGCAATTCAGGTCCCTCCCGCTGGACACGCGGCTACCGCCGGCACCTCCGACCGCCATCGCCGCCATCTTTTCCCTCACGCGGCCTACGCCGGGATTCCTTGTTGAGAGCAGCCAATCACCAAGCGGAGAACGGCCCCCCCAGAGGCGGGCCAAGTCGCCTTAACAACCAGAGCATCTTCCCAGCTCCGGAGCGGAGGCGGAGGGGCGGGGCGGGGCGCCTCCTCCCGCCAATCCGCGGGCCGCACGGTGACGTTGGCACGGCCCCCCCAAGGCCAACCAATCTCAGGCTCTCACTGCTGACGACCTCTAACCTCCCAGAATGCCTGCTTTTCGGCAGAATTCTGCTGAGACTACACGTCCCATGAAACCCTGCAGTGTGAGCTTGAAGAATCATCATTGGGGCAGACGAGTTCGTCGGCGGGCCAGTGGCGCAATGGATAACGCGTCTGACTACGGATCAGAAGATTCCAGGTTCGACTCCTGGCTGGCTCGTTGGGACTGGTACTCCTTTATTTGCATCCGTTGCCAATCACCATCCCTACGGTTTTAGGATTTTAAATTCTTGGCTCTCAGCCTATTTATTTCCTTTACTACCTCTTCACGCTCTCATTTTCAGATCTTAAGTTAGTTCAGTTTTATAGCCACCCTCTGTTAAGAGTTTCTCACTACGCTTTTTCAAAGGTGTCCTTGTAAAAAAATAAAAATAAATTTATGTGAAAAAAAAAAAACCACAAAGATGTCCTTGTAGTAAATCTAACCACACCTGATGAATGGCTGGGACTATTAAAATGAGCTTTGTCTCATTATTATGCTACATTTAAAAATAGACGGTAGTGTCTCAGCCAGTAAATCCTTGTGGTTGTCTCAAACACAGATATAAACACACACACACACACACACACACGCGCGCGCGCGCGCGCACACATTTAAAAACAACAAACAACAACAACAAAAACTCCCTCAGACAGAGAAAAGGAATTCACAGCTATTGCAGTCTGTGCATAGGAATCATGGTACTGTGTGGTGGAGGACCAAGAAAATTTACATTTCACTGTGTCCGTAGCACTGGAGACACAAAAAGAAGGAAAAGACTGAATCGAAAAAAGACCTCCTGAGGGAAATGAGAAATAACACCTGAGGGCAAGGAGCTCACACCTACTGAGAGGCTGGCAACGGGAGGGGAGGTGGGAAGAGGAGCACAGAGTCCCCCAGAGGAGGCCTTGACAGAATCCAGGCGCTGACAGACAGACACCAGAAACAGAAGGGATGACATCCAAGGCTTTTGTTTTGTTTTTTTGTTTTGTTTTGTTTTGGTTTGGTTTGGTTTGGTTTGGTTTGGTTTTTGTCTGAATAATGAGAGATTTTAGGGAGACACAGATTTGGGTTTTGGGTATGCTGAATTGGTCATCTAGGTACTATGTAATAGAAAGCTGCGTGAATAGTGAAGAATTGGAAGTCTCCAGAAGAAAAAAGAAGTGGTGGTTAAAAGCACAGAGTGGCGGGGCATGGTGGCATATGCCTTTAATCCTAGCACTTGGGAGGCAGGGACAGGTGGATCTGTGTGAGTTCAAGGCCAGCCTGGTCTATACAGTAAACTGTCCAGGACTGCTGGAGCTACAGAGAGACCCTGTCTCAAAAAGACCAAAAAAATTAATATAAAATAAAATAAAAACACAGAGTGGGATTACAGTGCATTCTGGGGACAGAGCTCTTAGCAGCACAGGAAGGGTGTAGAGAGGACAGCTCTGAGGAGCCCTGAGTACGATGTCAGTGCCCAGCAGCAGCAGCACTGTTGCCATCATCATCCTATTGCTCTAGGATTTCACTCAGGGTACCATATTACATTTAGTTACCATGTGTCCTTAGGCTCACTCTTGGCTGTGACAATTTCTCAGATGTCCCTTATTTTCTTTTTCTTTTTACATCCCTTATTTTCTACGATTATTAACTTTGCTAAGTACTGGTCAGTCATATTAGAAGATGCCCCCCCTGTTGAAACTTGTCCCTTGTGTTTCTTTCTCATATTAGAATGGGACAGAAAATCAAAAAATGATCTCTCTCTCTCCTCTCTCTCTGTCTCCGTTTTGATATTTTGAGGCACAGCCTCACTCAGTTGAATTAGCTGCCTAGAATTTCCTCTATAACTCAGGCCAGCTTAAGTTCTCAGCAATCCTCCTGCCTTAGACCTTTTATCTCACATCACACCAAGGGTACCAGCACCATGACTTATGATTGCCAGTGTTTTAGCATCTGGCAGAAGTGGAGTGTAAGGTTATGGCGCGCTCCCCCCAGAATGAAAGGCCACGAGGTCTAAGCTCTTTGGAGCAAAGTTTAATTCAGGGTAGCCGGGGCTAGACTCAGGGGAGAGGTAGAGCCAAGCCCAGAATGGTGTCTGGCTTGGGAATTTAAGGGAGAAGGTGGGAGTGGGATTCAGGTCGGTCGGAAGGCAGGGCGGAAGATTCCTGAGTAATCAGTGGTGGCCTGCTTTAGCATAACCAAAGGCTGGCCTGGTAGAGCAGGTTCTTGGACCTCCCGTCTTAGGTGTCTCTACATTCCAATGGGCTTCTGGATCTCACAACCTGACATTCCAGCCTTTTATTTCTATAGGAAAAAGGGCGGTGGTCTGTCTTCTGTATCTGCTTCAGAGCTGATCAGGTTCTCTGCTTCCCAAGTGCTGGGATCAAAGGTATGAGGGACCAACCCTTGCCTAAATTTTTCAAAAGGAAAAGAAATGGGAGAACTGTATACAGGACTTAGCCCCAGGCACTAACTCAAAGTTGATGACACTTGTCTGTCCTATACTTCGCCCAGCTCTGCCCTCCATGCCAGATTCTGTTCAGAAGCACATGGACCTCACTTGTACTATGGGATGTAGGCCTTTGCTCCGATGAAGAGAGGAACAAAAGGAGGCCAAATAATCTAGGTGAGAAATAATGTCACTTTTCCAATAGAAGTCAAAGACAACGGCACAGAGCCTTAGAAATGCCCGATCCCAGACAGTCCTCCCACCGTGGGGCTGGCATTCCTGAAGAAATGCCCACTCCCACCCTGGGGCTGGCATTCCTTTCCTTCAGGATCAGTTCTTCCATCTCAGAATTTATTGTCTTATTTAAACACCGCCTGTCAATGGTAACTTTCCATCTTCCATTGTGCAGTCTTCTCTCTCTAATTAGTTACCTTCCTGACAGACCCACCTTCGCTTACCTCGGCCTGCCTGGCCAGCAGCACTCTTCAACACCAAAAGAATGGCCTGTTTGACCCTCCCACTTCTCCAGATTGCCTCTACAATCAAAGCTTTCCTCTAGCTGCAGAAGTGGTGGAGTTACTGGGGCAAAATAATCTGGGCTGATTTGCACTCTCCCCTTGTCATCTCTATTATACACTGCTTTCTGCCGAAATGAATAAAAAGCAGGAACTGTTCTAAACATAGAAAAAGATTCAAACCTATCCAATTTATGTATGACACAGACACATGTCCAATATCAAAATCTGTCAAAAATAGCACTCCCCAAAGCTATAGATCAGTCTTTCTTATGAATATAAATGTAAAAATCTTTGGATATTTAAGATTAATAAATAATTAATATTAGCATAATAATTATGTTTTTTTGCTTTGTTTTCATTTTGTTTTGTTGGGTTTTTTGTTTTGTTTTGTGTTTTGACCTTTTCAAGACAGGGTCTCTCTGTAGCCCCAGCTGTCCTGGAACTCACTCTGTAGACCAAGCTGGCCTTGAAATCAAAAGGATCCGCCCGCCTCTGCCTCCCAAGTGCTGGGATTAAAGGCATGCGCCACCACGCCTGGCTGGTTTCCTTATACTTTAAAAGAGGCAGACAGGAGCTGGAGAGATGGCCTTGCAGTTAAGAGCGCCAACCGCTCTTGCAGAGGACCCGGGTTCAATCCCCAGCACCCACATGGCAGCTGAGAGCTGTCTGTAACTCCAATTCCAGGAGAACTCCAGTTCCAGGGGAGTCCGACACCCTCTTCTGACCTCCGTGGCGTTGCACGTCACGGGTGCACAGACTTGCATACAGACAATACATTCATACACATACAGAAATAAATAAAATTAAAAAAAATAAAAGATGCCTTTATAAAAAATAAAATAAAAGAGGCAGACAGGCAGGCGTGGTGGCGCATGCCTTTAATCCTAGCGCTGCGCTTGGGAGAGGAAGATCTTTGTGAGTTCAAGGCCAGCCTGGTCTACAGAGTGAGTTCCAGGACAGCCCCAGTCTGGAAAAGACAAATAAATAAATAAATAATAAGGAAACATACTTGTTTCCTAAAACCTGGCTGTGAACCTTCAAAATAGGTAATATGGAAAGGGACAGGCTGGCCTCCACGGGGCAATGCTTCCCCACCTGTGGCCGCAGGGACCGAGGCAGGGTCACTCAGCAGCACCCCTCAAACCAGCCTTCCTTGAGAATACCAGGGAACAGATTGTCCAAGAGGCCAGCATGCTCCTAGTCCACTTTCTGGAGGCGATTTCCTTCATCCCTTGTCACAAGAATCAAGACTTGTCAGACAGGGAAGAGGCAATCCAAGGGAGGCCTGGCCAGGAAAGCATGAAGGGAGCCGGTCCCGTAAACGTCCTCTGAGGGGCGCGTGAGGAAGGGCAGCTGAGATCCCACTGACCCTTAGCTGTCACTGCTTCTACCTGCCTTCCAAGTCCCCTTCCCATATTCCCCCAGGATACCATGGTCAAACTTCCATCTCCAATGAAGGTGAAGAACGACAGCAGTTTCCTGTAGGCTAGACCACTTTTATCCCTTTTCCTCTTCCTTGGAACTTTTCTGAAAGTTTTTTTTTCTACAAAACTACATTCATGTAGCCAGGCATGGTGGCGTACGCCTTTCCTAGCACTTGGGAGGCAGAGGCAGGTGGATCTCTGTGAGTTCAAGGCCAGTCTGGTCTACAGACCGAGTTCCAGGACAGCTGGGGGCTACAAGGAGACCCTGTCTCAAAAAGACAAAACAGAACAAAACTACATTCATAAAATAGCAATTATTTATTTATTCTTTGGTCTTTTTGAGACAAGGTCTCCCTGTAGCCCCAGCTGTCCTGGAACTCACTCTGTAGACCAGTCTGGCCTGAACTCACAGAGATCCTCCTGCCTCTGCCTCCCAAGTGCTAGGATTAAAGGTGTGTGCTACCACACCTGGCCCAGCAATTGTCTTTTGGTGATAACTACTACATGAATCCTTGGACTCACTGTAACACAGGCAAAGGCAAGGGCTGTGAACATGGCTCAGTGGGTTAGAGCACTTACATTGAAATGCAGCACCACTGGGTGTGAGCTGTCCCGTATCCTGCGGGACTCAGTTACTAGTGGGTTTCGAGGGGAGACCCCAGACCTGAAATATAATGGGCGAGAGAAAAGAGCGAGACCTTGCAAGCTTTGTCAAAGTCTGTTTTAATGAAAACAAACAGTTACTTTTATACTTTGTAGAAAGGTAGGAAGTAAGGAGGGGAAGGGCAGGACATGCAAAACGTGTTTAAGATAAGCTTGGAATGTCCTGTGGGCTGAAACATCCTGAGGCTTATCTTCAGCAAACATTAGCATAATCCCAGATCCATGCTGGGTGAGCAGGGCGTGTTCAGGCCTGTCCAGGTGGGACTGTGTCTCGGTCTCCAACAGTGAGCAGCACACATGTCTGTAACCCCAGCACTGGGGTGGGGTGGGGTACATACAGTAGCCACACTGGGACTTGCTGTCAGTCTGGGTCCAGGTTTACTGAGAGACCTTGTCTCAAGTGATTAAGGCAGGAACTGATGGAGCCTGAGGACCTGAGGTCCTCTTCTGGCCTCTGCACACATGGGCATGTGCACTCACACACACATGACATACAACACACACATGCACATGCACATAAACAACATACACAGATGTGTGTGTTGTATTTGTATGTCACATATGTGCTCTTGCTTATAGAGAGCAAAAGACATCAGATCCCCTGACCTGGAGTTACAAGCTGTGGTTGTTGGCAACCAAATTCAGGTCCTCTAGAAGAGCGGCAAGAATTCTTAACCAGTGAGACATCTCTCTGGCCCATAAATAAAAATTTTAAAAATAAAGCGAGGCATTTGAAAGATGTTTATGCAGAGCAGGGCGTGCTGGCGCACGCCTTTAATCCTAGCACTTGGGAGGCAGAGGTAGGTGGATCTCTGTGAGTTCAAGTCTAGCCTGGTCGACAGAGTGAGTTCCAGGACAGCTGGGGCTACAGGGAGACCCTGTCTCAAAAACACACACACACAAAAAAAAATGTTTATGCAAGAATATTCAATGAAGCATTCCATAACAGTGCAAATTGGAAACAATCTAAACATCTATCCTGAGGGAATAGTTAAATTGTGATATAGCCATACTTGATACTATCTAATACTAATGCATGTTTGCATATCTGTCCAAAAACATGGCACTATATATACCAAGTCACTCATGCTACTCTGAGGAGTTGGACTGTGATAATGGATCATGTGAGGAACGGTGAGGGTATGGTTCTATCTTTTTAAATTTTATTTATTTATTTATTTATTTATTTATTTATTCATTTATTTATTTATTTATTTGAGATAGAGTCTCCCTATAGCCCCAACTGGCCTGGAGCTTGCTATGTAGACCAGGCTAGTCTCGAACTCACAGAGATCCACCTATCTGCCTCCCAGATGCTGGGATTAAAGGTTTGTGCCACTATGCCTGGCACCTCCCATATCTGTACCCCCACAACCCTCCAAGCAATGTACAGGTATTGTCATATATGTTAAGGCCTATTGAGTCAAGTTTGTGTTCCTAAATATCCCTCAGTGTGAGTCCATCCCCTGGAGCCTGCTCAACCTATCTAGAGTCTCCCTTGAAGAACCAGCTCTCCCTCAGCCTGCAGTGATCAGCTCCAACAGTCCCTCAGCTAAGGCTGCAGCTTCTCAGCCACTTCCCCAGTGCTAGGCTGGGTTTTCGTCTGGTTAGTTTGCATAGATCTTGTGTATGCTGTCACCATTGCTGTAAGTTCATATGAGTTCCCATCCTCCTGGAAAACTGTTTCCTTGTGGACATTCACCACCCCTGGATCTTACACTCCCTCTTCCACAATGGTTCCTGAGCCCTGGGTGGCAGAGGAGTCCTATCCAGGGACATGTACTCTGCACTCTCCTCTTGTCTACATTCTGGCCAGTTGTGGCTTTCCATGTTAATAACCATCTGTTGCATGAGGAAGCTTCACTGGTGAGAGTTGAGAGATGCATTCAGATTCCCTTGGCCCCTTGTACCTTGAACTTCTGATCCTCTTGTCTGGACCTCCCAGGTACTGGGCTTACAGTGCCTGTCTGATTTACTTATCAATTTGTGTGTGTGTGTGTGTGTGTGTGTGTGTGTGTGTGTGTCCCACATGCTCTGCCACATTCACTCTATGTGGGTTCAAGGGATCTGAACTCAGGTTTTCATGCTTGTGTGGCAAACTTTACGTACTGAGCTCTCTTCCCCAGTCCCACCGTACCTAGTTTATGTAGTTCTGGGACTTGAACCCTGTAACGGCTAATCCTGGGTGTCAATTTGACTGGATCTGGGATTAACTAAAAAGAGAGAGACCTTCAGATTGGATCATTTGAAGCTGGAAGACCCAGCCTAAACGTGAGCCTGATGGCAGAAGGGAGCGCTTGCTTTTTTGCCACCTGCCTTCTCTCTCACTGGAGAGTTGTCTTGCTGCTGTGACCAGTTCCTTGGAGTCCAATGTAGACTGAAGACTGGAAGATATCCAGGATCCATCAGGGCTTCAGCAGCAGATTAGGACTACTGAGAATCCAGCCTCATGGACTGAACTACTGTATAGATTCATTCTACTGATTCTGTTTCTTTAGTGAACCTTGAATACTATAAACCTGGAGCCATATGCATACTAGGCAAGCACACTCTGCCAACTGAGTTATGTCCTCAGCTCCCCAGTGAAGTTTGTTGTTGTTGTTGTTTTGAGACAGCCTCACTGTATTGCACTGGCTGGAACTTGATAGGTAGACCAGATAGATTAGCCTCAAACTTAGAGATCTGCCCATCTCTGCTTCCCAAATGGTAGAATTAAAGGTATACACCATGCCTGGCCTCCCAAGAAAGATTTAGAAACAAAAGTTTGGCAGGATTGGCAAGTTGGCTCATCAAGTTAGGATGATTACTGCCAAATCTGATGACCTGAGTCAGATCTCACATGGTAGAAGGAGAGAATAAACTCCCAAAAGTTGTGTTCTGACCTCCACCTCTGTACCATGGCATGCGTGCACCCACGCACATACACCTCGATAAGAAACAAAACTAGTTTGGCAAAGCTTGTCGAAGGACTTGGGGTCGATCCCCAGCACCCAATCTGCAACTCCAATTCCAGGAGAACTCCAGTTCCAGGGGAATCCAACACCCTCTTCTGACCTCCGAGGCATTGTACAACACGAGTGCACAGACCTGCATGCAGACAGTACATTCATATACATAGAGGAAAAAAAAAGAATAAATAAAATTTTAAAAAATTCTGGCTCTCCAAAGTCTCAACTAAAGCTACGGGAGAGTTTTCTCAGATTTTCTTTTTTTTTTTTTTTTTTT